>JAQHUG010000041.1:9782118-9797464 GCA_028555095.1 Dicrostonyx torquatus | reverse complement strand
TGTGGGTGGCCCATACTGCCACTGGGGGCCATGGTGATGTCTGGGTCCATGGTCTTGCTGCAGTCAGGGTCTACACTGATGTCCATAGCTCCTCTTACCATCAAAAGCTGAGCAGATGCCCAGGGTCTGGGCTGCCACCTGGTACATGTAGGCACTCCAGGGCTGTGCTGCCACTGGAGCCATGCTGATCTGGGTGACCTGTGAGGCCAGCTAGGGCCATGATGACATCTGGGTCCAGGTTACTATCAGGGACCAGTTCTGGGGCCGTGGTCCTGCTGCAGCCTGGGTCTGTGTTGATGTCAATGGCCTATGTTGGTACTGAAGTTTTTGCAAATGTTCAGGATCTGGGGCGCTATCTGTGGCCATGTTAGTATCTGAAGGCCACGCCACTGAGAGGGCCATATAGACCTGAGTGACATACCAGCTAGGGCCAAGGCATACGGCTGTAGCCCAGCTGAAGCCAGAGTTTGCATTGATGTCTGAGGTTCCTGTTGTCATCGAGGGCCATGCGAATGCCCAGGATCTGGGATGGCACCTGGGACCATGTTGGTATTCGAGGGCTATACAGCTTCTAGATCCATGCCATTTTGAGTGGCCTGTGCATGTCTCCGGTGCCATGGTGACATCTACGCCCAGGCTGCTGACAAGGGCCATGTCTGGTTTCATGATATAATCAAAGTCAAGATCTGTATTGATATCCATGACCCATGTTGCCACCAAGAGTCACATGAACATCTGGGGGGCTGCCACCTAGGGCTATGTTTGTGTCTGAGGGCTGTGCTGCTGCCATCACTATACAGATCTGAGGGGCCTGTGCCGCCACCCAGGGCCATGGTGTCATCTGGGCCTAGGCTGCTGTCTAGGGCAAGGTCTGGGTTTGTGACCATGCTCCAGTCTCAGTCTGTGTTGATGTCTGTGGCTTCTGTTACCACCAAAACCAGTGAGGATAAGGTTGCACAGAGTAGGGCCTGCCCTTCACTGACTGAGCCCTGGTATCATAAAAGAGCTGATGTTATTGGTGGGGGTGCAGGCAATCCGGTTCTGAGGGCATGAGAGCAAGAAAGCTGACTCTACCAGCTTGTTTGACCTGTAGTGGCAAGGGTGAGGGAAAGATGACCCCCCAACCTTCCTGGCACTTGCCACCTGAAGCAGGTGGAGAGCTGGCCCCAGGTACAAGAGTGGGAAAACTGTCCTTGCCCCTCATTGGCTGCAGCATGAGAGAGAGCGTTCTGTGCACTTTGCCTGGGAAAAACAGTAGAGCTGGGCCTGGTGGTGTGGGTGTGGGTGAGCTGGACCCAAAGGGCATTAGGGTAGGAGAACTGGCTCCAATCCTTGCTGTCTGCTGGAGTGGGTAAGCTGGCAGGGGCAATGCTGAGAGCTTACTCTCGTGACCATGAGGAAAAACTGGCAGGTAGACCGACCCAGCTACCACCCAGGCCTGGAATCAGTGCTATGAGGTAGCCCACCCCAACATCCCTCTCTTCTATGAACTGTTCAAGTATGTGAAAGGGCTGGACCTGCAGCTCTAAAGCTACAGGATCTCCATGACACACGATATCTAAGAGGAGTCCCAGTGATGACCCATTATTGATGGTGTAACAGAAGCCTGATGCTTCAAATAATGACTAATTGTATGTATGTATGAATGTATGTAAATATATGTATGTATGTACTAAAGGTTATACTTTGTGGTTCATTGTGTCACACTACAACTTCCACGATGAGACTTTTTGTTTGTTTTTGCTTTTTGTTTTTCTTTTAAATTTTATTTTATTTTTGGGGGAGGTTGCAAGGGCAGAGGGCAGATACAAAGGGAGGGGGGAGTGAACGGGACCAGGATGCATGATGAGAATCCCGTAAAGAATCAATAAAAAGTTTAAAAAGCATTTTACTACAAACCACAAAACACTGCTGAAAGAACCTGCAGCTTAAAGGATAGAGAAACACATCTTGCTCATGGTTTGGAAGAGTTAATATCATTTGTAATGTTGCCAAATTGATGTCTTATCTCCGTGTGCTCTCTTTACATGCATGAACTCATGCATGCAGACACACACTAGATAAGCAAGTAAAATGAAATTTAAAAAGAAAGACAAAGGAACAAAAGAGAGTACAGAAATAAACTCACACAAAGACAAATGATTTTTTTAAAAATATTTATTTATTTATTATGTATACAATATTCTGTCTGTGTTTATGTCTGCAGGTCAGAAGAGGGCACCACATCTCATTACAGATGGTTGTGAGCCACCATGTGGTTGCCGAGAACTGAACTCAGGACTTTTGGAAGAGCAGGCAATGCTCTTAACCACTGAGCCATCTCTCCAGCCCTCCCCCCCCCCTTTTTTAAGCAAAGGTGGAAAGCAGATCTGGTGAGCAAAAGACTCTCTTTCAGGAAGTGGTATCAGAATACCTGGATATTCACTTACCAGAAAGGGTACCTTTGGTCCAAAACCTAGCCATTCAAACGTGTAAACCTTTGAGAGGGATGCTTTCACTGCTGTGATCTTGGCAGTAGTTACATGAATGCACATATATGCCAGAACTTATTAAACAATACGTCTTAGTTTAGTGGTATATCAATAAAGCTATTTAAGATCGGTCTAGCAAACTTCTTAATTAGTTTAAATGTTAATTAGTGCTTTTAAAAAACCTTTCTGTTGCTGAGTAACAATGCACTACCAATTTTGCTTTAAAATGGTATATATTGCCGGGCAGTGGTGGCGCACGCCTTTAATCCCAGCACTTGGGAGGCAGAGGCAGGCAGATCTTTGTGAGTTCGAGAACAGCCTGGTCTACAAGAGCTAGTTCTAGGGCAGGCTCCAAAGCTACACAGAAACCCTGTCTCAAAAAAAATAAAAGGTACATATGTATTGCTTGCTAGCTGATGATTTCCCTGGGTCAAGCACATTGTAATTGGACTCTGTGCTCATAGTCTCAGGCTGCCACCAAAATGTCACCAGCTCTGGCTGCCCATCCACAGATCTGACTGGATAACAATCTGTCTCTAGGTTCATTCAGACTTTTGGTAGTAGTCATTTCATTTTAATTGTATGACTGGGAGTCTTGGCTCTTGGCTGTCGTCTGGAGGCCTCCCCATTTCCTCGGTTCCATATAGCCTCAAGAGCTAGAGACTAGCATAGCAGTTTACTTTATTATTAACAGGAAGTTCTCATCTTAGTCGGCTGGATGGATTTTTTATTTTTTTTGCTATGCAATGATATCAAAATAAGGCCGTGCTATCATCTTTGCCACAGTCCTTTGGCCAAAAACAAATACGGATTTCATATGCACCCAAGAAAACGGGTTACAGATGCATGTATTTTGAGACCACTCAGGGAATATTTTCACTGGATTGTGATAAAATCTTATCCTGGGTTGATACCTCAGTTAGCAAGAACAGTTGTCCAGAAGGGGAACTGCAGAAGACAACAAGCAAGGGGAGTGTATTTAGGGACTTTGCCAGAATTATGGACTTGGATGTAGATTTTGCTGTTTACGTGCTGGGTTCCAAAACCTGAATGGTACTTCCATCATGGTGTCAGTAGTGCTAAGTAAGGACTGGGAGTCTGTTACACTGTCAGGTTATCCTCTGTCTTAGAACATCCATTATCCCTATGGTAGAGGTGACTTGTAGTACATCGACCAAATGTTGACATTCATAAGCGTTTTATAGAGCAGTCAGCCATATGAGGCTAAGTCTAACCTTGGCGCTGTAGGTGACATACCATCATCTATAGATCTTTCTCTCTTGTTCTACCACATTTGATTTGACCTAGCCACACTTTATTGTCCAGGTGCCTGGTAACTTATAACAATTTTCTCCCACAGTTGAAGGCACTGTCAACTAGAAGGCAGTTTTGGGAATTTGGAATTAATTAGTATTAATTAGTATGTTTAGTTAAACAGAGCACTAGGGTTGTGCCCCTATTTGAGAATTAATTTGCCTGACTGTTGGAACTCTCCCATTGCCACAGAATCACGGTCTGAGACTGTCACTGAGAACATAACCATCACTCCCACCATCTCAGCCACCACCACCCCTGCCTGCTATAGCAAAACTTAGAGGAGAACTGTTACCTCTGTGATTGTGTTTTTGTACCTTATTCCTCTCTCCTGCAAGATGTCTTGCACATAGCCATGCTCGCCCTTAGTTCTCTGACCCCATATAAGCATCATACCAGCAATCAGATCCCTGCTGCGTCTTCTGTGTTACCCTTTCTTGACCATTTATCTCGTTTGGCTTATGCATATTAGAGGGCACCAACAACCCTAGACTGTTCTCAAATGACTGTTTTTCTCTAAATGACCCTGCATTAGTCCCAAGTCTTCAGATACAGATGACCCCACATTTAATCCCCACCTATTTTTAAACTTCTCGCCTGGTTTCTCCACGTAGAAGTCTAAGAAGTATCTCAAATTATCTTGGCCAATTCACAGCTCTAATCTCCCTTCCATTCTGTTCTTTCCCATCTTCTGCATTTCATAAGGGGACATTCAGTGGCTCAGGTCCCAAACCTAGGTTTGTTTCATCTTTGATTTATCTTGTAGTATTCCAATACAGTCAGTCTTTCAGCAATTTGCTTAAATTATACTGCATGTATGTTCTTTTGACTCGAGACAACAGTATTTCTTATCTGATTTAAGCACAGTTGCTTCTGCTCAATTAATTTAATTAACCCAGTTAGTCTAATTAAGCATACATCATTAAAATCATAAATCATATTATTTATTTTATGGTTTTGAATCCTTCCTCTAAATCTTTTAAGAGAATTCAGTTTTACTTAAAACTTGCCATGACCTCTTCTATAAGTTGCCATGAGTTCCTCCATGTCAACCTTTGCCACTCCTGCTCTCAGCTCTTCATCCAAGCTGGCTTTGTCTTCCATAGACACTGAAGCTACTATGGCCCCAGATTTTTCATATGGCCATCTTCTACCTGGCATTTTCGTCTTGTCTCCACAAGGCTGTTTCTGAACACCTGAAGATGTTAACCCCTGTATTACATGTCATATCATTAGATATTACTTTTATTATTATGTTTTCATCAATCAAGATCAGCTCATTTGCCCATTACTTGCTGTGTGTTACCCTTCTTCTCCCAGAAAAATGGAATGTTTGTAGGAACACAGACTTTGGCTGCCTCATGTAATACTCAGCTCTCAGTGCTCACAGCCATCTCCCAGAACACCTCATGATAGCTCTTAGGTCGTCCCTCTCCTCGTGGTCCCTCACTTTCCTCCAATTTCATGTTGAGTAACATCTTGTGTTTAGAGCCTGATGCCTCCATATGATCTGCCACACCTGCCCTAAGCCTCTACCTTTCTACCACCGTCTCCGAGTTCATCTATTCCAGTACCACTGATCTGCTCACTAAATATTGAGAAATCTGAGCAAGGTCCTTTCTTGGGGGTATGTGCTTTCTTCTTCTGAGAGCCTTTTTCTCACTTGAGTGGCTATGGGATTTCTCCTTTATTTCTTGCAAGCCTTCATCTCAGAGATGCTCCACCTCTCCTGGTGTTTCCTCTCCTCCGTTTCATTCCTTGCTAAATTTTGGAGCTTGAACAGTGCTTGGCGCATAGTAGTTTCCAGTAAATATTTGTTGAATGAATGAAGATTAGATAGAGCCATTACAAATCTGTTATTAGAAACTCATCCAATTATTTTGAGGAGAAAAGTGTCAATTGGTTTTTCCACTTTGGGAAACAAATCAGTTTAGAGACTTGGGCAAATAGATTGGAAGTGTGAGTGTGATCATGAAGTGACAAGCTAGGAGGATCTTGTAGGAGCGTGGGGTGGTAATAACTGGCTAAGGAGTGCGCTGGTGAGGATGGGTTTGAAACAAGAGACTGAATCTGTAAGCCTTGGTGACTGATTAGAAGCGGAGAGCTCAGCCGTCAAGAGATGAGTCTAAGGTTTCTAGAGTGGGTTCCTGTGTGAATGACTGAGCTATTCCTGGAGACAGAGAACACTGAGGAGTAAGAGATTGTGGGCTGAAGATCAAGGGCTCAGAGTCTTCGTGCTGGCTGAGTTTCGGGTGTCTGAGAGCCAGCCGAGTGGAAAATACGGTGCTGGCAGTTGGTCATTCAGGTCAGGAGCTAAGAATATTTGAGTCATCGGCACATATATAGTGCATGAAGCCATGGAAGTGGATGATAAACAAAAACCCGTATCGGCTGCACTTGTGAGCCCCAAACTCACCAAATGCTCTTGGAGTTCCAGTGAGGTTGTTTTTCTCTCCGACTTGCTTGTTATATTGAATGTCATGTCTCCAAGAGGAACCCAAATGTCAGTCTTTGCTTCCTGTCAGTCCCACTCATGACCCTCCCCTGTGACCCTGCACATAATCAACCCTTCATTGTCACCAGATCCACATACAGAGCTTCAGATGACTTCAGATAGAAAATATTTGGAAAAAAGCCGTGTCTCTACCAAATGTGTACAAATATTTTTCTTTGTCATTATTCTCTAAATTATATATTATGTTTATATGAAATTTGCAATGTACTAGGTATTAAAAATAATGGGAGATGATTTAAAGTATACAGGAGAATGTTTATAGATTAAATAAAAATATTATCACTCTATATAAAAGACTTAATTAAGCATGGAAGAGTATGGTACTCTTACGAGGTCCTGGGATGTATTCCATAAGGATCCTGAGCAGTGACTACAGAAATTAGTGTCCTGTCTTTAAAATCAGTTCTGGTTTCTGGTTTCCCTTTTCACATTACCGCAGAGTTTGATCTTTCAACTAACTGACTATGAAGAAGGGATGCAGGATGGCAACAGTCACCCAGCCCAACTTTAGAGGAGACATTTTGTTTCTCTTGGGACTTCAGTAGGAATCTGTGCTCAGGCCATTGCTACCCAGGGCTGCCTGGGAGCAGGGTACTAAAGACTCAACACATAAGGAGGATGGTCCTCTCCAAAGATCTTAAAGTGGGGAAGATCTTGGAAAGAGTTCATGAGCGCTTTGATATATTTGGATTATCTGGAGTCAGTTGTAGGAAAGTATGTGCTTCCTTTCACTCTTCTCTACTTGTGCTAAAAACTGTGTACTTACCATAAAAATCAGTATATAAATGCAAATGTGAAAAGCATGCCTCCCCCTTCCCTCCTCTTCACTTTTGATTCTGTTAAAACTGGCTCGATTGCTTATCCGATGAAGTTTTGTTTTAAATTCAAATTTGTTGGGTTCAGCAACTTAGCATGATTCACTCTGGTCCCACTCGGGTTTCTTACGAACAGCTGTCTGCCTGAATGAATATCTCACTTATGCTAGGGTCTTCTGTGTGGCTTCTCCAGGCAGCTTTGACTCAGGGCACCTGGGACTGCAGTCAGATCTTTTAATACTTGGACAGGGGATGGCATGCACTGAGGACAGGCAGCTGTCTCCCTTCAGGAGGAGAGGGGGCAGGTGGGCCGCCAAATCCCTTGCAGATTTTCCCCCTTCCTCAGCAGAGACTGCCAATCAGGCTGAATAACACAGGGGCATTTCTTTCCATTAGGAACAACTGTGCCTGGAACAGCAGGACCTTGATCTGGGGATCACATTTCAAGAATCTGGTACTGCTCTTCAGAAGCCATGCTGATGTCTGTCAAGTGTGTGCAGGGGATTAGAAGGCTCCCAAGAGAGATGATGATCATGTGGCGTTGGGGTGGAAGGAGACTTTTAGGGAACTGGTTGGTAAGGTGTGTGTGAGTCAGATACTCCTAGCATTCATTTCAAGTGTTCCCAGAAGTGAATTATCAAGACCATACGCACACTTTTGGAAATTGTTTCATTTGCCCTCATAATACATTTTATTGATTGCAATTTGTTAATTTATTAAAGTCAATGAAACAAACGATAACTTGAAAATACTTCACTTTCTTATCATTCTTAGGTGTGCTCCATGCCATTAAGATCTTCATGCTAGCTCTGTCCTCTAGCCTTCTCCATCATGCGTTATGTGATCGCACTAGTAGTCTCTTCGGAAGATGGCAGATGATACTGAACTCTTGCATTTGAATGTATCTTTTATTTATAGATCGCAGCATTTGTTTACAAGTATTGTCTCATCTAACCCTTCAGGAACAAAAGGTCAGTTACCTTTGTCTGATGTCTTAAAGACAGAGAAACTGATGGACCGCAGGAGTCAAACTGTAATCTTTGTGTGGTGGTTTCTCCATCGGCACATGCGCATGGCAGAGAGGAGTCCGTTCTGGATAGGGATAGGGAGACAGTAGGTCATTTCTATAGGGAGGAATGGCATATATCTTTAATCCCAGCACTTGGGAGTTAGAGGCAGGTGGATAGCTGTGAGTTCCAGGCTAACCCGGTCTAAAAAAATACTCTGGGAAAATACTCCTTGTCTGCAGGCTTTTTCAAAACCGTAGAGATGAAGGCACCATAGAGGTGAGAGGTCAGAAGGTAAATCTAGCCTAGTTCCTAATTCCTAGTTCCTAATTACCTTAAACCACTGTCTAGAACATTCTGTGCAGCTCATGAAATTGGCCAAACCTTTTGTTAAAGTCACCCAATAAGGGCTGTGGTGATGGTGCATTAATTTGCTGGCCAAGATGACAGGCAAGAAGAAATTTAAGGAACTAACTAAAGAAGCTACAAACAGTAAATAAACTTTCTCTCAACTCTCCCTGCTTCATGTCCCCCAGTACAGCCCATCACCACTAAGGCAGGGCAATCCCATGAAATGGCCCTTCCCTTTCCATTCCCATCCAATCCTTTGAGTACTGTTTTAATACATCTGTGCTTTATTTCAGTCTGTACTCACAAGTCATTTCGACAAATATTTCATAGGCATAAGTTTGCTGATGGGGAGACTTTGGGTTATGACTTGTAAATGTTGTTCTCAGTTAAAGAGGCCCAAACTTCCCCTTTCTTCCACTCTTACTTTCCAGTGTTTGGCTGGGAACAAGATGAGGAGGTTTACTTCACCACATTTTAGCTACCTGTCTGTCTCTTTACAACCACTCCTGCGTGTGTGTGTGTGTGTGTGTGTGTGTGTGGTTTCAGGACAAGCTCGGTTGTCAGACCTTATGTAGTAATGAGGAAGGGGCTGTGTCCCCACTGAGGGCAGGGCCGTTTTCCCCGTGCCCGGCTCCCCGCCGTGGACCTGCTTTTGGCCCTGCCTAGCTTATACCCGGAATAATTACACACAAACATACATACAATATTTTCTTTCTGGATCTGGGTTACCTCACTCAAGATGATTTTTTTCTAGTTCACTTACCCGTAATTTTCATGATGTCATTTTTTTTTAAAAAACAACTGAGTAAAACTCCATTGTTTAAGTGTGCCACATTTTCTTTATCTATTCATCTGTTGAGGGCGCTTAGGTTGTTTCCAAGTTTTGGCTACTGTGACTAGAACAAGTCAATATGGTTGAGCAAGTGTCTCTGTAGTAGAATGGAGAGTCTTTTGAATATATTTCCAAGAGTGGCACAGTGAGATCTTGAGGTAGATCGAGTCCCATTTTCCTGGGGAAATGCCACACTGATTTCCATAGTGGTGGTACAAGTTTACACTCCCACCAGAAGAGGATGAGTGTTTCCCTTACTCCACATCCTTGTCAGAATGAGCTGTCAACTGCTTTTTATTGAACTTAGTCATTCTGATGGATGTATGATTAAATCTTAAAGTAGCTTTGATTTAAATTTACCTGATGACTAAGGATGTTGAGATTTTCTCAGTCGTTTTGAGTTTCCTTTTTTGAGAATTCTCTGTTTAAATCTGTAACCCAATTTTTAAATTAGGTTGATTTCTTGATATCTAATTTTTTGAATTCCTTATATATTTTGGATATTAGTCCTCTATAAGATATGTAGTTAGTAAAAAAAAATTGTCCAATTCTGTAGGCCTCTGCTTTATCTGACTGACTTTGCTGTGCAGAAGCTTCTCAGTTTCATGAGGTCCCATTTACTAAATGTTGATTTTAGTGCCTGTGCTAATAGTGATATGTTTAGAAAATCCTTTCTTGTGTCCATGACTTCAAGGTCATACCCTTTTTCTTCTATCAGGTTCAGTGTATCTGTATTTATATTGAGGTCTTTGATCCATTTGTATTTGAGTTTTGTGCAGGGTGATGGATATGGATCTATTTACATTCTTCTATATGCACCCATTCAGTCTGACCAACACCATTTATTGAAGATTCTTTTTTTCCAGTGTGTATTTCTGGGTTCTTTATCAGAAATCAAGGGTCTATAGTTGTGTAGGTTTATGTCTGGGTCTTCAATTTGATTCCACTGATTAACATGTCTGTTTTGTGTCAATACCATGCTGTTTTTAGTACTATACCTCTATAGTACAACTTGAAATCAGGGATACCTGGTGATACCTCCATCAGTTCTTTTATTATTCAGGATTGTTTTAGCTATTCTGTTTTGTGTGTGTGTGTGTGTGTGTGTGTGTTTCTATATGAAAAAAATTAAGTGTTCGTTTTCTGGACTCCTGTATCTGATGGCCATGGATTTGCTTGGTTAATCTGAAAAATTGTCTCAGTATAACAGAAAGTCAAGTGAGGCTCACAGAGTCACCTGCCTTAACTGACAGCTGCGCTTCTAGGGTGGACATAAAGGGATCTGACCATCTACCACACTGTGGGGACAAGTGGACATTCTTGGCATGGTTTGCAGTTGGGTTTCCAGAGCTGTTGTGGGCTGTCCTGAGTTGAGAATTTAGCACTTCAAAGTGTTCCCTTCACATCTCAGCCTTGGCTCCGCGCCCCTTTGAAGTTCTGTACCAGTTGTTGTCTATTAATAAGGCATGCCCAATGCCATCAAAGTGCTGAGATGAAGGGCATGGCTCATTTATGGAAACAGCGCAAGTGCAGGACCATGTTAGGGAAAGGTCTTGGTTTCATCTTTCTTTATCAACCTGCTCTCTACTCCTCTTACCTTCAATTTGGTGCAAACCATGCGTGAGGCTCCAGAGAGAACAATCAAAGCTGCAACTTGGCAGACTCTTGCTTTTCTTTAAGAAGGAAGAAAAATAAGGGGGAGTTTGGATCAGAGCCCAGTAGCCTACATCAGTTTAGATTTTGCCTGAGTAGAGGTAATGCCAGGAGTCTTCCCAGGGGACAGCATTAATAATATCAACTGCAGGCTTACTCTCGGCTTTTTATTCTAGGCTATTCCCTGTGCTCTTATCTCATGGCTAGAGCTGAAGAAGAAGGAGTACAACTTTCCATATGGAAACTAGAGCTTCAGAGAGTTGAACCAGCATGCCCCTGAATGTTGAGGCTATATAAACTTGACGTCAGAGTTGTCCAAGGTGAAGGTAACTGACCTCGGTCTCCAGCTGCTTCAGGTGCCATCTAGAAACAGTATTGAAGATGCAAGACCTAGGCACACCTGTGACCCACTCATACTAAAGTATTGCACCTAAGACATGAAGTCATGTTTATCTGATATTTGATTCCACATTAAAAATAAATTCTAGTGTTTCTGGAAACAGTTCATGGTGAAATCATTATTGCCTCAAGGCCATCTCTTTTTCCTAGCTATCTTGCTCCTTGTTGTAGGCTGGTTTTCTGAGCTCTGAGACAGAGCTCTGTGACAGACATTTTTGGGCAAGGCATTTATTAAGAGGAAATGGACACAGGTGATAACTTGCAAAGAATCTGAGCAGGAAATGGAGGCAAATGAACATCTAGCTTCAGCCTGATCCCCAGGGATGATCTCTAGTGTGAGGGATGTTGGAGGTATCCCTGAGGAGAGGGGCCTGGCCATTCACATGCTGCATTAGTTAGTTAATGGACCTGAGCAGTTTAGGGAAGTATATAATCTTGTCTGCACTCTGGGGTAAGGTGGTCCACAGCTTGAGGATCATTCCCCAGGGAAAGGCTCAACTATAAAGGAAGCACAGCAAGTGATGAGTGGGTGCAATAGTCTAATAGTGGGATATAAACTGCGTGTCACCACCCCCATTCCATGACTTCCTTCATTTACCACTTCCATTTTTGTAACTGCTCAAACTAGGACCTCACTCATCTTTGCTGTTTCCTTAAACTGCATTATGCCACTAGTCAAATTCTCTTTATGTAACATGAGGGCTGGCTTGTTGGGGTTTCTGTCCCGCCTGGTACCCCACAGCCGGCAAGCCCCAAAGAAAATCACACAGAGAGTCTACATCAGGTTATTAACTGATTGGCCCATTATCTCAGACTTCTAACTAGCTATTATAACTTATATTAACCCATCTATGTTAGCCACATGGCTCGGTACCTTTTCTCAGCCGGGCAGCTTACATTGTTGCCTCCTTGGTGGTCTGTGCAGGAATGCCAAGGGATCTTCCTGCTTGCCAGACATTCTCCTTGCCCTGCCTCCACTTTCTGTTTGGTTGACCTGCCTATACTTCCTACCTGGTCAATCAGCATTTATTTAAAACATGATTGACAGGATACAGAATTGTCCCGCACCATCTTTATCTATATTAGATATTCATATCAGAATTGTTCTGTCTCCTCTGAGCTCTGCTTGCTGCTAAAATTGGAGTCACTATTAGTAGTATTAGTGCAAATATAGTCATCACCATTTATCTACCCTTTCCCCTCTAAGATCATTACCAGAACTTTCATTTCTATGTACATTTCCCCCATCTACCACTCTATAGCCTTCTGTTATCTCTCAGTGTCTTTTAATATCATTGAGTGATGTAAAAACATGCACAGCCTTCTCAAACCTACATGGTAGAAGACTATTTCTGTGATGTGGCTAAAATGCACCTCATAAGATGACCTGTGCCATCAAGCTTCTAGTGCTTCTCACAGCCACACAGAAGTGTTCACTATTTCTTAGATATCCGCTGGGATGAATAATATGGGTTGCCAACTTCACCGAGTCTAGAATCACTGAGGGAACAAAGCTCTGGGTATACCTGTGAGGAAGTTTCTAAACTCACTTAATTGAGGTCAAAAGACTTTCCATAAAATGTGGATGACAACATTTCATGAACCAGGGTCCTGAGTGAAGGAGAAGAAACTGAGTGGAGGGCCAGAATTCATCTCTGTGGTGGTTTGAATATGTATGGCCTCCATACACTCATGTGTTTGAGTGTTTGTCACATAAGGGGTGGCCCTATTAGACGGCGTGATCTTGTTGGAGTAGATGCATTGGAGGAAGTGTGTCACTTTGGGAGTGGGCTTTCAGGTCGCCTATGCTCAAGCTACACAAAGTGAGACAGTTCATTCCCTGTTGCCTGTTGATCAAGATGTAGAGCTCTCAGCTCCTTCTCCAGCACTATGTCTGCCTGCACACTGCTGTGCTTCCCACCATGATAATGGACTAATTAATCCTCTGAAACTGTAAGCCAGCCCCAATTAAATGACTTTCTTTATAAAAGCTGCTGTCTCTACACAGCAATAGAAACCCTGACTAAGACAGTCCCTGCTTTCTGATTGTGAATGTAATATGAAGAGCTTTCTCATACCCTTGCCACTGTTAATTCCCCGTAATAATGTATGTGATCCTTAAACCATGAGTCCAGATAAGCAAGGTAGAACCTTCCTGATGAGTAAGTGAAATAATAAAGAAGTAAACAGAGAGCTCAGTAAAACTAGTAATTTTTAAGTATTCACAGCAGACATCTGATGTAAGTATTCCTAGTAACATGCACTCAGTTCAGGCATTCGACAAATGTCTCCTGAGTATCTACTACATTGAACTTCTATGAGTAGCATGGAAACAGCCTTAAGCTGATGGAGTCTATTCAGTTTTACTCAACTAACCCTCAGAAATCTACAAACTGAATTGACAGTGGTGGGAGAGCAGAAACTTGAAATGCTTTGAAATGCTGAATATCTAAGGCCAGGCTTAGTAGTACAGGCCTGTAATCCATCAACTCAGGAGGCCAAGGCAGGTACATTTCAAGACCTGCATGGACAACAGAAGGGTGTTTAAGGTCAGTTTCAGCAACTTAGGAAGATTTTTGTCCCCAAATGAAAATCAAAAAGGAGGCTGGAGATAAGCTCAGTGGCAAAGAACTTGCTTAATATGTCTGAATCCCCAAAGTTCAATCTCCAGGACTTGAAAAATGGTGAGTATCTGACACATGCTTGTCTTGTAGTTATGGTAGTCAAATGCAGGATTGCTGCTGTCTTCTGGTGTTAAGCGAGTGAGTCACAGATCTATTCAGATCCATGAGGTAAGAAATAATAGACTCTCTATTTAAAGATAGAATTGACAAAGAATTTATGGCTAACTTCTAAGAACCTGCCACGGTACTTACCTTCTCAAATAAGATATATGCATTGTTTGTTATGCTACTGATAATTGCCTCCTGAATGATCTGACTGGTTACTTGACATTTCCATTATTCTCCTGGATTATCCTCATTTGTATTGTTTGTACGATATTGAACACCATGCTGTTTTAACTGTGCAACATTTTACAGAAAGGGTACAACCATTTCTTCCACTTTGAACATTTATTTAAGATGTAAAAACTTGACAGTATAGCAAGTGTTCTACTGGGCTACAGAAACCAAGTGTGAGAGACATTTCTGAAATCTCAGGTGGGCTTCTGGACCTCAGTAACAAGGTATTAACCAGAAAGAAGTTAATTGCTGTGGTGCTATTGCTCCCTGATGGTGTGGTTTATTTTAAATTCTGCTGAACCTGGAAGAAAGAAATGCACTGTAATTCAGAAAGTGGCATGTGATGATGTGATGCTCTGCTCACATCCCTTACAGATGCTCCAAATTCAAAGAAAATAGTCTCTCTGATTTAGGAAGCGTCAACTATTGTAGCATGTGTCTAGTCTGACATAGCAGGAATCAAACTGGGAGAGCAACTAACATCTAGCTATTCTGAGGGCCAAGTTACAGAAAGTGTTAGTTTTCTCCTGGAATAAGAGCATTCTAAAAATACCACATATCTATATTCATTTCTTCAAGTCTCTTAATGCTTATTTTAAAATTTTTAGATTTCAGTGGATCAGCCATGCTAGTTAATGTGGAACTTTTTCTGTTTCAAGACTGGGACGCCTATGTACCAAGAAAACCCCTGAATCCATGCAATTTGCTTGGTGTTGTGGTTTTCTGATGACTCTGTGTCATCAGTGTGAACTTGCTCTGTAGAGTTCTGTAGGCTGGTGATGTCATCATATGTTTCCAGACATCAGTGTGTAGAACAACTGGACAGCTTACTGCATCTCCAAGATCCACAGGCTTTATGAGCTAGTTCCATGTTTGATAACCCATGGTGTTGACAGAGGTTTCTATCCTGCCTGGTTCCACAGCCATTCAGTACCAAAGAAACACACAGAGGTCTACATTAATTATAAACTAGTTGGCCTATTAGCTTAGACTTTTTGTTAATTAACTCTTACATCTTACATTGAC
>JAQHUG010000041.1:9715349-9753908 GCA_028555095.1 Dicrostonyx torquatus | reverse complement strand
TATATGGGTCTATAACACCACAAGAAAACTCACAGAACCAACTAACCTAGACTCAAAGGGGCTCACAGAGACTGAAACAGGGAGTCTGTTTGGGACTGACCTAGGCACTCTGCATGTATGTATGTATATGTATATATGTCATGACTCAGAGTGTCATATATATATATATATGTATGTATGTATGTATGTATGTATACACACATACATTACAGTTGTGTAGCTTGGTCTTCTAGTGAAACTCATAGCAGTGGGAACAGAGGCTGTCTCTTACTCTTAGGCTGGCTTTTGGGACCATACTCCCCATATTGGATCACCTTGCCAAGCCTTACTACCTCATTACATGGTGAGATGCTTAGTCTTAGGGACCTTGGTGTGCATGTTTTGCTGATACTCATGGGAGACCTGTCCCCTCCCAAACAAAAACAGAGGAGGAGTGGTTTGCGGGGTGGGAACAGAGTGGGTGGGGTAGGAGTGGGAAGAAAAGGAGGGAGGGAAAACTGCAGCCAGGATATATGTTTGTATATAGTATAGAACAATGCTATGGAATCATCTCTGCTTGGGAGAAGACCAGAGTTCATGGGACACTCTAGGCAGCTGCTGTCACCCAACAAATCCAACAATTATAGTGATGATTTATAAAGCAGAACCATTATCTCATTATTTACTCAGCTACATGGTGTCTATATGGTGTGTCTAATTTTTCTTCACTCCTGAACATCTTAGAGACGTTTCCTATTGTTTCTCTATCTTTTTGATTCTGCCCTCTGTTTCTAGCGTTAAGAAATGCTTAACTTATTCTTTCACTTCTTTTAATAAAAAATGACTTCTACTGGGGACAGAAAGTTTAAGAATACCCTTAGCCAATGTGCCATCTTCACTCCTTGAACCTCTCTCAGCCTCAATTTGGGATTCAGCTTTCGAAAGGGGGCAATGAGGGCACACACTCAATAACCGTGCAGACAAAGCATTGTCATCATGGAGATGAGGGGAAATTTGGGGGTAAAACTCCACTAGCAGTTACGGAAGCATAGGCCCTGAGGGTACATCTGCTCTCCGGGTGGAAAGTTTCCATCTTCACTGAGTCCCCTGCAGAGGTTCTGGTTAGGGTTAGAGGAGAAAGTTCATAGCATTCAGTCTTTTGACACCTGTGCTTACTGGGAGCACCAAGCTATTATTTTTTGTCTTTGTTTCTCTTTTCTGCCCTCCAATCCAGCCCATTGATCCTGGAAGCTGGCAGAGACCAATGGCTTACTCCTTGTTCCCTTATAAATAAGCAGACAGGAAGCTGGTGAGTAGTTTTTGTTGTTACTGTTTCCTTGTGAATGAGTGTGCTTCCAGTTTCTTCCACAGAACAACCTCATATGCATAGACTGATCTTTTTAAAAATATAAGTTACGTGCAACAGTTAGCTGTCTTATCTTTAAAGTCACTGGAAAAGGTAAAAGACTCGGGAGTCAGAAAATAAAAACTAGAGCAGAATCTAAAGCCTTCTGTGAAAACAGGTAGGCCCTGTTTATTAAAGGCACACCTCCGTGCCAAGATGGTTCAGTGCTCTGCATTGAAGTTAGTCATCTTGTGATACGTGCATATGGTTATTTTTATTTTCAGAACACACAGGGCTTCAGAGAGCAAGCAGCAGAGCTGAGCCTGTAACCCTGTATGACTAACCAGGCTCCAGAATCCATGTCCTAACCACTGTGACTATAATGACCAGGAAAAGCAAACAACACCCGAAAAGTGTTATTCTTCCCCCCTTTTAATATGCTTGTGGTGTTCATGTTTGTGTATGCATGTGTACATGTGTAATGACATGTATGTATGAGGCTTTACATGTGCATACATGTAGTTTCAAGTTTGGTGTATGGAATTTTAATAGATCTATTTCCCACCCTCCCTGTTCAAAGAGACAGGCCCTCTTAATAAAACCCAGAGCTAGGTATGACTAGCCTTGCCCACACAAAGTCCCATTATGAAACATTTTAAAAAGAGTGTCTACATGCTCCAGGTCATATAACCTCAATTTGACTGAATGTTTACTTTGATTTCAACTAGATGGATTACTTTTCTTTGGGGTTATTATAAGAATTGTGTGCTATGGCCTGGCGTTTTGGGTTGAGTATTTAGTGAAGCCACATTCTATTCCATAGACTTTTTTCTAGTGTCTTTAATTCATTTGCATGAAATTGTCTGTTTTTAACTTTTATCTTTGATAGATTTTATTTTACTCATAAAATAGATTTTGGAAAAAAAACCTAGAAATTAGGAGTAAGTTAAATTTTTGATTCACACACTCTGCATTTGGCATGTGACTTATATATTGATAACTCTAGTTAACATGATGCTAAG
The DNA here is from genome assembly GCA_028555095.1 of Dicrostonyx torquatus. Lineage (NCBI taxonomy): Eukaryota > Metazoa > Chordata > Mammalia > Rodentia > Cricetidae > Dicrostonyx > Dicrostonyx torquatus. Next base: position 9,751,562 of record JAQHUG010000041.1, on the reverse strand, counting down.
GATTTGACCATGACCTTACTATACCTTCAATAGGTCTCAGTTTCTCTGGTTAATTTGACTTCTATATATTGCTTTCTTAAATAGTTTGGAATTCTAAGAAATTTCCTAGTTATTCTTACTTCAATTTGTTTTTCTCAGTTTTCCCATCCAGGAGGAGCATGGCCTTGGGACTGTGCAGTGCCGTGTGGAAGGCGACTACATTGGTCTGTTTTAGAGCTAATTATTTAAAAGACTCGTCCATTTCTTTCTTGATATTCATCAGATGGCATCATGAGAATAATAATTGTTACCAAAATAACTTTTAAAAACACTACACAAAACAACTTTCGTATCAACTGATTTATTTATCATAATCAACAATTTTCCTTTACAAGCGATTATGTAGACAATGTCAACCAGTGTGTTAGGATTTAAATCATGCTTCATCTAAATCTAAGCCCCGGGCTTTATTTGACTTACATGTGTCCATTTTGTCATAAAAGTCCATTGGATCTTTTCCTGGGCAACATGAAAGAAATTCCAGGCTTGGACAGTAATGATGATGTAGGAACACTGGGCCTAGGGTAGCAATATCTTGGCTTAGGAGATTCACGTGCAGTCCTGTATTCACGTCTGTTTCTTTGTGTTTCAGGTTCCCAGAATGTTAGTTTCTCAGTATTTAACAAAGGGAGGTAAGTAACTGGGGCAGACAAATCTGTGTGTGTCTTGTATTATATGTAACATCCTGTATACTACTCTCTTTAACCTTCATCATTTCAACTGTACACCAATAAGATATAGAAAACGTCCTACATTTCCTTGGTTTCCTTCACTTGAGTGAGCATTGTGCTCTGTCTTATCTATGGACATCACAAATGTTTCATTAAAGGGATGGTACAGAATTTTAAGAACTAGTCCTTTAGTCAAAGTACAGTGCAGATGCAGATCTCACATGGGTTGTGGGATACAGTTTTCCTGAGACTCATTGTGTCATTATAGGCATTGCCTTCTTCAAGACATAAAGAGTTCATATGTCATCATTCTTTGGGGACACAGATAAATTAGGATTCTGGATTTCTATGTGCACCTTTATTCTTGTTCTGCTAGATGTTTTTGTCCTTGAAAGTGCAGTTTGATATTAATTTTATTGTGATTATATTAACAACCACATATGGGTATATAACTCAAAGTTTGGATTTGTTTTCTCTTTCTCTCTTCTCAAGTACAAAACTGTATTGTAGAGCTCTACTGTATCTATCTATCTAGTCTAGGAATCTACTGTATCTATCTAGTGTAGGTTAGCTCAGTATTGGGTCCATTCATGTTTACTGTTGCCTCTAATGATTCTAACGTTCTAAAAAGAGAGATTATTCCCATACAATCATTTTATCTATTAGAAGTGTTTGTATCCATTGATACTGTTTTCTCGTTATCAAAAGGAGCTGGTGTTCAAACTGTTAAATTTATTGGGGGTTATTCTGTGAACTTCCTTTCATGCAGTCAGTTTTTTAGAGAATGCAACAGTAGGTGACATTTTACCAAAAGCCTTCATTTTCTGTTGAAGGTCGATGGTGCACAAGGAAGCCTGGCTGATCAGTGCTAAACAGGACCTGTTCCTATACCAGACATACTCAGGTACCCTGTCCCTTCCTCCTGTCTTCTTCATCTCTTTCTGCGAAGTGCACTCAATGTTAGACTCTCCTTTTTTTTTATGGTGTTTCTTAGGCCATTAACATGACATCTTGATTCTGGTTGAAATGAAGTTGCTTGTATCTGTGTCAGCTTTGCTATCTGCAGTCCTGCTTTGCTCATTGATGTTCTGAGGAAAGCATCATTAGGTGCTTTTGTTGTCACACTTTCCTTATAGCTTTTATGCACACAAATGCAGATGCTGCAGCTCATCTATGCATTGTGCCTACTTTATGCAAGCAGGAGATGAGGAAAACATGACATGCATGAAGCTGGTGTCACTGTAATGCAGCATACTGTTTTACAACAAACTCTTTATTTTTATAAGCAAGAATAATCACCATAAACAGCATAAAAAGTATAGGAATAGTATAATATAATAAACAGATTAATGCAATTTAAATGAGTTATTAAATGTACTTATTAAATTAATTTTTATTGCATTTTAACACTGTATTATTGTATGACAATTTAATAGTTTGTGTAACAAATTGCAGTTATTGCACTTTCCATTTTATTCTTTCATCCTCCCCCAATGGCAGCACAGTAGGTATATATGCACCAGCAACACCACGGATATGTGTGGTGTGTGCTGTTATACATCTTTACTGTAGGCTTGCTGATGTCACTCCATGACAAGAAGTTTTCAGCACCAGTACAGTCTATGGGACTACTAATATAGATGTGAACTGTTGTGGGTAGATGCCTTGTCCAGCATTGCATCCAAAGAGGCTTGATTGTAGACGTCTATACAAAATCTATGGATATAGACAGAGTGAAATAAACAATAGTCATGTCCTTCCTCTGTGTTCTAAAAAATAACAAAAGAAAGGTGGTGGTTAAAAAATATAACAGAATTTTTTCTGGTCATTCTAGCACCCATCTCTGAATTCATGCATTCTTTCAATGCTTTATAACTTGCCTATTCTGATGCTAGGCTGTGGTGCTGCCCTCTGATGGTCAAACCCTGATACTGAAATATGAACACTGCAATCAGAAATTAAATTTGTGAACTCAGTTCAACAGTAGGCAGCTGATTACTAAAACCCTGATACTGAAAGATTAACACTGAAAATTGGAAGCTAGCATGAAATTGTGAACTCAGTTCAGTAGTAGACAGTTGATTATTTAATGAGTGCATACAGTGTGTAGGTTTTAATACAAACTCACTGAAAATGCATCTGCAGGAGGTTCAGATTTCAGAAGCAACAAACATCTGCCTTTCCAAATGAGAAAGCTATCATCCCATAGATGGTGGGACAAAAGCCACTCATTCTCTAGACAGCCGACTCTGCTGGAACTGAATTCTGACCTGGCATGTCTTGTCCTTAAACCATTGTCTAGTATGCTTGAGAGCTGCTGTGAAGAAGCACCCATACCGAGGGATACACAGTGACAGGAGTAACAAGATGATCAATCTCTTATTGAGTGTTCGGCATATAACTTCAACATTCCTTTCTTTTAACGGAAAGATAGAGTACATCACCATTAGTTTTCTGTGGAGAAAACAGATTAAGAGGGAACAGAACTTGTCCAAAGGTCCTTTCAAACTGGTGAAAAACCCCATGCACGTAACCAATATCCTTCAGGAAGCATGCTGTCTCTGGTACCATACCAGAGACTTTCGTGACCCTGCTCTGATTGTAGAGCCCTGCCGTGCTGGAGGTGTAGGCAGACATTATCCATTATCATACACTTCGTGGGCTGAAGACTCAGGGGCATGAGCATTTTCACAGTGGAGGAATCCCTGGGGATATGGACAATCCATGGAATCTGGGGCTGAACCTCTGCAGGCTAGCACTCGGTAACTAGTCCAGCGTGGTTAAGCCCCTAAATTCCTGAGCCTGGATTCAGTATAGGTGAAATGAACGATGTGGTGTTTTTCCTTTTAACTCTAAAGATTGTCTAACGTAGCTGGTGAAGAAGAGCATTTGAATTCACCCAAAGTCCTCTGTCCTTTTTATGATCATGCTCACAGAATCACAAATTCCTTCATTTCATAGGCTTCTTAAATATGGCATGCCTATTTTATATTATATTATATTATTTATGAGACAGAGATTCTCTGTGTAGCTCTGGCTGTCCTGGAACTTGGTTTGTAGATGAGGCTATCCTCTACCTCAGATATCTGCCTGCCTCTGTCTCCCAAGTTCTGGGTTTAAAAGATTGTGCCATTACACATGACTGGCACATCTATTTTATCTGTATAACCACTGTGCCATTATGGGCCCCATAATCTCCTGAATAGCTCACTCTCGTGTTTTTAAGGGTTCTGACTTGACTTTTATCCTCTGCAGATCCATGTTCTACCCATTTGACAGGAGTCTCTATATCAAGCACACACTTGACTCTCACTGTGCACATCCTATAAAGCAGTGGTTCTCAACCTCCCTAATGCTGTGACCTTCTAAAGGATTTCATCATGTTGTGATGACCCTCCCAATCATAAAATTATTTTCATTGCTACTTAATAACTGGAATTTTTCTATCATTTTGAAGCCTTCCTGGTTCTAGGACTATACATAGATGTATACCTACATGCTTAGCTTTAATTGGTAAGTTTAAACTTATCAGTTCAGAGATCATCCCCAGAAAGTTTTTTCTTTACTCGGTAACCCCAGCCCCTCCTGAGCCTTTCCCTGCTTCAGAGTCTCTCCAATTTAGCCGACCTGAAGTGCTGGAATTAGACTCCTTATACATCCACTTCCTTACCACAGTCGCTGACTTGAAGAAGGGAGCTACTCCAAATGTGTCTCTATCTTCCTAGTGCAAATGAGTAGACACTGTGAATTTCAAAAAAGATCATACTACCACAGCTGTCTAAGAGGTCAGGAACCCTTTTCTTCCAGTGAACAATAGTGAGCACAGAGATCTGCAGCTGCTCCAGATGTGGAGGATAAGTGATGCCTGAGTGCTCACCTCTAAATAAGACACTTCCTTAAATAAACAAAACACTTACTTCCTGTAAGGCTCAAGAAACACCACGGAAGAGAGGGCAGAAAGAATGTAGAAGCCAGACACAGGGAGGGGAGGTGTAAAATGCCACCTTCCATGCATGGTGCAGTCACTGCAATTCTGAACTTGCAGTGACTTCAGTTAACCTGCACTGGACCCACACCCACACAGCCAGGATGTCCCATTAGCCATCAGTTATGGCAGAAGAGGGTTTTATGAGATCTTATCCCTCTCTGTTTAACTATTGGAAACTGAAATATTCTGGAAGAGGGGGAGTCCTTGTCTTGGATTTTGGGCCCACTGATGAGTATACCAAGTTCCAGAGGAAAGTACTGAACTTATGGCCCAACAGTTTCCCTTGCTCAATCTCAGTGGGGCACCAGACAAAATCAGAAGACTCGGATGTGGGAAAGGAATTCATAGGCATGGAAGTGTTGAAGGAGAGGGCCTGCTTTTCATCCCGGCCGCCCGGCTAGCTTACACCCGAAATAACCACACCGATATTGTACTAATTAAATGACTGCCTGGCCCATTATGTCTAGCCTCTTATTGGCTAACTCTCACATCTTTATTTAACCCATTTCTAATAATCTGTATATCATCATGAGGTCATGGCAAACCGAAAAAGATTCAGCATGTCTGACTTGGTGGCTCCATGGTGGCTCTCTGTCTGCTTTCTTCTCCCAGAATTCAGTTCTGTTTTCTCCACCTACCTAAGTTCTGCCCTGTCAGGTCAAGCAGTTTAACCAACGAAAGCAACACATAAACAGAAGGACCTCCTACACCATGGAAGGGTCTTGAGAGGGTGGGAGGTAAAGGTAATTTATTAGAATGCATCTTATTCATGCATGAAGATGTCAAGGAGCAAAGTAATTTTTAAAACAGAGTCCTATTTTGAACTTATAAGTCCCTAAGTGAATGACCAACCCCTAAGTAAATATACTTAGTTTATGTCATGCTTTGAATATATGTTTACTGTATATTACAGTGTTTATATATGTATATAATTGTAAACATATACATACATACATGCATACATGCATGCATACATACATACATACATACATACATATAGCTTATCAAAAATCACAGCTCTTCTTCACCCTGAAAGGAATCAAACTTCAAACTGTGGGCATTTAAAGAAAGGACACGGGGCTGAAGAGATGGCTCAGTGGTTAAAAGCCCACACTGATCTTGCAGAAGACCCAAGTTAAGTTCCTAGCACCAACACTGGGAACAACCTATAACCTCAGCTCCAAAATGGTCTCTTGCCCTCTTCTGGCATCTGCAAGTGCCCCCCACCTTGCAACATAATTAAACAAGATCTTTAAAGAAAGGATGGCATGAAATGTTTGTGGGCATTTATCACATTGCTATAGAACAGTGACTCTCAACCTTTCTAATGCTGTGACCCTTTGGTGACCCCAATCATAAAATTATTTCATTACTACACCGTAACTGTAATTTTGCTGCTGTTATGAATTATAAAGAGGCTGTCTGATTTGTGCCCTCAGAGGGGCTGAGACCCATTGGTTGAGAAGCACTGCTGTAGACGGTTTGACTTGAGTGTGGGTGATCTGCGTGTGCCTGTGGTAGAAGACTGCAGCAGGGGGAAAGAACTAAGGTTGGGGCAAACGAAAGTTCTGCCCTGTGCATCCATTAGTTATTCTTCCGTGTGGTGTAAACTACTTCCCTCCATTGTCGAACTAAACCCTTGCTGGGAAGAGACATATTTCATAAGACAGCATAAGAGGTGCAAAGACTTTCGCTGATACTGTGAGTGACCTTGCCTATAAATAGTGGTCCTCTATAATACATATTTATAGTTCTTTTATTATTAAGGACATTTAAAATGACAATTCGAGAAGCTTCAGCTGCTGTTGGACTTGCGGTGTAAGAAATATGTTATGATGTTTTCTCTTACTGTCCAGGGGACATCACATTGCATATCTAGAAGCTTACATTTTTTATAACCTCTTGCAGAAATCCAATCTGTGTTTCCAAAAGTTGGGAGCCTTGGTGGAAGAACAGACATCACCATTACAGGAGATTTCTTTGACTCTTCTGCCCAGGTTACCATTGCAGGTAATTATGTTAAAGATGGATGAAAATGGTTCAGTTTTTAAATGCTGTAGGAGTTTATATCTCTAATGACCCAGGACTGTGAAGGGAAGCTTTCTCACATTTTAAACACTCGTCTACTTTTTAATTAATTAATTAATTAATCTGTTGTGTGTGTTTGTTTGTGTGTACATGTGTATCTACAGGCGTATTTATGAACTTTAAAAATTCTCCTTAGGCATCCCATGTGACATTAGACGTGTGTCTCCCAGGAAGATTGAGTGCACTACCAGAGCTCCAGGAAGAGGAGCAAGGCTCACTGCTCCTCAGGCAGGTACGGAAGTCACCATGGCTGCTCAGTGATCTCTCCACTGTCATGCTTTGTCTCAACAATCCGGAGAGCAGAAGAAAACACGTTTGAATTCTGTCTCGGCAGTGTGACTGGATGCCTAATGCCGTGGCCAAGCCTTTCATATCAGGGAATATCTTAGATTCATTCAGTCGCAAACTGGCACTACGTTCCTAGCCCTAGCCATATGTCTAAACAATAGACTCCAGGCAGAATAGAGCTGCCACCGAGACACTGCAGCTCTTGAATGGAATCCCCAAACTGACGCTCTGCATTTGGTAGGGAGGGTGTATGTGTATTGGCCGAGGAGACAGGAGCAGTGGAGCATGCTCTTTTGTGCTCATAGCAGCAGCAGTAGGTAGGTCAGTGAGTAGGGCATGCTGGGGTATATCTAAATGCTGCTTATTTCCCCTGTGGGCCTTTGCCCGCTGATATTACAAATGGGGATATGCTGTGACACAGCCACCAGCATCTGCCTTCAATAGACAGAAATGGAGGAGGCAAGGCAGCAGGTTCCGCCTGTCCTTCTCAGGATGAAGCTCCCATGCTTTAGCATTAGAGACTAGTGCAGTTAAGCATAAGGAAGGTTGGCAAGTTGCTCTGCATAGAACCATAGTCCGATGCTGTGCATAAGGCATTGACCTAATGCTTAAAGATGTGGTGAGTCGATTTGAAAGGCTCGGCACCTATAAGCAAAGCTGCCCTGCAGGAGTGAAACCTTTCTAAAGATGGGCCTTTGCTGTGCAGAGACAAAAACAATGCTCTGGCTGGAGAATTCTGCAGCTCCCAGATCCACAGTGTTTACTTAAGGAGAGCTCCCATCTGAGGAGACGAAGGTATTGAAACAAGTAATGCAAAGAAAGTGTTTCCTGCAGCAGGAAACAGAAGTCAGTTCCCTTGCTGAGCGTTTGCTGCTTAAGCTGCTCCAGCCATGGTAGGATCGTTTCCGGAAAGCAGCTGTTTGAATTAGTGATGCCCTTTATGAAAGCTTTTGAGATTTGCCCCGTGGAAGTGGGGCAAAACTCCACGCTAAGCGGTGATGCTCCAACGTGCTGATTCTTGTCCTCAGAAGACAGGATAACATTAGCATCTAATGAGCAGACCCATCCTGCAGTGTACAGCACAGTCCAGCAACAGAGCTGCTCAGAGTAAAATAGCAATAGTGTGGAGGCTGAGAATCCCAAAGTTATAGAAACATTCTTAACATGCTCCGAAGTCTCTGCTTTTCACTTATTTACTGTTTATCTTTGGGCTCAATGCGGAGCAACATTGGTAGTTTATAACAATAGTTATCATAGATATCCTTTCTTGAGTACTCACGCTATCTCCAGATCCTTTCTGTTGTTGTATATTGTTTTAGTTATTATTGGTCCTGTTTTGATGTATGAGTGAACGGGGACCCAGGGCATTGAAGAATGCTCCTAAATTCATACCTAGTAAAGGGTGGAGCAAGAATCTGAATGATCAATCAAGATGACTATCCAATATTGATCAAAATTAGTATCCAGTATCAATGCCCATATGCCTTTTGAATCAAGGTTTTCTTAATATGAAGTGCACATTAATAAGTACAGCATCATTTAAACTCCCCATAATAAAATTATGCCACTGATTGGCTTTGTGTGCAGGTCAATAAATTGAGGTCATGATACTTGAAAACTTTAAGGGTTGGCGATTTTTCTAGGAAAAGGGATTTTATGGAATAGAACTTGCAGGCTGAATCAGACCTTTAAGGACACTGAAGTTCATGTCCAATTTCAGAAGTCACAAAGTCAGGCTGTGCCACAGCTTCTTATTGCGCAGACCACCTTTTCTTAACAGCACCATTGTTCCTTCATGTCCTCTCCAGGACTGGGCGTGGCCGCTGAAAAGGCCTCCTAGTCACCTCTGTCCTCTGAGAGCATCTCTCTTTAATGTTCTCATTAAGTTCTCTTTCCAAGAGACTAAATTCTACTGGGGGGAATATCTATCTATCTATCTATCTATCTATCTATCTATCTATCTATCTATCTATCTATCTACCTACCTACCTACCTACCTACCTATCTATCTATCTATCTATCTATCTATCTATCTATCTATCTATCTATCTTCTTTCCAGAAACTTCCTAGTATCTACAGAGTCTCTCTTAAGACTCTCCCATCTTGGTTTCTGGCGACTCACCTTCACAAATAACACCCACAATGCCTTTCACCCTGTAATTTAAGTAGGATCCTTGTGAGGAGAAACACCATTTGGTTATGGGGTGTATGTGTCTTACAGGCAATAGGGGACTTCTTTTTGAAGTTGGAGACGCTGTAGAGGATGTAGAGCTGACGGAAGCCACCCCAGGGTACAGGTGGCAGATAGCCCCCAATGCCAGTTCTCCATCTGGATTTTGGTCAAAGGAAGGGCAACCATTCAGGTATGTTGCAGATAAAGTGGGAATCCATATCAAAAGTCTATCAACTAACTCAGGCAAGCTAGGACACAGGGACTGGTGCAGTGATATTTCTAGGGGATCATTTGTCACATGAGCCAGTAACAACTGGGGTGTTTGACAGTGTTCTCAACCAGTGTTGACCATTCTGGTGATCGTAAGACCTTTTGTAGATCTACAGTCAAATACTGACCAATGTGTGAAACCTATATTTTCTGTAGCTCTAAATCTGCTTTGGAGATAAGTGGTCTTCTCAATGAAGCCTCTGTGTCGTCCTGTGCTGTGGCCATGACCTCCTGAGAATTATAAAAGTGCAAAGGGATTTGTGGATGTGTAGAGGCTGACAAACTGAGACTATGCAGGTGTGATTGCTTTTTCTAGACTCATCAGAATATTCATATGGTTTAACAGTCAGTTTTTTTTCTTGTCATTTTCATAATGAGCAAAGCACAAGGGCTTCTGTGTGTTGGCTCAGTGACCCCGGCCTTGTTTGCTCTCACCTGACTCTCCGTTCCTCTGTGTTCCAGAGCACGGCTCAGTGGGTTCTTTGTGGCTCCAGAGACAAACAATTACACATTCTGGATCCAGGCAGACAGCTCAGCTTCCTTGCATTTCAGTTGCTCAGAGGAGCCAAGGACTAAGGTACTCACCCTCCTCTGGGTTGCCTTTCCTTTGTTCACAGCCCTTTGCCCATGAAAGAAGAACGGTCTGAGAGAAAGATTTTCTGTTTTATAGTTGTAAGATTGTCGGGGACCGTCGCCCCAACATAGAAACTGATGTTTTTCCCCAAATGTGTCCCCGGAGACGCGTGGAAAGAAACAGGCTTTCACACCATTACAGCTTAAAAGGCCGCTTCAGACTTGTCCTATTCTTCAGCGTGGCCTTGTGTTTATTATATCTCCCTAAAAACCATTCTGCTCTCTAGGCTCTCTTAAAACCATTTCTTCTCTGAAACTGCTCTCTATTTCTGCTCTGCCATGCTCCTTCTAACCCATTCCTCGCTCTGTCCCTTCTCTCTTCACCTCTTGGGGATTTATCTATTCTATTCCTTTTTCCGGGGCATCTCCCCCAGCACCCACACTCGCATTCATTCACCAGCTCGGAGATAGCTACCTTTCCTGGGGCAATCTACAAATGAATAAGAGAGGCTGGAGCAAAAACCTCAGCTATTGTCTTTCTAAATAGTTGGGCGCCAGGTACGAAACCGCATGGCATCCCCTGTCTGGCAGGTATCAGAGCCCACATAAGATACAGCTGAAAATCAATTTGGAGGACTATAATGGTATTGTAAACCTAGCATTATGCTACGTTTCAAAATCTTGCTTATTACTTTTATCTCTGTGAAATATGCACAGCTCCACTCTCTAGATGAGAAAATTCAGGCATTGAAGGATTGTATGGCCTGCTCAAGACCACTTAAATAATAAGAGAAGTATCCACAAATCAAAATCCGATTGGTTTGACTCTCAAACTCAACTGTGCCTTTTCTACTGTTTGGGTTAGCATCATGTAGGAAGCGTCTTTTGCCAGCATTTTATTGTTGCCAGAGGTTTCTGTTCCACCTGGTTCCACAGCCATGCAGTCCCAAAGAACCACACAGAGGCTTATGTTAATTATTAACTGGTTGTCCTATTAGCTCAGTCTTTTTATTAACTCTTATAACTTACATTAACCCATAATTCTTGTCTGTGTTAACCACATGGCTTGGTACCTTTTATCACTGAGGCCTTCTCATCTTGCTTCTTCTATGTCTGGATGATGACTGCAGACTGAAACTTTCCTCTTCCTAGAATTCTCCTGTTCTGGTTGTCCCACCTATATTTCCTGTGTGGCTAATGGCCAATCAGCATTTTATTAAAGCAATACAAGTGACAAGAGGATACAAGACCATTGTCCCACAACATTGTACTTTTAGAAATCAGCCAACATCCACTTGTGCCCTTGGCAAAGAATCATGATGTTCTTAATACGCTCTCTGAAATTCATTTGCTTGCTGGAGAAAGACACAGGTTTTGATGGGCTGGTACCATTCTAGGTCTTTCATGGGTTTAATGCTATCTTTCCACAGCATCACAAAGACATAGGGTGTGAGGGCAGAAGCTGTTCCTAAATACATAGCCACAGGGTCGGTGTCGGTAGCTTTCGAAATGCTTGTTATCTGAGAACAAAGATGCATGGAAGATTCACGGTGTTGAACGTGACTGGCTTTTTCGGGCACAGGTAGAAGTGGCCTCTGTTGGAGTTGGCACTGCTGATTGGTTCGACTCTTGGGAGCAGAATGGGAATGAAGGAAACTGGCAACAGAAGACCACTAAGCTAGAACTACAGGGTGGTACCAAGTACTACTTGGAAGCAGAGCATCTTGGGATCGCCCCCAGCAGGGGGATGAGAATTGGGGTCCAGATCCACAACACCTGGCTGAATCCTGATGTGGTCAACACTTATCTTCTGGAGAAACACCAGATCTGTGCCCGAGCCCAGAGACTTCCAGAAATACAGGTCTGTGTGTCATGAAAATAAGCCATGGATAGAGAGGAGTCTTCCTCAGTAGAAGGACAGCTGGCTGAGAGTAAGGAAGTCTGAGATGCATTTACAGATATAGGATATAGGGTCATAAATATTAAAATTATTTTCTTGTTTTTATTTTTAAACATTATTTGTTTCTGTGTATATATTGCTGACTTATTTCTGAAATATTTAAATTCTTGGTAAATACTTAAAACTTTTAGATTTATTTTATGTGTGATTATCTCGCCTGAATATATGTCTGTTTACCATGTGTGTGCTTGGTGACTGTGTAGGACAGAAGAGGGTGTGGGTTTCCCTAGAACTGGAGACTGGAGTTACAGACAGTTGTGCTCAGGATTGAAACCAGGTCCTCTGAATAAGTAGCCAGTGCTTAGCTTTCCAGTCTCAGGTCTTTTCTTTGTTGAGAACTTATTCCTTCAACTACAGATAACGTCATTTACACACACACACACACACACACACACACACACACACACATTCCACCATAGCTTTCTGACCCATTCTGAGTTTATTTTCTGATGTGTTGTGCTTATATGTCTAATCTGTCAAAATGTACTCCATGTCTTTGTTGAGAAACTTCCATATACTTTCCGGTGTTCGCTTTTTCTATGCAGAGGCAATCAATGTGGACCCCACTTTCCACAGCTTCTAGTTTAATAGTAACACGGACATAAAGAACCACTGAGAAAAGTAAAACAGTGCAAGTGATTCATGAGTCCCATCTCAGGACAAAAGCATGATGTGCCCAGACGAGGACATCTGCTGGGAGTGGAGTAGACATGGATTGAGCCCCGTGAGAGAGTGCTGTGCCATGTGCTGGCTTCTGCCACTCAGGCCACTCTGTTGAGGCAGCATTTGGTGAGAAGGTCCAAAAATGAGATGTGCCGTGGCCACCTTTACATCATGCACTCTAGGAAAAGCAGCACAAATAAATAGAAAGCCCATTATTCATGTCATTCCAAAAAAAGTTTCATTTGATGGTGACACTGTTTTCCAGAGGTTTCTAGATCCTGTATATTTAGAAATCTGAAACTAATAAAATGGAAATGGCATGTGGAGGGGCTGTGCTCTGTTCCTAGACGGACCCTTTGACTCCAGTCTCTGTACATGAGTGAATTTTGTCTCTCTTGACTTTTCAGATGTTGAATGTATCAGCTACAGGAAGCTTTGTTCTTACTTGGGACAATGTCTCTAGCCAGCCAGTTCTTGCCAATGCTACAGCCCAACAGGTGAGAGTCTCCTTCCAACAACGAAGGTGAGCATGGGAGTTTAAGGCCTGACATTTGAAAGACTGCCCTTTTATTCATTTTACTAGATCCAAACCACCATTGAGGAGCTGCTTGCAGTAAGATGCCATCTGGAACCCGTTTCAGCTCACATTCTGCTCCGACTTGGATTTGAGCAAGGTGTCTCCTGGGTTGACCAGCTCTGGTCCTCTCATCTATTACTGTTCTCTTATTCTTTTTTAAAACATAGGAACAATCCCTGTCTCCTGTCCAGAGTATTAGTAGAGTCAGATAGAAGCAGGACCCTGGATCTGGATGGAGTGGCCGCTTGAGTAGCTGTGCATGCGGGAGGAGATGGTTGGGATGCATGCCAGCCTAAGCAGTCTTCCGGGTAGTTCACTGGGCAGAAACACTGCCCAGAGAGTTTCTTCTAAACAGAGAGAAGAAAGAGAGTAGACATGACAATGGTAACTTAAAAAAAAATTCTTGTTTAGTTCAAAATCAAAATTCCTATCAATGGTTTTTGTGTGTGTGTGCTGATGGAGATCAAACCCCAAGGCATTATGCTCCACAGGAGCTCTTCAGCTGAGCCATGCTAACATCCTTTTAGTTAAAAACAAAAAAATTGAGACAAGTTCTCACTAAGTTGTTTAGATCAGCCTTGAACTTGTGACCCTCCTGTCCCTGATTCCTGAGTAGCTGGGACTGCAAGCATCTACCACCACTTTCAGCTTATACAGAAGAATTAGTACAAAATAATATAGGCAAGAAATTCTTCTTTCTTCTTCTTTTATTTATTCTTTTGTGTTTACATCCTGACAAAATTTTTCTCTCCTTCCCTCTTCCCAATTCCTCACTCCATTACCCCTCTCCCTCCCCAACCACTCCTCCTCCACTCTTCAGATATAAGCGGGCCTTCTATGGATATCAGCCAGCCAATGCACAGGGCTCAGGCTCAGTTCCCAGCACCCATTCCAGCTCCAAGTGGTCTGACACTCTCCCCCAATGGACACCCATTGTCTCCCACATGCACACAGTATGCTCCATACACTCAGGCACACATACACATAAAATAAGAAGATGAAGTATTCCTTTTTTCCATTGACCTTCCTTCTCTCTTGCTGTTTACTAGTTTTCCTTATCTTGGCACATAGAGAAAATGGTATAATTATTTCATGTTCTGTAGTAGCCAGAAAGGATTTCTCATAGCTAGAGCCTTCCAATTGGAAGGTGCTAGACCTCTGGGCTCTTCCCATCTCTCCACAGGCTGAGAGACTGATGTTGCTGTTTTTATCTTGTACACATACTGTCTTGTTTCATGGCTATGTCTATGTTCCTATTTATTCGGATTATATACAGGCCTAGAAGGTTCCAGCTCTGATGGGGTCCTCACCAGTTCAACTGAGCCCTTCTGTGGCAGATTCAGCCTTGGTCAACTTCGACACCTTATCCTTTACCCCTCAGCTGATGAAAATGGCTATCAGCTGGATCAGTACCCATATGTGAGTATCTATCCTCACGTTTCTGGGCTTGGCATGTTGGGAGGAGCTGACATTGTTTTCTGGATTTGACACTAAGATGACAGAAACACGAGGAAATGGTGTAATTTGCTGGTGCGTTTTGAGCTGAAGTTTGAGATTTCTTAGCAGCTTCTCTAGGTCCCTACTTGTTGTAACCTAAGAATGTTAGCAAGAAGGCCTATGGACATTTTTATTTATTTAGATATTTTATTTGCTTTTTACTCTTGGAAAATAGTGCAAATCTTGCAGACAGACTCTGGTTTTGAACACTGATTTGTGTGTTCTTAATATTTTACTGAAGTACGACATGTCTTAATTGACTCATCTCTGAAACAGTTAATGTGGCCCAGCTCTCAGGAATAGGGTGAAGGTTAATATAGTAAGATGCTTTGCATCACTGAGGACCCAGTTGTGGGTAGTTATTATTATCATTATTGCAATTAATGTAAATAATTACTGGATCAGCTGACATACCTACTCCCTTTTGCATTTACTTAATTTTTAAAGAATTTTATAAATGATAACTGTATTTCCATAAATCTCACCCTACCCTCTCTCCTTCCAACTCTTGTGTTCCTCTACTCCCTCTTAAATTCATATTCAGTTCTTTTAACTATAACACACACACACACACACACACACACACACACACACACACCTTGTTGAGTCTATTTGGTGTTGCCCATGTGTGTATGTGTTTGGGGCTTGACCACGTGGGATTGGATAACCTGTCAGGGGGCTAGTCCTTGCAAAGGAGTTGATTTTTTCTCTCTCAACAGCCCTTAATTGCCAGTAGTTCTTCATGTAGAGGTGGGGCCTCAATGTTTTCTGAGTCCATATTGGAATGGGATCTTGGCTTTCTGTCATGGGTGCAACTTTCCTGTCATATATAAAAGACACCATCTCGTAGCAGATGTCCTGGTCTTCTGGCTCTTACCATCTTTCTGCTCTTTCTTCCAAATATTTCTTGAGCCTTAGGTGTAGGGGTTGTGTTTTAGATGTATCGGTCTGGGCTGGGCACTCCATGGTCAATGGTTTTCTGCATTTTGCCTAGCTGTGGGTTTTTGTGGTGGTCTCTGCAGCAGGAAGATATTTCTTTGGTGAGGGGTGAGAGCTACACTTACCTGTGGTATAAGGGTAATTATTTAGAATGCAGTTGAGAATTATACCACTTTAGAAGAGTTGCCCCAATTCTTGAAGACTTACATTTTTTAAAAATTATTTTATTAGATGTATAAGGATATATTTTCTATAAGTATTTACATATGTGTACAGGTAAGGGTGGAAGCTAGAAGAGGACTTCAGCTTCCCTGGAACTGGATTTACAGATGGGTGATGAGAATCGGACCCAGGTCCTCTAGAAGAGCTGCCAGTGCTCTTAACTGCTAGGCCGATTCTCTGCAGCCTGTTTTGAATACTCTTACATACTTGACTTGGTAGCTTTTCCATCCTCACAAAGAGGTGCAGTTTGTCGGTTCTGGAAACCAAAGTGAGCGTTCATGGGCACTTGTGATAATTTGCTCTCTCCCTAATTGAGCTGTAATGGGAGTTGGGTTAACAGGCTCAGGCCAGGACCCTATCCAACCTTCAATCTTTTCTCTCTTGCAGGGTGATTCTCAGGGGCACATTGGCCCTTTAGGGGAGAGTTGGAAATACAGGGAAATATCTTTGCTTGTCATAACAGGAGAATTGTTATTGGTATTTAGTAAGTAGAGCCCAGGGGTGCTGTTGAATGTCCCACACTGTATAAGACAGTTCTCTCAACTGTTACCTTGCTCCCTCAAGGGCAAGAATGTGGAGGCTGACGATCCCTCCATAAAAGCATCCCCATGGCAAACAACTTGGTATTAGACTGAGTTTAGAATTCAAGTACACTTGGGATTAGAGCAGAAGGAGGGCTGGGGCAGGAGAGATGACTCGCCGAAGACCCACAGAGGCCTGGGTTAAAGCAGGGATTTTTATAACTGCATACTTTAAAAGTTCTTATTGCTGAACCTAGTACTAAACTTTGAAAAGGCTCACCATTGAATACGGTTTTCATTTGGCCTCAGAGAAAGCAGCTATTGTGTTATTTCCTGGTTTGGCTTAGGGATTAAAGAGTAATGCTCGTTGCTTCCGGATAGACTGAAAACCTGAGGAAGACAGGACCTAGATTCATGCACCGCGTGCAGCAAGATGTGCAGAGGTAGACTTGGTGTCACGTGGTGTCTGAATCACAGCTTCTGGCAGTGTTGAACTGAAGGGCATATTTGGTATCCACAGCTGTGCACCGCATACAGAAGCCACATAAATAGGACCCTGACGATGACTGTTTCTTTCGTATTTGGTTTCCAAAATGTCACAAAGAATACCACTTGCGACTGGAGTCTCACGGAACCTCACCCTGAGAGGTAGCTATGGTGGGGAGGTGTGGGTGGATTCCGCCTGTCACGGGGTGGATTGCTGTCGTAGAGACTGTGGCCCACTTGAGATACTGAGTATTTCATTTGGGTCTCAGATTCTAACTTGAGACTTGGAAATTTTTGACCTGACAAAGCAGTTTTGACAAGAGACATGGTTTGGGTATAAAAGGAACCTGACAGGACTCTAGCATCCCATTAGGGACAGAACTTTTAAGATATTCTCTGACATGATAGATGAGGAGGATTGAGGCTCAGAGAATCTGCACTTCAATGAAATGCATTCAGCAAGTGGTTCTGTAATAAAGTGAAGGCACCCTAGTCCATTGATTTTGTTCTCTCAGAAATTTCTCATTGCTCTGAAGTTGTTTTAAAGTTCATTGAGTTGGTAATACAGGAATACCCAGGATGATTAGAGACTGGCATGTAATATATCTATTTAAGATGCACAATTGCATCGTTATTTGAAAGTGCTGCTGATACCAGGTGTCACGAATGAATGAATGACTTGCGATGTGACTCACTAGTGCTGTAGATGAAAGTAGGCTGACCCCAGGTGTAGGGGGCTGTCTGGTCCCAGTCTTAAGGAGGAGGCCTGGAGACTTTACCCAGAGGCTCCTCCCGTTCTGCTTTGGCAGCTGGCAGTTCACTTGCATTAACCTCCGGGACACATGTGTGCTTCGCTCTGAGGATCTCCCATCTTCTCTGGCAAACACACCATTGCTGGTTCATCGGATTGACATCCTCCCTGTGGCCCTGAAGGCAGGCCTGCTCTATCTGGATGAAATTATACTTGCAGACACAAGCATAACAGGTGATTGCCACATCTGCTGTTCTCCTGGGCCTGCCTGTCAAATACCTGTCTCAAAGTTCCTCACTAGATGTTGTTTTTCTTTTCTGAAGAGGAGAATGGGTGGTTCTTCAATTTGCCTACCATAGTTTGAAGGCAGAAGGGGTTGGCCTTGTATACATTTCCTTCTATGTCTCTCCAACTAGTTGCACTTTCTTCTTTCTTTCTTTCTTTCTTTCTTTCTTTCTTTCTTTCTTTCTTTCTTTCTTTCTTCCTCTCTCTCTCTTTCTCTCCTGTTTATCTCACTATTTTATCTTGCTTTTTGTGCTTGTACTATTATGCCCCCACTTTACTGCCTTCTGGCTTTGAATATTTGTTTTTCTCATCTGTAAAATGAGTATAATAAAGAGGCAACATCAACACCGAGCCACTGCTAATCATTTGCTCTGGCACACTTGGAAGATGATGCTGTTCAGACACACGTTGAGATGACCAACTGAATTTGCTGGTGTCTGAGACAGCTGGCCAGGAAACTTTTGTAGTCCCAAGTACTGCCCAGATTTTCAGAGAGCCAAGGCAGCCAGTATTTTACAGACTTAATCACATAGTTTGGGAAACTCTAGACTAGATAACAGGGGCCACTTCATTCTCCTCTCTCCATTGCATGCCATTCTGCTCCTCCATACCCTGGAAAGCAAGGACCCAATGCCTTTTCTTACCACCCTCACTTTTTACTGCAAAGCTCTGTCGATCTAGGATCATCTAGGGAAGAAAGTTGACACATGGAGGGATGGGTGGGGACAAGAATGAAGACTGGGATAGGTGAAGCAGTAGTCTTCCTTTTGCTCTGAGTTTTAGTTAATGAAAAGAAGAACTATATAATTGAACTCAGTCATTATGATTAACAATATGTGTGTCTGGTCAACATATTATGTACTTATTCTGCTTAATAGTCTATGGAAGTGCTTTGTGTCTATTGTGGTAGTTTTCATTATTTATTTTTATTTATCATGGTTGTTTTCATCATCATAATTATTTCATGTAGTTCTCAAGAGCACCCGAGATGGCCCTGTCACCTCTATTCTATGTATGAGAAAATCAGGCTAAGAGGGGTTATTCTCAAAGCCTTTCTCTCTGCCAGTGCATACAGCTGGGATGTGGGGATAGACTGGAACCCAAAGTTTCCCAACACCATCTCCTTAGAGAGTGAAAATCATATTGAGCAACTTCTCGGTGCTAGTGTTGCAGTAAGAACTGGGCATGCAGGACCAGGCACCATGACATATGCCTTTAAACTCAGCACTGGAGAGGGTGACAGGCAGACCTGTATGAGTTCAAGGCTAAGCTGGTCTGCATAGTGAGTTCCAGGATATCCAGGGCTACACAGTGAGACCCTGTGTCAAAGCGAGCAAGCAAGCAAGGAAAAACAAAAACAAACATTAAAGAAGTAGTCATAAAAAATGAATAAGACAAGGCTATCACTGCCCTTGGACTCTTTGTAATCTGAACCGTAAGTAATGTTGAGGAAAAGCTGTCTTTCCCAGTGCCCAGCAGGAAGACAAAGACTATTAAAATGTTCAGAGGTCATTGAAGTTGTCAGCCTTCCTGAATTACCTACCAGGAAGATTTCCATCCATCCCACATGCTGTGATCATGAGAAAGCAGAGCACTGCTGAGCTTGTGTTGGTTGGCAGAGTGGCTGTCCAAGGGAAGTGGGAAACCCTGGATTTGAACTAGCACCTTTCTGTACACATATCTCTTCACCACGAATAAGCACTGGTTATGAGAGCCTAGTCCATTCCTCAGGTGGATGGCATTCCTAAGGAGGATTTTGTGTGTGTCACTAAGGTTTGCACAGGCTGTAGGAAGGAAGTGATACCTGTCACCCATACATAGAGTGAAGGGGTGTTACAAGAGGTATTTGGCTGGTGGGGGCTTGTTGATCTTTGCTGTG
Organism: Dicrostonyx torquatus; assembly: GCA_028555095.1. Taxonomy (NCBI): domain Eukaryota; kingdom Metazoa; phylum Chordata; class Mammalia; order Rodentia; family Cricetidae; genus Dicrostonyx; species Dicrostonyx torquatus. The sequence continues at coordinate 9,731,691 of JAQHUG010000041.1, read as the reverse complement.
GAGTTGTTTCTCATGTCTACACTACTGCATTTTCCTCTTGGTAATAAATTGAATGTTGTCCCCCCCGTGCCCTTCTCCCGGAGCTGCTCCCATGTAGTAGATGGGTAGGGATCTAGACTTCATGTGTGCACGGAGAACTATGTGACTCATCGTCTTCAGCCAGAATTTTCCACTTTACAAGCCTCCACCTAGTTATTTGTTACTAATTGGATCATTGGTCTCTAGTTTCTCAAGCTGATCCTGGAACAGCCTGCCCAGGTGGGACCCTGGTGGAGTCAGTCTCGGTGGTGGGATTCCCTCCAGTCTATAGCATAGCCTTCTGGTTGGCGGGCTGTGGTTCAGAGCTTCCTCTCATCACTGCACGGTAAGGAAGTGATTTTCGTACATGGCTGTCCTCAGTATCCACAGCTGGCTAAGGTGCACACGGGTGCAGCTTTTATAGAGGTGGGGAAACTCCCTACCATACTGTTTAGAGCCATGGTCTTATCTCAAGTATAATACATCAGACTCAGATGGAGGTTTGGTGTAGAGACAAATGACTGGGACGTGGTAGTTTGGGATCTGAAAATTTGCATTTTCAATGACCTAATGGTGCTAACTCAGCAGACAGCTACATTTAGAAGCCTATTTCTATTGAATTTGTTTTTAGATGATTTGTTATGTTTCTCAGAGTAAACACTGTTTCCCATTTATTCCCCTAATTGCAGTCCCGGTATATTGATCTTGCTGGAATTCCTTCAGGTTAAGGAACAAAAACAGGCATTTCTGAGAACTCACCAGCAGATGGCACTAGAACATCACAAGCGTGGCTTTGTAGTTGTGACTTAATTCTAAGGGTAGTTTACAAAGCAGAGACTAAAGATCAGCCTCCTTGAAGTCCGGGAACCACATATATGTTACCCTTCTAAATTTCACTTAAACTCGGCAGGATCAGCAGAACTGAAATGCTCTGTCTTGTATGTGTACTGTATATACACGTGAGTGTATACATGTACATCACACACACACACACACACACACACACACACACAACAGTGCCATATTGGCTGGCTCTCAGCTATTAACTACGAAATGATAAAAGCTCATTTGACTTACTGTGTACAGGTTACACTCAGAGTGCTCCTGATGACCTTCCTCTCTGACTTTACCTCAAGTCCCCAGGCTCCTCTGGAAGCCTGTGGCCACACTGGAAAAGAGGACAGGTCTGTCTGGAACACGCCTTTCAAAGAACACCAATCCCATTCATGATCCAAAGACCTCCTCAAAGGTTTAACATCCAAAATCCATGACCTTGGGATTCAGATTTCAACAAGTGACTTCTGTGTTTGTGAGGGAACACAACTAGTCAGTTCACGGCAGCGATTGGACAGTTTACGACCCCAGTTCATGCTGCAGTTATTTGGATGGTTTGTTTATTAAAAGCAGGGCTGTGCTGGCACTGGATTTATATATAGGAAGTTAGTGAGGTGGGGTAGATGCTCCAGGAGGTGGTGCTGGGGGGAACACTGTGGGACCAGGGCACATTGACTCAGAGTATGCAAATGAGGCTCTAGAGGGCCGTGTCTTCTTTGAACCAGAAATGGGGGTGGCAGGTGGGTGGGAGGATTGCTTGTTGCTCTGGACCCCTGTGTTCATAGGATCAATGTTGGTAGCATGTTCTTTAGGAGCCTTCTGTTTATACCACACTGTTCCTGCCGTGGTGGGGAAAGGGCATCCAGTAGTTGGGAGAATGAACTCAAAGCACAGAAGCATGGGAGTGAGGCATCTTTGTAAAGAGCTGGGTTTTGTTGGCATCACACATCCTAATGACTGTGGTGGTTAACACTTTGCTTTCGATGTGCTGCAGCTATGTGCCCACTGAGGGGACAGGAGAAGGGTCTGAACTGATTGAGGTGGCAGCACAGAGACTCCAGAGGACAAGCCCGCCTTTAGGAGGACACTTCTTCCTCCAACTCTTTGATACAGTGATACCCGGTAAGTGGCAATCGGGGTATAAAGACAGAAGTCACAAAATAATCCCACACTAGTTCAGAATTATGAATAACAAAGGGTTATTTATTTAGGGGAGACTTACAGATCATTGTCCTAGATAACAGTCCTCTGCATGAATGGGGAACAGGAACAGAGTCTAGCAGCTGGAAGCGAGAGCCAGAAGCAAAGGAGTCATCACATGCTTTACAGCTGCATTTATATCATAAGAGACCATGCCCAAGTGGGCTGTTATCTTAAAGGCTATTGGCTGAAGGAGTGCAAGGAACTACCACAGCACCGTATCTTAAATGCTATTGGCTGAAGGAGTGGATTGTGCTCCCACAGTGAGGGTACAATGATTCTCATGTCCATGCTGGGGATAAATAAGGTAAACATCAGACTGCAAGTTCCACAGTTAGGATGATCGGTCCAAAATGGCTGTTTTAAGATTAAAGACCTGAGAAGGGATGGACTGTACAATCCCAACCTTTTCATTTTGTAGATGAGGAAAGCAAGTGATTTGGCTTCCTGAGACGGTTGTAATGAATTATCACAAACTTGGAGACTTAGAGATAGGAAACTTTTTCTTAGTTCTGGAGTCTGAAGCCCACATGAAGGTGTGAGTAGGGCCGCAACTGTCCCTGCTCTAGGGCATGATGTGCTGGTTGTCCTCTTTAGCCCCAGGTGACGCTGCCAATCCTCAGGTGAAGCTGTGATGCTTTAACCTGTGCCTGTGGTCATGGCCTGTTTTTCCTTTGTCCCAAAACTTCCTCTGCCTTGGTCTTGAAGGACATACAAGAATTTACTGTACAATTCATGATAAACTCTTCCTCTCACATTCTTAACTTGGCCATGTCTTCTGCCACATGAGATAACATTTATTCTTTGGCCTTGCAAAGGATTAAGAGAACACTGTTACATTGCTTTCTTATTGCTGGGGCTAGGATTCAGTCAGCCACACCGAAGCTTCCCTGAAGTTCTTAAAAATAATCAATGACAGGGTCTAGATGTGGACCTGGGTGTTTTAGGTTCAAATTCATCTTCTCTCTGAAATTTCCTAGGCCAAAGTCCCTTGTACCTGTGTCTTTAGGGTTAAATATAGTGACAGGTATATGGTTATTGAGAATTTTAGCAGTCACCCATGTTTGAGATTACAGACACAATTAGCACAGTGCTTTAAGAGCTACGATAATATAGACTTTTAACAAAGCACAGAATATGAGAAGAGATACAATATTGCTCAATAATCTTATTGATAAATACTGGCAGAAATGCGGGCTTCAGAAGGGAGGCTCAGAGACATTCAGGAAAGTTGTATGGATAGGTGATACATACTTCTCAAATCTTTTTTTTTTTCTTGAGAAAGGCTCTCCCTGGTTGAGAGGCACATAGGGGTGTTTGGCTATAATGGGACAATGTAGAAAAAGCTGAAGACACCTTGGTTATTGGAGCCTGATAAATGGACCAGTGTCCACAGTGCATTTGTCTCTATGGCATGAACCATAACTAGACTGTGCTTCTCACAAATGAGAGATTATCTGCAGAGGTACTTTCCTGCTATCAGATACAACCTGATGCTTGTCACATTACTGCCAGCAGAGTCACCGAGGAAAGCCAGCCTTAGTCCAACTTTTTGAAATGAGTGCAGACCCCAAATTACGTGCAAATGTAGAGCAATGCTTTTTAATGATGGAACTGTTGTTGGCCTTGTGGAAACAGTGGCACTTTATTAACCCTTCCGGGCACTGTGGCATTCAAGAGGAAGGCTCTGGAGCAGGTGGACGGCAGCCTAAATTTTAATCTAAACCTGCCTCCCTGGCTTGGCAAGCTTTTGAATACTGTTAGGGTTCATTTTCCTCATCCCTCAGGTAGGCATGAAGGTGCCCCAATGGCCCACCTCACAGTGTTGTTGGGGCCAACTAATGAAATGGAAACTTTGGGTAAAGTGTGAAGCACAGAGATTTGTTATTTCTCAGTGGGGATGCGGAGCAGGGAGGCAGGTGGCTGGGCTTAGAGGAGATTCTAATAGAGAGAGCAAAGAGAAGTACCAACATTCCTCAGCTGTGTTGGCTACGTTTTATTGGTGTCAGCTGCTCTACGCTGCCCCTACTCCCCGTGAAAGGTGGCCAAGTTTTCTCTGTTCACAGTACCAGCTAAAATTTTCCAAGAAAAAGCCAACATTTAATTAGACTTTCAGCCATCACAAAGGTGTCTGGAGCATGTGTGTTCAGTTGATAGCTGAGACCGTCTTGTCTGACAGAGCACGGTCACTGTTTGCCGTGTGATTTGACACTGAAGGAAGCATCTCAGTGTAAAAACTGGGCATCTGCTTCTGGGGAAAAAAACATGATCTTAAGTCAGGTAAAGGTGCTCTTGTGTTATATTTGGATTCTGAAAGTCTCCCGCAAGTTTAGTGTGATCCTGGTGTTTATTTTCTTTTATCCTTGTTGTTGACACCCACAATGAGGATTCACTGATATCGTGTTTTCTGCAAACTCTTGGCTCACAGATGTTCCAGTGCACATGTCTTCCAGACAGCTTCACAAGCTATTGCAGGACAATGCTGACGAGTCCACGTTTGGATACCTCAATGTCAGTGACATCACTGTGACGAAGGAGCTAAACTCGTGCTATGAACATGTGTGGACTCTTTCTTGGACTACTCAGATTGGGGATTTGCCCAATTTTATCAGTGTAGGTAAAACCAAACTTTTTTTTTCATGGTATAGATTTGGTGGAGAAATTTTGTAAAAGAAATACAGAATTATATGAATAAAAATGGATATAGATTATTATTATTATTTCTTGCCATATTCTAGCAAAGGGGCTCTATATCCTTCATCAGAAAGTTTCAACCTGAATTTTACTTCTCAGATCTGATTGTATTAAACCCAATGCTTCCTTTCCTAATTTAGGGCAGGGAGAGGAGCTGCTGGTCAGTGTCCAACATGTAGTTTTCCACATCTGTTTTTGGATAATTTAAACAGATGTGATCGACTTGATCACCATGAGTCAGATGGCATGGCAGAAGGGAATTTAGAAAAGGATTTTCTGTCTTTGGATAATGACAAAAGCAGATGCTCTTGCATATGTAATGTTCGAAAAAATAATCGAATGATCATCTAGCACTTGCTTATTATAAAATGAAGCCCAAGATGAAATTTTATCCAAGCTTTATGGCACTATCAGATAAGCGGTTTCTCAAGTGAAATCCTGGAGTGAGATGGAAGAAGAATGATAATGTCTTGCTGATCTCAAAATACTGTTTTCTTACATTTTATTTTAATATTTAGATTACAAGCTAATATAAAAAGAGGCACATAGAAGCAAAGTATCTCAAGACTTAACATGATTATATTATTTGAGTGTGTGTGCTTCTGCTTGACAACTCCTCTCACAAACAAACAGCCCATGTTTACCTTAATTAGCCACTTTTTATTTATTTTAACTATTAGGTTTCTGGACAAGGTTTCTCTGTGTAACAGCCCTAGTCCTGAAACTAACTCTTAGACTAAAATTCTTTATCAATTCCAGCTATGAGAGTATTTCAAACAGCGTGTAGAATAAAAACTCATTTGTTTCCCTCAAGATGACATTTCTTTTTCATGACAGAACTGATCAGAAATGTAACTATCTCAGGTCTCAGATCAAAATCTCACTGGAGTGAATCCTGTTGTAACTGCTCGTGTGGTATATGATGGTGGAGTTTTCCTTGGACCCATCTTTGGAGACATGTTGGCCACTGCCAACCAGCAAACTCAGGTGAGGGTGTTGGGCTACCAGCACCAAGCATATTTCAAGTTCTTCACTTGTTTGCAGTGAAAACCAACTGGCTCAACTTTCGTGGCTCATTTTTTTCCATTTGGATTACTTCCACAGTATTTCCAAAGTACTACGACCACATAATTGCTTTGCAAGCCATCATGGTCTTTATAAATATTGATGCTATTATTGTGGTACAAAAACCGGAGGACTCATATAGCTAAATATGTATAACTAATTATTAAGTATCCAAACTGGAATGGTTAAATATAATTGTTATTTTTCTAAATTTATAATTATTATTTATTGTTGTTGTTGTGTATGTGTGATGTGTGTGCTGGTTGGGGTAGGAGAGCATATGACTGGGCATGTATGTGGAGACCAGAGGATAACTTTATGCAGTTGGTTCTTCCCTTTCATTTTACATGGGTTCCAGGGATTGAACTCAGGTCATCAGGACTGGGTGGCAAGTGCTTTTTACCAGTTGAGCCATCTTGCTGGTCCTGATCCTTATTTTTATCTTTTGGAAGTAAATCATTACAAATAAAACTGAAGGGCTCTTTGTCACCCATGCCATTCAAGTATTTCTTTCCTCTTACAGAGAACCTATATAATGTGGCTGCACAGCTGGCCCATTTAAAAAATCCTACAGAATTGATCAAGTCGATCAAGTTGTATCTTTTATCCCCACCCCCTAATTTTAAACATTATTTGAGGTAGCATTCAAACTGAGTTAGCATTCATTTGGTTCCACTGAAAAGGAGAGCTGTAGAGTCTGAACTTATCATCTAGGACAAAAACAACTTTAGACCAAATGTGGAAATACACTTTGGTCTGCAGTGAAGGCAGAAGGACAGTGCCTAATCATTTGTCCTAGTGGGGAAAAGGTAGTTTTCATGATGTGCGGGTCTAGGGATAAAAAGTCCTTGTGTATCCAAGGTTTTGAATTTACTTCCAGATGAAAGAGGACACGTTTTAAAAACAATTTATCATATTCAGTCATGTACAATATGTCTGGAAGAGTCACAGAGCCTCGGAGTTCAAGGTTAGACTGGAAATCCCAGAAAGGACACTATTTCAGAAAGCCATGTATTAACCATATTTATTTGCTCAAATGGATTTCAGCATTTCCACAACTTTGAGAAAATTCAATATGTTTGGAGCCATTCATTTTTGTATAAGAACTTTCATTGAGAAAATAGAAAAGAGGAAATGAGAATGTATGAATCATGAAGACATTTTAATTTAGGAAATGCTTTATGACTGCCCTTGTGTTCATTAAGTCCATACATTTGCTGTTAATTCCCTTACCTCCCTCCCCCAGGTGGCTGTGCAAGTGAATGACATACCAGCCCATTGTTCAGGCTCCTGCTCTTTCCAGTACCTGCAAGAGTCAACTCCCAGTGTGGATTATGTGTGGCATTCCCCCGGTATGCTCTAGATATGAATCTTAGAATCAGTGATTGTTGTAAAAGGAACGGGCTGCATCCGGCCGCCCAGCTAGCTTACTCCCTAAATAACCACACAGAAAATGTATCAATTAAATTACTATCTGGCCCATTATATCCAGCCTCTTTTTGGCCAACTCTCATATCTTGATCTAACCCATTTTTACCAATCTGTGTAACACCATGAGGTCATGACTTACTGGGAAAGATTTTTAACCAGTGTCAACCTCAGGCAGGAGCTTCATGGCGTCTGCCACACTGTCCTTCTTCCCAGCATCCAGTTCTGTCTTCCCCACCTATCTAAGTTCTGCCCTGTCAAAAGACCAAGGCAGTTTCTTTATTCAACCAATGAAAGCAACACATAGACAGAAGAACCTCCTATGCCAAGTGATTTTTAGTAGAGGCCAAGTAGAGGGTAGGAGCAACAGTATTTTCAGAAGTTGTGGATGCAAAGGAAGGTGCATGTTTGGTCCATTAAGGGATGCCATTTCTTATTTAAACATATGTGTGTGATTATTACTAGTCATTCATTTTGAACTTCCTTTACATTATTATTGGATGATTTATTTGTATGAAGTTAATGGCATTTCATTGCTAGTCCGAGGAAGATGAAGGTGGGGGACTGTATACAGAATAATGAATGCAGTTATCTCAGTCACCAGTCGACTCCTCCAGTCTGGGGAAAGGAAGCTGAAAGAGAACATGCATCTGATGTTGGAGTGGGAGTTCCTGAGTGGAGTGTCAGTACTGATTGAAGGTTTGAATCCCCCGCCCCTTCTTTTAGGATGTGACGTCAACCTACGGGTTTATTTGACTGGAACAGGTTTCCCTAGAGATTCCCAGTCCTTGCAGGTTACAGTGAACCAAACAAGATGTGAAGTTATTTTCTCAAATGAAACAAATGTGGTCTGTGAGCTGGACCCGCTTCCAGTTGGAGTGCATCGGATTTTGATGCTGGTGAGACCTTCAGGCCTCGCCGTTAATACCAGTGGAGAAGGCCTCTTCCTGTATGTGGAACCCAGGCTGGATGCCGTGGAGCCTGCTACGGTTGCAGAGATAGGTAATGTGGGTGGGCCTCCTTTGTGTACCTGTTCTCTGAAGTGACAGCTCTTGTTCATACGTACAAATCTCTACATATTGTGATTTGCAGCTTTTTGTTTCCTAGACATTTCTTCAGGTAAAGACCCTTTTAAGCTTCAAAATGGGCTTGCTTGGCACAGTAAGACTAGAATTTGACTGATGGTGTGACACACTAGACCATGGAGTCACTTGGATGGTCATTCACCTGAAAAACTCCAAGATGCTAAATGAGACATTGCTAGTTCTAGGGAAAATGTGACTTGCCTGAGGCTTCACAGGGCAGGGGGTGGAGCCAAGGCACAAAACAGAGTGCTGGGTGTCAGTGCTCACAGGTTCCCTGTGCTAGGCTGCCTTGCCTTTAGAAGGCCTGAGGATGCCTCGTTTGTAGCTTGCCCAGCTTTCTTCGAGAGTAAATGAGTCAAGAGATGGCAACACTCTTGTGAGCAGCAGTGTTTGGCAAGTCTGCCCACCCGCTAGGAACCTTTTTCATAGTTTTTATTTCACAACCTTCTCTAGTATTCTTGGAAACTTGGCTAGTATTCAAAGCCAACTACTGTTTGCATAGTTCAAGTCCAGAGAATACTGAGTCTTGTCAACATCAGAACCATGGACTGGATCTCAGGTCCATAGGAGAGTAGAGATCTCTCCAAGAATTGTTACTTTCTGAAGGATTCTACTAGTTTAGGGAAAACTCCAGCTGGATTATAACAGGTTCGGAAACACCCAAACACATGTTTGCTCTTGTATTAACTTTGTAGAATGCAATGCACAATTCCTTCTCTCATTTTTTAAAATATTTATTTATTTATTATGTATACAATATTCTGTCTGTCTGTATGTCTGCAGGCCAGAAGAGGGCGCCAGACTCCATTACAGATGGTTGTGAGCCACCATGTGGTTGATGGGAACCGAACTCAGGACCTTTGGAAGAGCAGGCAATGCTCTTAACCACTGAGCCATCTCTCCAGCCCCCACAATTCCTTCTCTTAACGATTTGTATTTTGCCATTGTTGATTCTGGTGGCCAGAAGCCTGTAGCTCAGAATACAGCTTAAAGTGTTGTGCTCTGGACAGAGTCATTGCTCAAAGGACAAGTTTGCTTCTGATTCTGTTTTGCCTTGGGTGAGTGAATCAGCAGCTCCTCTCCTTCTCAGGTCCACACAACATAGCAAAGTCTTTTCATTGATGTCAGGAGGGAGCAAGGATACATGTTTTACTCAGAGCGAAAGACCATATTCCTCATTATCCCATGAATTATTGCTTTGAGTTTAGGGCTTATTGCAGCCTTCTGACTAGATTTATTAGAGGTTTGATCTTACAGAGTTACTTTCCCAGCTCAGGGCACACTGCTAGATAGCAGACATCTTTCAGGCAAGCAGGAGGCTCAGTCAGCTACTTGCCCGACATAGAGTAATTTGCACTTCTCAGTTTGGAGTTGACCACGCTCTCAGAATGCAAGACTTATGGTTTTAAAACTAGAATGACAAACTCTCAGTGTAAAAAACCAGTTCCAAGAGGACTGAAATGTTGTGAACATCCCTGTCAGGAAGCGTGTCATCAGCAAACAGTGAAGAGACTTGAAGGGCTTGGAGCATCATCCATTGTCCTCCCGTGTTTTAGCAAAAGGCATGATGCTCTGAGAAGGGATAAAGGGATAATTTCAGATTCTTATCAAGTAACTTTTTTTTTTTTTGGTTTTTTGAGACAGGATTTCTCTGTAGTTTTGGAGCCTGTCCTGGAGCTAGCTCTTGTAGACCAGGCTGGTCTCAAACTCACAGAAATCCACCTGCCTCTGCCTTCTGAGTGCTGGGATTAAAGGTGTGCACCACCACTGCCCAGCTCAAGTAACTTTTTATGGCTGGGAGGTGGGATCTGAGAGGTTCTAGCTGTTGCTTTCTTTGTTATTGCATTAGACTTTCCCAGTGAACCCACCTCCTGGTCCTGTCACCTATACAGTGTCCATAAGTGCTCATCGCACCCTGTACACAGTACCATGCTGGGTGCTGATGACCTTAGTACTTCAAGTGTGGCCCTGGGCAAGCAGCATCTCTATCAACTGGGAGCTTGTTAGAAGTGCAATCTTCTGGACCTCCGCAGCCAATCTGTATTTCAATAGAATTCTCAAAGTCTCTATGAATATCTAGTGTGTGAAACCTTGCTTTAGGGGTTTAAAAAGAGCCAGGCAAGGCCTGTCAAAAAGAAATTTAAATAAGAGCAGAGTACAGAATGAATAAATATAAAAATGAGATCTATAATACTCAAAGTCACCACTTATCCTTTCTCAAGCATTCTCAAAAGAAATGTTTGAGGACAATCTTGGCTTTTCTTATAGACTATTAATTCACTTTTGGGCTAAGATAGAGTTGCCTTCTTAGGCAGTGTATCCTTGGGAAGCACACATTTTCAAATGAGAATGGTGAAAACTTACCACCCCTATAATTTCTCACAACCACCATTGATAAAATCATCATAATGAGATTTTTTTTAGCTCTCATTATGCATCAAATCTCAATGCTGTGATATGGTAAATAAAAATAAAAATTAAATTAAAAATAAAATTATGATCTTTGCTAGGTAGTGGTAAAGATGTAGAGCAAAAAATTAAGGGGAGGGCGTGAAGAGGGAAGGAGGACTTTGTTGGGATAGTGTGCTCATTAGCATTTGCTGGAGGAATTTCTGGGCCATGGGTTTAAATATACATAAAAATTTAACATAAATTCCTGGAGAGATTTTTCAGTGTTAAAGTTCTTGCTATGCATAATTTGGACCCCAGGAAGCCCATGTAAATATCAGATGAGCAAGTGTCCTGTATATAACTCCAACCAGAAGACAGAGGTTGGATTCCTAGAGCAAGCTTGCTAATAAAACTATCTTATCAATGAGCTCTGAGCTTTATTGGGAGACCTTGCTTTAGTAAATAAGGAGAAAGAGCTAAGGAAAATGACTCTTGACATCAACCTCTGGACTCCACATGCCTGTGCACATACACGTATCTGTATGTACATGCATGACCATTTGTATCCACACATGCACACCATGAATGAAAAATTAGAATTAAAATATAGTAGTGGTAAGTATAAGAAATATTCTTTAAAGTTTATACAATTTTTTATATATAGGTATTAATATCTATTGCCTACAACTTACTAACATATTTTTTAATTTTTTGATGTTAAATATAGATGAAAAAATTCAATATTGTTATAAGTCATATTTATTTTAAGAGATATTGAATTTCCATGGCTTAGAAGATATTATAGTTTCCTTTCTGGGAAATTTGTTTATCTCAGTCTTTCTTTCCAAATTTGATTATTGTTCTTTCTTTTGATTTTAAGAACTTGAAAACATTTTAATGTATTCGACTATTTTTGTATTTCTATAATTAATAAATAATTTTGAGTAATAAAGTGCGTTGACCTTTATAATTTTAGAGATTGTAAAATGCTCAAAGTGGCCTTCTCTGAAATTATGTGAAAATAATTCTGTTTCCTTCCAGTCTTTCCCCACTTTCTTCTTTATGTCCAAATATTTTATTTGAAATTTGCTTTGGGTAAAAGGCAGGAGTCAAGAATTCAGGTTTTATTTTTACTCATGCTATTCCCTTATTTTATTTGCTCAGTAAGTAGTCTATCTGTGTGCTGGAGTGAAGGCACATACTCATCATGCCCTGTAGACTTGCTCCTGCAAGCTGCCTTCCAGTCTGCTCATTCTGTCTGCTCAATCTAAGCATGTGCTATTTTTACATTTTTATCCTGTGGGATTTTAAACAGGTTTTGTGTGTGTCTGTGTGTGTGTTTTAAGAGCACCACTCTACTCTTATTTCTGAATTATTATTTTCTGGTTACTCTTGTTCACTTTTGGCTGAACTTTACAGTCATCTTGTCTAATTCATAAAAACATTTCACTAAATTTTACTGGAGTCATATCTATGTTTTTATGTTTAATTCAGAGAAATTATGACACTTATTCTTTTGAATTATGCTATTTTTTCAGTTTTAATTTAAATTTAATTTAATTTAAATCATTCAGAGTTTGGTGTCAAGAGTCATTAATTTAAACCTTAATGTAAAGGTCTTCAGCAGCGTTTTAAAATTTCCCTCAGTGTTTGCTTGTCAAGTTTATTTATAGATGCTGAATCCTTACTTTGTTGCTTTTGTACATTGACCTTTCCTCCCATTTTTCTCTCTACCTTAGAAGTCTCAGGTAGTCTTGCCCTGACTCTTCAGAGCAAGGCTACCTACTGAATTCAGGTGTTATTTCTCTAAGTCCCAAAGGTTTTGGTTGTGTTGTCTAAGTTCCCTCTCTTTGCTTTTGCAGCCCCACATAATCTCTAGAGACCCGAGTCTCTATTTGGTGTCTTTTCCCACTCTCTTGCTGCAGAGCAGACTTATTCTTCTCATCAGTGATGGCTGCATTTCTGGCCATATATGGTAGTGTATGTCTACAGTCCCAGCTATGTGGGAGACTGAGGCAGGGGGACCATTTGAGCCCACAAAGTCAAACATCATAGAAAGGCTCCATAGCAAAGCAAAGAACCTGAAACAAGCCTTCCCCTCCAGACGAGGACAAACAAATCGTGAGCTTTTGTTTGGTATCAGCTAAACCTAGGGAAGTGTGCTGTGGTGTTGGGAGGACTGGCCTATACCGAGGACATGGAGGTCTTTGCGGCTGACTGGTAGTAAGTAGCCTGCAGAGAATTCCTGATGGCAAAGGCAGACAATATTTGCATTATGTCCTGTTATAGTGACTAAAATCTGCTTTGTGTGGTATTGGCTCTCCAGGTTGGAAGGGCTATCCTTGAAGGGGAATGAAAGCGAGGATAGGTGAGCTTGGGGCCATTGCTTTTTCTACCATCACGTTCTCACTCGGTGATTCTTGGGAACAAATACGCTTTACAGAATGGGCAAGAATGATATTTAGAATCTAGGTCAGATAATGTTTGCAGATACTACCTGCTTCCTTGACTCCTGGCTACTCCTGGCTATATCCTTATATTTTATTCATAAAGGTCTCCAGAATGCCTGGCTACTCTTCCTGCCCTCTGCTTACCATTTCTTCCTCTCTGGCTTTCTACGCTTCAATTCAGTCTTTTCCTGCAGTCTGAACATTGCCTTGCATTTTGACTGAAGAGTTTCCTATTTCAATTTCATTTTAATTTTTCCTGTAATTACTTTCGATCTGCCTATATGTCTATATACACGTGTAAAGGTGCTTCTGTCATTACAGGAGGACTGTGGGTTACCATCCGAGGTTGCCATTTGGAAGGTGTCAGTCTGGTGCTGTTTGGAACTCAGTCATGTGCCATTGATGTCATTAGCAGCAATTCACAGCAAATTCGGTGCAAAGTCCCACCCAGGGTAAGGAGACACTTTGCTGTCCTGTGCGGATTTTAACACATCCCTTCTGTGAACTAAAGAAACTAATCTAAGCTTCTTTTACCATAACAATTTGCTAGTTTTTTTCTATTGTTTGTTTTGCTATTAAAAAAAAAAACAAGATAAAACCCTGTGCTGGTGTTGTGATTAATTTCAGTTAATTCCTTAAACAATAAAGCAACTCAAGCATCCTAATCTGTGCTTTTAATGAATATTCACACTACAGAATAAGCAAAAGTAGAAAGACATACATTATGTTGTCTTCTAGCAAACAAGATGCGCACTTCAGCAGTTTCGTTTACTGGCATACTTATGGAACATGGAAAGTCCTAAAGAGCTTGGTTCCTACGGAACACCTTTTCTAGTTACTCCTTACTGCGTTCTTCTGTAAAAGCAGATACCCGGGGCTGAAGAGATAGCCCAGTTGTTGAAGTGCTTGACTTGCAAGAGTTAATTTTGATCCCTGCCGCTTATGTTAGAAGATCAGAGTACTGACATATGTCTTTAGTTCCAGAGCGGGGGAGGCAGAGACAAGCAGATCTTTGGGGCTATCTGGCCAGCCAGAATCCTAACAGGAAGTCCCAGGTCCCAGTGAGAGAACCTGTTACAAGAGAGAAGGTGGGAAGCTCATGAAGAATGACAGGCACAGTTGATTTCTGGGCTCCATGAGGACATACGCATGTTTGCATATGCACCTGTATACACACATGCACCTACACATATGAATACACACACCCCCTCTTCATACAAGCCTCTGCTTACACACAAGCACTCATACACAAAACAAACAAATAAACAACAAAAATATGGTTCCCAAACTTCCCTGTTTTTCTTATTAGCACTGTCTAGTGTCCACTGAGAGACTAGAGTCTGGTTCTTCTCTTCCCTGGGGTGATTGGTAAGGGTCACATCCATTGCCACAGTCAGAGTAATTAGAGCTGAGATAGTGTCCTCAACATTCTTACCATCTCTATGCCCCAAAGGATGGGATGGCTACTCATTGAACAAACATGTCCCTCAAGAGGGATACAGAATACCAATCAATCACAGGCCCTACAACTTTATGCCACCTGGTTCTTTGAACACTAAGAAAAGCTAGCTTAGACCTGACAGTGACCTGCAACTCTACTATAGGGCTGTACTGCAGCTATTTGATTGGTCCTTCTTATTAAACATTTGAATACATCTTAAATCTGTCCTGTTATAAGCAAAGACTTTAGACCACCCTAGAAATTATATTTTTGAACATATTTATATTTTTCTGAACCCTTTAATCTAAATTCTTTTTTTATCTACAGTCATTTCCAGTTCATTTGCTCCGTGTCACTGCGTGTTTGATTTCTGGTACTTTGGTCAAATGTGGGTGTTATCAGTTTGGTGTCACCGCCATTTAATGAGTAAAATTGGATCTCTTTGGACTTCTTTTCCTCTAGAGCACAAACATGAGAAAGCAAGCTTTAACTCTTGAACAAAGTTAAGATATGGAAACAGACAATGGAAAATAGAACAGTTATGTTCTCTTCTACTTTCCCTTCTATCTCCCTGTTGGAAACACTTTTGATACTTTGGATTCAAACTACAATAATATTATTATAGTTTTTAAATGATGCTGTACAAATAAGGGATATAACTTTTTTTTTAACTGTTCTTTGATTTCCCCCTTCCCACATCAGCCATTATTTTTTCTTTAGGGCCTTTCTTAGAATATCAACAAGGTTTTTTGTTTGTGTGTTATTTACTTTGAGAATTCAATACATTAAATAAATGAATGAATTAGTGGACATTGGGAGGCCACTGGTGGCCTCTAATTTTAGATGGCACATGATGTAGAAGCATTGAAGTGTTAGGGAGTGTGAAACACCTTAACAACAGGATCCAAACACAGCAGGATCCAAACATCTCTGCTCCCTTACCTTTACCAGGTGCTGGGCAAGGTGGTGCCCTACCTGGATCCAAGCCACTCGTACTTATGCTTATCTTCCAAGTGACTGTGAAACTTTAAGAGTCAAGAGAGAGCCCCCAGGCATCTTCCTCCCATCCTCTTTTCCTTGAGGAACTTGATTGTTTTAAAATCACCAGTCAGGAAATGGGGTATCAGAGTGTTCAATTTCCATGAGGCTACATAGTTTGTATAAAGTAAACTAAGATTAAATGTCCATCTGAGGGCTGTACTTGTTATGCTTCTGTGTGATTCCTTAGGAATATTCTTTCCATAGGATTATTATTATTTTTTATTCTTCTCTCATGCGTTACATCTCAACATCAATTCCCCCCACTTCCATCTCCCTCATTTCCCCTTTCCCAAGATCCACTCCTCCATCTCCCTTCAACAAAAGAGCAGTCCTCCCAGGGATATCAACTGAATGTGGCATAACAAGTTACAATAAGGCTAAGCACAAACCCTCCTGTCAAGGTTGGATGAACAACCCTGAAGGAGGTAAAGGGCCTAAGAGCAGTCAAAAGAGTCAGAGAAAACCCCACTCCCTTTGTTAGAAGTCTCACAAGAACACCAAGTTACAAACACATAATGTATATGCAGAGAATGTAGCTCAGACCCATACTGGGTCCATGATTGTCGCTTTGAGTCCTGCCTAGTTGGTTCTGTGGCTCGCATAAGTTGCTGGATGGTGACTCTCTGATGACAGTTGGACTAGGCACCAATCTATGAGTAAAGTAATCATTTCATTGAATTTCTTTTTTTTTTTTT
>JAQHUG010000041.1:9677799-9710872 GCA_028555095.1 Dicrostonyx torquatus | reverse complement strand
TGTGCATTTCCCTTCTTTTGGCTTTGCTGATATGAGATTATTTATTTTATTTTTTCATGGTTATAGTTTAACATCTTGGGTTGGAGTTTTTCTTCTAGTACCCATTGTAGGGCTGGATTTGTGGACAGATATTGTTTAAACTTGACTTTATCATGGGATATATTTTGTTCATCTACAGTGATAGAAAGTTTTGCTGAATACAGTGGTCTGGGTCTGTAATCTCTTAGAGTCTGAAGAACATCTGTCCAGGTCCTTCTGGCTTTTAGAGTCTCCATTGAGAAATCAGGTGTCATTCTAATAGGTCTGTCTTTATATGTTCCTTTTATCCTTGCAGATTTTATTATTCTTTTTTAGTTCTGTAGGTTTAGTGTTTTGATTATCATGTGGCAAAGGGGCTTTATTTTCTGTTTCAATCTATTTGGCTGTTCTGTAAACTTCTACCTTTGTAGGCATGTCCTTCTTTAGGCTAGGGATTTTTTCTTCTACATTGAAAATATTTTCTTCTATATTGAAGATATTGAAAATATTTCTGAGCCTTTGAACTGGGCTTCTTCTCTTTCCTCTATTTATATTATTCTTAGATTTGGTCTTTTCTTAGTGTTCCAGATTTCCTGGATATTCTATATCAAGAATTTCTAGATTTAAGATTTTCTTTGACCATTGTATCTATTTCTTCTACTGCCTCTTCAGTGCCTGAGATTCTCTCTTCTGCCTCTAGTATTCTGTTGGTGATGTATGTGTCTGTAGTTCCTGTTCACTTACCTAAATTTTTATTTCCAGAATCTCCTTTGTTTGTGATTTCTTATTTCTTCTGTTTATATTTTCAGGTCTTGAACAGGTTTATTCATTTTCTTCAGCTTTTAATTTTTTCTTGGCTTTTAAAAAGGGATTTATTCACTTCCCCCTATTTTTTCTTTGTGTTTTCCTGGATTTTATTAAGGGTTTATCCATTTCTTCTTTGAGAACTTCTATCATATTCATAAAAATGTTTTTAAGGTTGTATCCTTATGTTTCAGCTGTGTTGGAATATCCAGAGCTTGCTGTAGTAGAATACCTGGATTCTTATGGTGGCATATTGTCTTGGCTGTTGTTGGTTGTGTTCTTACACTGGTGTCTACACATCTGGGTTGGCGAGGATTATAGGTCTAGGTGTCAATAATCATTTTTATCTTTGTTGGATTGGTGTTTTGTTCCTTGGCTTCTGTTTTCTTTCTCATCTTCTGATTGGAACGGCCTGTGGTTGAATAGAAGGTCTCCATTTGATTGTGGGCTGCACTTCTTTTGGCTGGGATGGCTCTGGTTGAGCAGGGCATTTCCACTGGAGTTGGGGGTTGGAGTTCTGGCAGCCAAGGTGGCGTCTGGTCCAGCCGGGGGTCCTCTACCAGAGTTGGGTACTGGAATATGGTGGTTCTGGGCTGATTCTGAGTGGGTGGGCAGCCTAACTGGAAATCTGGAGTCTCTGTTGCCTTTGGTACTCAGGAGACCTCTGCTAGGGCTGGGGAATAGGATACCATGAGAAGGAGAGGAGGGACAGTAGGGAACCCCACCATGTTTTAAGTGAACTTCCTCATTCCCTCATTCTTTTTACTGAAGCTCTGTTCTTGCTTTGATCTGTGTTGGACATATCTAGACTTCCTTTCTGTAGATTCTATTTTATTCCTTGTTTTCTCTTACTAGTAGAATCACTGTTTCCTCTTTAGACTTTTAAAACTTCTGTGACAATTTTATACGTGGATATAAAGTATTTTGATGATGTTCTCCCACTACCACCCTCCCTTGACTCCATTCTATTTTTCCTGTATCTTTTCTTTCCAAGTTCCTCCCTTTTCTTTTAAGAACCATTGAGTTTTCTTAGAGTTTCTTGAATGATCATAGGGTGGAGGGCTTACTTACCAGTGACTACACCACAGAAGAAAGTGACTGCCACATTCTCCAGCAGCCATTAACTGCCGGTAGGGTCTCAGTTGGGACAGAGTCCTTCTGAACCACTTCCCCCATCATGCTGGAGTGTTGGTGGACTCTGTTTTACATGTCTTGTGGGGTAACTGCAGCTTCCCTGAGTTCAAGAATGTAATGATCAGACCATACCTAGAAGCCAGCATTTCACAGCACCCGTCTCCATCCCTTGGCTCCTGCATTCCTTCTACCACACTTTTCTCCATGTGTCTGGAGCCTTGAGGGGTAAGAGTGGTGTCTCCTTCATTTGATTATTATTTATCTGGGAGACCAAAAGCCTTAAGTTGCATCTTACAAAAAGACAACATAGGAGGAAAATTTCTGAGCATTTACATGTGTAAAACTACTCTCTCACATGATGGATAGTTTAGCTGAGTATAGACACTCTGAAAACACCTAACATCCCAGAAACAATTAGTGTGTTAAGTGCAGATTGCTCTTACTTACCGTTCAGGGCACAGCCAGTACTATTCAGTACTGTATTTGTCTAAGTTCTTGCCTCTCTGCAGAAACTATATACCACGATCAGCGATTTTTTATATTTATTTATTTTTACTGATTATACTTAGAGCTCTCTTTTACCCTCAAATCTAGCTAAGATTTGAATTCTAAAATTGTTTTTCAGGGGAAAGATGGGTACACTGTGAATGTGACAGCGATCACTGGAGAACACTCCCCAGTTCTTCCCAGAGCATTTACTTATGTCTCCTCTTTAAATCCAGTGGTTGTGTCTTTGAGCAGAAACAGAAGCAGCATAGCAGGTAAGATACATTTTACCTCCAGCTATTCTTTTCTGTAGAGTTTTGATCCTATTAAAAGTCAATGAATAGACTGTGGATTTTGATTTATGATTTTATTTATTTATTTGAGGCAGGGTCTCCCTATTTACTCCAGTTAGCCTGAAACTCTATTTGTATGACCTTAAACTCATAATACTTGTTACACCCTTTTGAGTGTTAAGATTGTAGACATGCATACTGGATTCAGTTTATTGTAATACAGATGAAAGAGCTTTTTCAGGTTACCTGTCAAAAATTAATCTTATATCTGATTTCTGCTTTGTAGAAATGGAACTATTTTCTTATAAAATGATGTGAATGTTACATTAGTATTCAATAAATATTTATTGAGCAGCTAATTTGTACTAACATTATAATTATCATCAATTAGGCAGTAAATCTTAGGAAGAAATCATCTTCATAATAATCCTCAGGTAAAAATCCCCAGTAAAATGGGATGTTTCCATGAGATAAACATACTAATTTACAGGCAGTGGGATCTCCTCACACCCGTTCACACCATACCAGATACCAGAAAAAGACGGCAGAAGCAAATGTGTGAAGGCACAAGAGAAGCAAAAGACATCCCGAGTCTGTGGTCTTGGGGCCTTGTCTATCCAAGAGTCATCCCTCAGGGATTCACCTCCTGGTAGCTGACAGCCTGAAATCAGTGCGATCTGCTGCTCCTCTGACATGCCTACGGGCAAGGCATTTTCACACATGCTTTGATTTTGTTGTTCTTTTATCCTGAGGAACTTGCCACAACATTAGCCAAATAAGCCTGCTTTGTGCTAGTGTAATACTGTTGTCTTTTTTCTTGGTCCCCTTTGAAATCTGTTAAACTCACTGGATTTCAAGGTAGAGGTTGGGAACACAGGAGGAAGTAAGGAGGATGGGGAAGTGAGGAAGAATGTGAAGGTAAGATGTGTGTGTGTGTGTGTGTGTGTGTGTGTGTGTGTGTGTGTGTGTGTGAGAGAGAGAGAGAGAGAGAGAGAGAGAGAGAGAGAGAGAGAGAGAGAGAGGGGACCTGATTCTACAGATACCTTTTCAGAATTTCTAAGTTAATTCTTCCTACAAACTCTATGGGAAAGAAAGAAATTTGGCATCATTTTATTAATGAAAATGTCAAGGCTTAAGTTCCAAATAAGGCAGTAACATTCAAGAACTTGAATAAAGCACCACCATGCCCACTTTTCTCTTTTTAGCAGTGTGCTGGTTGGTTTTTGTAAACTTGACAGGACCCTAGACATATCTAAAAAGCAGGAATCTGTAGCGTTATTTTGTTTGTAATCTAACAAATAAAGCTTGTCTGAATATCAGAGTGCAGAGCTAAATTACTAGTTCGCCACTGAGGCCAGGTAGTGGTGGCACACACCTTTAGTCCTAGCACTTTGGAGACAGAGGCAGGCAGATCTCTGAGTTCAAGGCCATTCTGGACAACACCAGATTGAATCTGTCTAAAAGAGAAACAAAACTCACACAAAGGGGATCCCAACACTTGGGATTATATGCCTTTAATCCCAGCACTAGGGAAGTGGACACAGGAATGATATGGCTGGGCAGAGAAAGGAATTTAAGGAGGGAGGCACAGGAGCTTAGATGTAGTCTGAGGATTCGTATAGACAGGATCACCCATTTGGTCTGTGCATTGGGAGAGGTAAGAATTCTCTAGTGGCTTAGTTCTGCTCTCTGATCTTCAGGCAAATTTTATTTATTAGATCACAAACCAAAATACCACCATAGGAATCTTAATTGAGAAAATGCCTTCATAAGACTGTTGTATAGGCTACTCTGTGGAGTATTGTCTGATTAATGATGGATGGGGGACAGCCCAGTTTATCTAGGGAAGTGCCATCTCAGGGCAGGTGGTCCTTGGATGTATAACGAAAGCAGGCTGAGC
This sequence comes from Dicrostonyx torquatus, assembly GCA_028555095.1. Taxonomy (NCBI): domain Eukaryota; kingdom Metazoa; phylum Chordata; class Mammalia; order Rodentia; family Cricetidae; genus Dicrostonyx; species Dicrostonyx torquatus. The sequence continues at coordinate 9,706,237 of JAQHUG010000041.1, read as the reverse complement.
AAGCAATAAGGAACAGGCCAGCAAGCAGGAACTGTGTATAGTCTCTGCTTCAGTTCCTGCTTGAGTTCCCTCTGTGCTGGACCTGGGAGTTGTAAGAAGAAAGAAAGCCTTTCCTCCCCAAGCTGCTTTTGGTCATGGCGTTTTGATCGCAGCAGGCAGTCTCTTCCAGCCTCATCTGATTGGCTGCAGTGTCCTCTAATTGGGATCACTGCATTGACTCTGAGGCTCATGTGATTCATGGACCTTTAGGGTGCTCTATTCCAAACTGGGGGTGCACTAGGGAGTGTGAGGCAAGGGCATGCATATCTTCTTCTGCTACTGGGTGCATAACTGGCTTTCATGAAGGCTCTGGTTGTCTGCAGACTGAATTTGTCCTTCCTGCATGTTTGTTTATTCTCTAAGCATGAACAATAGCTCCGTCCTATCCTTCCGTTCCTTGCAAACCTATGGATGTTTCCAAGCAACGTAGTAGATACCCTGAGGATTAGCTTTTCTGATGATCATCAGACAGACATCACCATCTTGGTTTCTTTTTCAGACATGCACCTGTGCCTGCACATACCTTCCTTCTTAAAAACCAGTCAGCTGCTGCCGTTTCTTTCAAGCCACTGAATGATTAAATGATAACATGCTACTCAAGACTTGAGACCAAGTTGTGAAATTTTAAGAATTAAATATTAAGTCCCCACTTCACTCACTCTCTTTAAGATTGTATCTCCCAAATTGAATCTGAAGTACCATATTGTGCAATAATTCAGCCTTTCCTTATGTTCTTATTTGAATAATCAGGGTTATTCTTTGAAGAACATTCTAATTTGAATAGTACTTCCTGTTAATTGACTCTTATAGTGTGTCTTCTACTTAAAATTAAAAAAAGCCATGGTTTTAAATATACTGTGTGTGTGTGTGTGTGTGTGTGTGTGCGTGTGCACACACGTGTGTGCGCGCGCAACTATGTAGTTCAGAGGACAACCTATGGAAGTCGGTTCTCTCCTTTTACCATGTGGATCCTAGGGAGCACACTCAGGCCGTCTGGTTTGGTGGCAATGACTTTTCCCTCTGAGCCATCTCGCCTTCCCCTACCAACACAATTTTGTCAGTTTATTTACAAGTTTTGACAGTTAACTGACAATGAAGTCCGTGCAAGCATTTTTGTGTCCCATAGCATCTTTGTCACGGACTTAATACACATCTTAATTAGAAAGAGTTGTTTATGATATACACTTTTTTTTTTTTAAAGTGGAGATGCGAAAGGCCATTGAACTACAGAGCAGAGATAGGAGTGCAGGGTCTGCCTTTTCCACTACGTGGCTACGACACTTTGATGACTGAGGTTTCCTCAACTTTAAAATGCTAGTTTTATTTCACTGGGACAGTGGACCCTAATTAGCTTCAGCTGCATAATTGATGCAAGCCTAAAACCACCTGAAGTATGGAGCTTCAGGTGGAGAATTGCCAGATCAGTTTGCCCTGTGAGCATGTGTGAGACATTTTCTTTTTTTTAAAAAAAATTCTATTTAGATTTATTTATTTTATGCATGTGAGTATTTCGTCTGCAGGTATGTACGGGTACCACATGTGTCCCTGGTACCCATGAAGGTCAGATTTCCTGGAACTGGAGTTATGGATAGTTGTAAACCACCAGATAGATGCTGAGAACCAAACCCAGGTCCTCTGTAAGAGCAGCAAGTTCTCTTAGCCACCAAGTCGCCTCTCTAATCTCCTGTGAGGCATTGCATTAATAGATAATTGTTATAGGAGGGCTCAGTCAGTTGTGACTGGTGGCATCCCTAGGATAGGCCTCGGGTAAAATAGGAAAGGAATAAGTCAGGGACAGCAAATGAACCAGCAGTGTCCCATGATCTCTGTTTCAGTTCCTGCATTGAGATCCCTTCGCTTCTCTTGATGGCTCACTGTAACTTATGAGACCAAGAAAGCCTTTTCTCCCCACATTGGCTTTAGCCAGTGTTTTATCATAAGGCCATAAAATAAGCTAGGACTCAGGGGGAGGATCACATGGGGGTAATGGCACAGAAGTAGATGACCGGTTGGAATCGTGCAGTACATCTCGGAGATGTAGATTTTTACTTTACTTAGCACAAAAGTAGAGGCTAAAGGAGAGGACACAGAGCACTGTTTTGCAGGTAAGGAAGGCAATTGACCTTCCAAATTATTTAGTTTGCCTTTCCAGGAATCAAAGTTAGCCTAAGTGTCTCAACAATTTTGCAACGTTGATGCCCTTTTGAGGTTTTAGGCTGTTCCTCTGTTTAAGGAATTGTTAGCAATTTCATGAGAAAAATGGGGAGCTGTTAAAATTCTTAGAGACTTTAGTATAGCACTGACTTCATTTAATCATAAAAGACAAAGTGGTTTAGGTCCCAAGTCCAGAAGAAAACATACTCTTCTTGATACAGGAGGCGAGATCCTGTTCTTGGGGATGGCAAGGCTGGCGAACTACACCGATCTGGATGTACAAACCCACGTGCAGAACACCTCTGCTCAGATCCTCACACAGACAGCTTGGGGACTGGAGGTGATGCTGCCCTCACTGCCAACTGGCATTCACATGATTTCAGTCTTCATTAATGGAGTCAGCATTCGTGCGCAGGGGTAAGGTTGACTGTGGGTCTGTTTGGTGATCAGCAGTTCACTTGGGACCATCTGCCTGGAGTTGGGTGTCTTCTTTGTTCCCTGTAAAGTGAGGTGATCAGAGTCTGAGAATTATAAACATACGAATGAATCTCAAAGCCTTGTGGGCAGTTCACTCCTTAGACTAACAGATGAAAAATGTTGTCTTCCTTGTGTAGGGAAAGGGAAATTGGGAGTTAGTGGAGGTGGGGATGGGTGGGCCTCTGCCTAAAGAAGGCAAGCCTGTGGTGGAGCACTTTGATAAGACTGTGTCTGAGACTTTGGATAAATGATTTGTAATAACTGAATTCATTATGTCTCCTGCCTCACCTTCATCTCCTCTGTACCCCCGAATCGCTCTAGGTTTTCTATAGAAATTCTCTCTCCTTCATCTAGAAAGTATCTAACCTGTGTGGGACTGATGTCGCCCCTGAGACTTTCCCAGGACAGTGCCCCACCCATCCCTCCACTGTTTTTTCTCTTTAAGCAGGATCACTGTCTCTTGCTTCCCCCTTAACAATCGTGTCTCCGTTCTGTTCTGCTCATCTCCATGGTATTTTCTAAGATGGACTGTTTTCTCTAGGGTTGATCTCCACATCCAATACCTCACTGAAGTTTCCAGCGTGGAGCCTTGCTCTGGATCTCTTCTGGGTGAGTGGTTCTGACGTCACACATTATTTGTCCAGCAAGTCGGTTTACTGACTACTCAGATTTCGTCCCCAGGCTAATGAGCTGGTGAGGGCAGGGCTGCAGGCACCAGGGTGAGATAGTTCCCTTCGTTCTCCGACAATCACTGCTCTTTCGTGAGGTGGGAAGAGTTGTGGGACTTCAGCTCTGCGAGTTCCAGATGTAAAAGAGAATGAAAAGGAGAGGGGGCTGGCTGACTTATTCCTACAGGAAATGTCGAAGCATCCAGTGGACACCACACTCAAGCAGGTATTAGGAAGGGACAGGCCAGCCTCCTGCAGTAGTGTTTTAGACACCGCAGCATGTGCCAGTATCTAAAACTGAGAGGAGGGGGAGCCTCAGCCTCTTCACCTTCCTCTAAGGATGCAAGACAAAGAAGAAAGACAGAAACACAAACACCGCAGTGAAGCCATAGAGCAATGTAGTATGTCATGCCAGATAATGTAACTGATGGCAAGAAAATTAAAGAACTGGATTTTTTCATTCACATATAAGTAGAGAGTAGCATAGCCTTCTGAGACAGACAAAGGAATTCTAAAATTTTGTCTTAAACATTAAAAAGTACCCCTTTTGGGGTTTAATGGTCAGTGAGTAAGATCACCTGTTGCTTCTGCAGAGGACTTGGCTCAGTTCCCAGCTCACATGGGTCGGTAACTCGAGTTTCATAGCATCTGTCATGCCCTCTCTGGCCTCCATGGGCACAGGATACAGTGGTACACAGGCATACATGCCGGAAAAATGCCCGTACACATCACATAAAAATAAATAAAGTTTCAGAAGTATTCTTACAAAACAACTTGAATTGTTTTGCTGCTTTGTGACTGTTGTACCATCTGAGCACTGGCCAAATGAGCACAAATTTAGCCACGAGGAGGATGAAATTTGCGCATTCTGCTTTCCGCTTCATTGCATCAGATCTGTACACGGGCTGCAGTCCCTGTTTGGAATACTAGCTTTTGTGTGTGTGTGTGTGTGTGTGTGTGTGTGTGTGTGTGTGTGTATGCGTGTGTTTCTCTGTCTGAGCACATTCCAGCAGGCACGAAGAGGTCAGAGTTCAGTTCTCTCTTTTCACCATATGGATCCTCTTCAGGAACTGACCTCTGGTTATCAGACTTGGCTGCAGAGGCATTTAGCTGCTGAGCCTTTCTGCTGGTCAGAATACTGCTTTTAATTTGTATCATCCTGGTTTAAACTTTAGGTGGAACCATCCTTAGCATTACAGGAATAGGACTCGGCAGAGACCCGGCTCTGATTTCGATATTTGTGGACAATCAGACTTGCGATACCGTGACCTTAACTGACACAAATGTCTGGTGTGAGACTCCTCCAGCGGTGCTGTCACCCGGGGCAGATGTTCGCAGTGTCTCTGCTTCTGTGGAGATCTGGGTCGGCAACACATCTTTCCTCCATGGTCCAAGCTTGGTGGGGAAGGGCCTTACCTTCATGTATGAAGCAGCAACAACGCCAGTGGTCACTGCTCTGTGGGAAGAACTCACGAACGACAGCCTGCGGTTCTATGTGGAAGGAAATAACCTTTCTAGTTCAGCCATTTTTCTCGGAACCTTCAAATGTGACCTTGAAGTCCAATCTTTTGTCGAGAACAGGAGCTGGTCTGGGTGCTCCTTTCCTCTCTACAGTTTGGAAGCAGGGGTCTATCCTCTCCAAGTTCGTCACAAGTGGATGGGGTTTGCTAATATGTCTGCAGTGCCCCAGACATTTGAGTGGTCACCGCGGATAATGGCCATCTTCCCAACACGTGGTTCTGTGTGTGGTGGGACCGTACTTACTGTGAAGGGCGTTGCCTTCAACTCTAGAAAAAGATCTGTTCATGTTGACCTTGCGGGCCCTTTCGCTTGTGTGATTTTGAGTTTGAGAGACCACACAGTCCTATGCCAGACCAAATTGGTGGGCGACCACTTTTCTGCAATGCCATTTGCTCTAAATGTCACAGTTGTGGTCAATGGGCTGGCCAGCAAGTGTGTGGGGAACTGTACACTCTTCACGCAGGAAGAAGCGACGCCCGTTGTGGATGCCTTGACTGCAAGCATCAATGGTTCTGTAACCACGGTGCTGATGAGATGCCAACGGGTAGGTACCACTGATGCTGCACCAACAGTGTTTGTGGATGATCAGCTTCCTTGCCACACAACTTTCTTCAATACCAGCCATGTGGCTTGCCAGATGAGTGATTTGACCCCAGGGCTCCACTACCTGTCAGCTGTTCATACACGCACTGGATATGCTTGCCTGGATAGTGTTTATAGAAACTTCTTCATTGCGCCTCAGGTGTTTGACTATTTTCCTAAGAATTTCAGCATCCATGGTGGAAATCTCTTGACCATAAAAGGCACAGCTCTTAGAGGACGGAATGCTACATTTGTCTATGTTGGCCAGCGGGCTTGTCTCACAGTGAACATCAGTTATGAGCTCATCCAGTGCAGTATTCCTGCAGGAAGTGGCTCTGTGGCCCTGGAAATAGAGGTGGATGGAGTTTTGTGCCACGTGGGACTCGTTGGTTATAGCAGTGTCTTTACTCCAGAACTGCTTTCTGTTTCACGGAGTCATGACATCTTAACCTTTGCAGTGGTCCAGATCTCAGGGGCTGCAAATGTTGTCATTTTCATCGGGAAGTCACCATGCATGGGTGTCTCTGGGAACCGTACAGTTCTCCGGTGCATGGTTCCTTTACTTCCTGCTGGGGAGTATCCTGTCACAGGCTATGACCACAGCAGAGGCTGGGCCTCTTCAGCTCTCATTCTGGAGCTGAGAGCAACTGTGACCTCAGTAACTAAGAACTTTGGTAAGTAGAGAAGATAAGGTAGAACACGTTCTCCATAGAGTGAATTAATTATTACTGTCAGTTTTAGGAAGGAGGGTACCAATGTCACTGTAGGGTAGCAGGAAGAAAGAGCTGGGAGACTTCTCATAGCCATCTTCCTCAAGCCAGTTTTTGTGACATTTTGTTGATCTATCTTCATTTCCCATCAGGGAAATTTCACATATTCCCTAAGTATTTGATTGTACTTTAATGCATCAACTTCACTGGACATGTGTTTTAAATTTAATAATAGAATTTGCTAAAGCTCATTATTTCATTGTATAAGAATATAAATGTATTCACCTATTTTAGACATATGCTGATTTGTATTATATCTTTATTTTTAATTTTTAAAATTGTTTTTATTGAGCTCTACATTTTTCTTTGCTGCTCTCCCTTCCTCTCCCCTCTCCTTCAACCCTCTCCTATGGTCCCCATGCTCCCATTTTACTCCAGAGATCTTAACTTTTTCTACCTCTCATGTAGATTAGATCCCTATATGTCTCTCTTAGGGTCCTCATTGTTGCCTAGTCTTTCTTGGTCTGGGTTACCTCACTCAATATGTTGTTTTCTAGATCCATCCATTTGCCTGCAAATTTCAAGACATCATTATTTTTTTGCTGCTGATTTGTATTAATTTTTGCCATTTTGTAACAGTTTACAGATGAATTTCTACTCCACTAATAATGTTCCAGTGCCATAGTACAAGTGTGCTGGTTAAACTTAAAAGATATGTATTTTCTATTTTATGTGCGTGCATGCATGTATGCCTGAGTACATATATGTACATCACATGTACTCAAGGTACCCATGGAGGCCAGAACAGGGCACCAGAGCTCTAGGAACTGGCGTTCTAGGCAGTTGTGAGCTGCTCATTGTGGGCGCTGCAACCAAATTCAGGACCGAGTGCTCTGAACCACTAAGCCATCTCTGTGGCCTCCAGTTTTATATTTTCTTTCAGGGACACTGACATTGGTCTAGCTAATTCTTTTTCCCTTTAAGGTCTCCATTCACTTACTCTGCTGAGATAGCTTATGTCTAATTGTAAGTAAAAAAAAAATTTAAACATGACAGAAATCATTCAATCCAGATTGGAGGGATGACACCCATAAGACACTTCAGCTAAGTGGGGTGCTGATGGGATCAGGGTCTGCGTTTGAGGCAGTGGTTAATGGAGCTAATGTAGCCCTGTTTCTTCTAAGATTTGGCTTTCTTGCTTATAAAGGGTTTGGGCTGGATAGACCACTAGCTCCTCTCCCAATTCCCCAAAACACCATGATTTTTAGGGTGAATGATCACTGTAAAAGCACCTACAGCAGGAGACAGCACCTTGAGTGGCCAGGTGCTTCTAGAAGGACCTCCATCCCTCCAGTGTGATGAGGGCAGGGGAGACCGAAGCCTCTCCTCTCAAAGTTCCAGCTATCCAGACTAGATTTTCCAACCCAAGAACCTTAAAATATGTTTTTACTGTTATTTATACTCATCAATAGCGATGGAAGGAGAGAGTTCATTGGCGGTTTTAGATACTAACTTTTCACACTAGGGAAAATTATATAATAAGATTCTAGTTATCTATCAAAATGCTACAGGATCTATGGTTTAGGAAGATCTCAGTGTTGTAATTTTAAGTAAATAACAGAGTTTAAAGATTATATGTACATAATGACCCCTTTTAATATAATGTATCTATGCTACACACACACACACACACACACATTACACACTCACACACACAGACACATAAAGCAAATTTGGTAATGAGTCACAGAAACTTTAAGATACATGGATTTCTCTGGAGATTCTCTTAGGTGGTTGTGGGAACTTAAACTTTTGTTTCCATTTTATGCTCTTTTTGTGTAGAAATAAATTTTTGTATAGAGAATTTAAAAGCTGTAACTCATCATTAGTTATTTAAACAGAGCGACTACGTTTTTTAAAAGCTCCCAATAAAACAGGAAACTGTAGATGAGAGCCAAGCAGAGGACCTGGAGATGCTGGGCTCAGTTATACACCTTCCGTGGGGGTTGAGAAAATTGCACAGTAAGAAAGTGAAGGTTAAGCTTTGCGTGCAAGATTTGCCTCCTAAATAATGAGCTTGGGACTTTATCTCTTAAGGCTACCTGGATGGAAGGCTTTTGCATGTGTTCGGAGCAGGATTTTCTCCAGGGAAGATCTCAGCTGCCGTGTGTGGTGCTCCATGCCAAGTCTTGGCTAATGCAACAGTGTCTGCCTTCAGCTGCTTGGTTCTGCCTCTGAATGGTGAGGGAAAAAAAATCACACATATTTATGTGAAGATCATAGTCTTTGGATTTTTCTGTTTCTATTTTAGTACTGTATTGACAACAGCTGAAGATAGAAGTTTCTCTTTTCTATCAAAAATGGTAGATGCCGGGGCCTGAGGAAATGGCTTAGTGGGTAAATTGCCGGCCGTGTAAGAAGAGGGCTTGTGTCCAGAACCTCTGCCCCCATGATAAATCTGGCTATAGTGGTTCGTGGCTATGACTCAGCAGTGGGCAGAGGTGCAGAGACAGGTGGATCCCCAGAACTTGCCAGGTAGGCACTCTGACTGAGGGGTGAGCCCTAGGTTCAATTAACCTGCCTCAAAAGATAAGGTGGAGAGAGAAGAAGACACCTGTAGCCTACTGCTGGCCTCCACACACAAGTGTGTGCATACAGCTCAAAGAGCACAACATCCCATACACATGCACACACCCCCCACATACCATATACATGCATAGAACACACAGGCATAGACGAAGGAAGACTGCCAACGGCCTTCTCGTTGGAATACAGGTTTTGTATTCAGCCCCTTGATTCTTTTAGGTGAGACTTGCCAGTCACATTGTTCTCTTTTCCTTAAATGCTGAGTAAAAGCCATGATAGCTTGATGCTTTAAGATATGGCCATCATGCAAATCGCATAATGTGAAGCCCTGTCTTTATGGAGGGAGGGAGGAGTGTGCAAAGCTCGAGGCTTCACAACACGTGGTAACTGCCTACTGAGCTTCAAGGGGAAACTCCCCACAGGAGGAAACAACTTTATTATCACAGGGCCACGCTGCTTTCGAGAGAGCCCCAGGTAAGTCGGATGAGTGCTCTGCTTGCATATTCCTACGTGCTGAACCTTTGCACTTTGGAAATCACACCGTGTCCTTCAGCATGGACAGATACGCTCTCTCTGTGTTGGTGTAGTCCGTGTTCCCTTTCTTACACCTTTCCTACTGAAATTTGATATGGGTTTAGATATATAAAGTGGTGGATGTGGCATTCCCCCTGAATTTGGGCCATGATTCTATGTGTTGTAATTCTATCATGCTGGTGAATTATACTGCATCTTAGGCAGGAAGAAGCGGGGAGGAGGAAGGGGAGAGGGAGGGAGAGGAGGGAGAAGAGTAAAGAAGAGAATGTGAAGAAGATCCTAGTTCAGCATTGCGGGAACAGTTTTCTGTTACCAGTAGGTATAGCTGAGCGTGAGAAAGGGGAGACCAACTCCACAGTAAGAAACCTAAGGTGGAAGAGCTGTTTTAACGCCATCTGATCTGTTGCGACTCCTCCGATGCACAAAACAGTGTCCACCCAGTGTGTGCAAAATTTCTCTAATGTAAAATTAAATGAAAGAGTTAGGAAACGGTGGAAATGAAACAATGATCACTTCGTAGGCTTTAATTTTGTTGTAGAGTTTCATTTATTTTTATTTTCTGGCAATGAGTGTTTTGCTGGTATGCATGCATACATGTAGATACATGTGTGCATGTACATCTCGTACATGCTTGGTGATCATGGAGGCTAGAAGGGGGCATCAGATCCCAAGACAGGAGTTACAGGTACTTGTGAGCCATCACATAGATATAGGAAATCAAACCCAGGTCCTTTGCAAGAGCAGCAAATATTCTTAATTATTGAGCTCTCCAGCTCCTATGTTCTACCATTCAATTAACCTCTCATTAGGGATTTTTTTTCAATTGAAATTAGATTCTCTCATATAATAATCCCTACCACAGTTTTCCCTTCTTCTTCTCCCCCCCCCAATTCACCTTCTCCTCCAGATCCACTCCCCCTGTTTCCCTTCAGAAAGAAGCAAGTCTCCAAGAGACAACAACCAAACATGACAAAACAAGATAAAAAAACAAGGCAAAAGCCCTCGTATATAGGCTGGGCAAGGCAACCCAATAGAAGGAAGAGCTCTCCAAAGCAGGCCTGAGAGTCGGAGATACACCTACTCACAGTGTTAGGTGTCTCACAAAACACCAAGCTACACAATCAATTGTAAAATAGGCGCAGAGAACCTAGTAGGTTCCAAGTCTGCTGCTTTAGTCCGTGAAACCACGTGAGCCCTGCTTAGATGATTCGGTGTCCTTGACCTCTCTGACTCCTACAGTCTCTCTTCCTTCTCTTCCATGGTGTTCCCTGAGCTCTGGCTGTGGGTCTGTTTCTGTTCTGTTGGATGAAGTCTCTCTGTTGATGACTGGGCTAGTCACCAATCTATCACATCTATGAGTATAGTGAGTATTGCTTAGAATCATTTCATTCTAGGTCTCTGGGCCATCCAGCCTCTGGATTGTGGCCATCCAGGAAGTGTCAAGTGAGGGCTCCCTCTCCATTGTTGTTGATATCTAGCCTTAATCCATGGCAGTCTGATAGGAGAGGACGCAGGGTGTTATTTCAATTTTATTATATCTGTTGAGACTTGCTTTGTGTTCAAGTACGTGGTCAGTTTTGGAGAAAGTTCTGGGAGGTGCTGAAAAAGAAGGTACAATCTTTTGTGTTTGGGTGAAATGCTCTGTAGGTATCTGTGAGGCCGTTTGGTTTATAACGTCTGTTAGTGCTGGTTATTTCTCTGTTTAGATTTTTGTCCAGATGACTTGTCCACTGGTGAGAGTGGGATATTGTGGTCTCCCACTATCACTGTGTGCCGGTCAATGTGTAATTCAAGCTGTAGCAGTGTTTCTTTCAGAAGTGTCAGCGCCCTTGTGTCTGGGCCACAGATGCTAAGACTTGAAATACCATTTTTGTGAATTTTTACCTGTGATGAGTAGGTAGTGTCCTCCATCTCTTTTGATTAATTTTGCTTTGAAGTCTATTTTGTTAGATATTAAAATGAGCACTCCAGCTTGTTTCTCAAGTTCATTTGCATGGAATATTATTTTTTTTTGAAAACCTTACCCCGAGGTAACAATGTCTATCCTTGATGTTGAGATGTATTTCTTGTATGCAGCAGAAGGATGAATCCTGCTTTTATATCCATTCTGTTAGTCTATGTTTTTTTTAATAGAGAAATTGAGTCCATTGATACTAATTCCTGGCATTTTGTTGTTGGTGGTGCCAGTGTGTCTATGTGTGTTTCCCTTTGGTTTTTGCTGGTTGAGATTTTTTGTGTGTGTGTTTTCATGGGTGTGTTTAATCTCCTTGGGCTGCAGTTTTCCTTCTAGCATCTTCTCAAGGCCTGGTTTTGTAGACAGATATTGTTTAAATTTGACTTTATCATGGAATGTCTTATTCAGTCCATCTATGGTGATTTAAAAAATAGTAGTCTGGGCTGGTGTTTGTCCAAGCCCTTTTAGAGGCTTTTAGAGTATCCATCTACTTACAGTTGCTTTTAACGTCGTTTTCTTGTCCTTCGGCTGTGTCGGAACACTCAGGGCCTGCTGTGGCGGGATAGCTGGGCTCCGGTCTTCAGGCAGTTGTGGCCTGTGGTTGAACAGGAGTTTCTTCCTGAGTTGGGGGCTGGTACACAGTGGCAGGGGTGGGAGGGGGTGGGGTGTGATGACCTCTGGGGTCCACAGCAGGTGTGGACACTGGAGAAGGGGGGCTGTGGCTGGTGTTGCAGCGCTAGGGAAGACCCCGGACATTTGGGTCTGGGGCATAGAGAAAGTCTCTTTAGGTTTTTTCTTTTTAAAACTTTCTCATATAGTTTTCATGAGTTAGCAAACTTTGGAACTCCTTGGTTATCTTAAAACATTGAACCTTAACCAGAAGTACTGAAAAAAAAAATCAACGAAGTCATCAGGGTCAGGTAAATTTTTGATATTATAAACTTGATAACTCACATTGGAAATATTAAGTTGCTATATCATAAAGTATTTTATTAAGTTTTCGAAATTGAGAATCAATTATTTGTATTTTGAAAGGAGCAATATGGTAGTTAAAGGCTGTAAGTCTTATTATGGCCACTAGGTGTCACCAAACACTCATCAATTGCACAAACACAAATTACTTTTAGTTTAAAAAAAAAAAAAACTTTAAAAAGACCCATATTCTTATGGTCTGCGAGCACCTACTTCAAAGTTCCTTACATTCAGGTTGAGGTGTGGGGATTCTGGAACCTTCTGAAGCTGGCTAAAGCAAATACTGTGTGTACAAGCGCATTTTCATTTCTTCCTGTGAAGGTGTGCCCGGAATAGACTAAAATGGCTAAGGGGCTGGTGCTTGCAAAACTGTTATGGTTCACCCAGATTCTCTTGCTTTAAAGGACTGCGTGGAATCAGCGTCTTTGGCAATCTCCTTATTTCAGAGATGTCAGAGGATCAGTCATCACGCCTGTATCCAGGCTGCCATTCTCAGAGAACCCATGTTTCTACATTGCTAGCACTGCCCTCCTGTTAAGCAGCCAATGGCCTTTGGAAAGTTTCCCTATGCTTGTGTGCTAAGACAGCAGAGTGTACCTGTGCCCTGGAGCGACGTTTGCAGCATCGCCTGTGAATTTGTTAGACATGTAGAGTCTCAGGATTCACGTTGTCTGAAACTTTATACAGAAACATTTTGATGTTCCTTCTCTGGTTCCCTACACTGTTGCCTATTGAAAGCCCCAAAACCAGATAGCTTGTGGTTAAGCAAGGTTTAGACATACTGGGGTGCATTCACCGACGTCTGCCTATTGTTAACATCATAGTGCTTTCTGTTAAACACTACTCCCTCCCCCACCTCTCTCTCTCTCTGTGTATACATGTGGTGAGCATGGATGCCTATGGCATATGTGTACATGGTGTGTGACACTATTTCTAAGGAAGGGAGTAGGAGAGAGATGAACTAATGCCTCCCCACTCCAGATCTGGAACTTCTAACAGATCAGGTAAGGATACCATCCAAGTCTAGCTTGGTGAACCAAATAGTTTCACTGGGATTATTCACAGAAGTTTGGGTGAGGGCTTACTTGCAGAAACAGAGAGTCTTCAGGGAGCTCGGCTGGTCTCTGCCTCTTCCAGAAGGCTCAACGCATCTGAAAGTGTGTCTCAGCAGCCCTACTATTAATACATGCTCAGGAAAAAAGGAACCCAGGAAACCTTGTCAGTTTCAGGGACTTCCTAATTTTTTGAGTAGTTTATTTCCTGAGTTGATGAGCTTGCCTGGAGGATGAAATATTTTATCTCAGAGAAAATTTCTATACAATATTCACGTTTGTGTTCATGTATACAAACCATGTGCTTGCGTGTGTGCATTGAGCACACATGCATAGCATGTATGCGTGCATTACACATATGTGTGCATTAGCATGTTTAGGTACATGCATATGGCAAGCATGCGTCTGTGTTTCTGAACAGACTATGCACAGCTATAGACTCTCTTCCCACTTACATGGCTTCTTTCTCCTGCAGTTCACTGCCCCACAGCTTTCATTTGGTCTTCTGTTTGTTTATTTTTTTTTGTTGTTGTTAACTTCTCAAATTTAGCAAGGCCGCTTTGAATTCTGTCCATCGGTTTGAAATATTTTCAGTTTGATTTTGCGTGATAGAGGGATGTTTCCTACCCCAGATGACAGATAAATGTTTTAGGATGCAAACTTTCCTAATTACAGTTTGCTTGTTCCAATGCCGTGGTACGAATGTGTTTCCTTTTTAGAAAATGATGGGAAGTTAAAGATAGAGATGAGGAAAGTTCCTTTGCTGCTTTCGGGGTCATCCATCTTTACTGTCCCAAATTACACTTCTAGCCAACGAATATTCTCCCATACGATGGGTGCTGAAAGATCCACTTAGGTGAATTTCACATTTCATTTTTGTTTAAAGATGCTCAAGATCTTTGATCTTCAGGTTTTTTACATTGACTTGGATTATACCAAATGACTTTTTCATGGAAACTTTAACTTTTCCATGAGGCATGAAGAGCTAAAGCGATTAAGGGCACAGAGCTATTTAGTGGCAGAACTTTGAATAAAACCCATGGATTTTGATCCCCAGCCTTGGGTGCTTTTCATAATCCACCTTGTCAATTTGCATCCACTTAATCACCTATAATGAATTCATTATTTTATAGGTGCTAGCCTGTTTTTCTTTGCCTTGGGGCTTATGAACTAGAAAGTTCTCGTGTTTTTTGTCTACCCACACGAGAATCCTGCTGCCAGTCATTTTTACTGCAATTATCCATTCAAAACACACTCCCAGAGAATGTCCTAGGTGTCAGGGGCTTTGGAATGTAATAGCAGCAACAATAGCATTGGCTGTGATAGCATTACTACAAATCCTGCTGTCCGTACTTACCTCATGCCGTCCTTGCTGTCAGCACTGGGAGGAGGCAGGCAATCATAGCTTCAGTCCCGAAGATCTCGGTAATGTTTGTTGGGTACCTGTGAGGACAGGCTAGCGGCAGACATAGCAAGCCAGAGAGGTTTTTCAGACAGTTCCTATGGAAACACCTCACCAGAAGACATTTGTTCTTCTTCCAATTAAAGGGGTCTTGCCACTTTGTAGTCTTTTCATTCTTTTGTCGGAAGTAGAGTTTTACTGTGGAACTCTGGCCCGCCTGCAGCTAGCCCACTGCATGGACCCGACTGGTCCCAGAGTCACAGACCGATTTGACGCCTTTCTTCGCTGAATGCTGGGGTCATGCCTGCCTCACTGATGCTTTTACTTCTCTTCCTTGTCCCAGAGAGAAAATGAGCAAAACGTTCACTTTTCTACCTTTTGAAATATTACTGGTCATTATGATACACAGAGAGTTCTGTAAGCAAGGAGTTCCATAAAGAGAGAGGAAGTCTAACCACACACTTGGAGGAGGTAATAATAACTTTTAGAGGACCCTAGAACTCCAGACCAGTAGGAAAAAGATGAAGTTTTGGAGTTGAAAAATAGTCACATGACAAGACCAGGAACTTCACGGGAGAGACTTGGATTATAATTAGACGTCAAAATTTCTCAACCTAAAAACTAATGTTACCAATGTGAGGTACAGCTGCCATGTGACTCTGGGCTCTTCATCATAAGGAAAAGTCGGGGTCTGACAACCTCAAGTGCCACCAACTGTGTGGAATAGTGAGAACACAAATATAGACTTTAGGAATACAGAAACTGCTTTGGTATATAAGATGGTGGTTTCTTTTCGAGTTGACCTTGTACCCACAAGCTTTCCTCTTTAGAGACACTCACCTTAGAGACAACGTTGTTTGTATCTCCAGCAGAACCTGTTTGGAACTCTCAACAGTCCACTTGGGAAGCAATTTCTCTAGTTCCAGTACTGACTTTTAGTTTTGAACATCAGTAAGCAGAACACGTGACAAAGCAGTCTGGGACCTGCTCTTTCCATGTAGTTCCCAATGTTTATGCACAATATCACTGCATGTAGCTGCTGCGTCCAGGCTCCCGCTGAGGTTAGAGATGCAGTGCCTGAAATTACGGTCACTAGCCTCCCATTTAGAAATATAAAATCGGTTAATATTTGTTTTTATTTAAAATATTTTTGTTTCCTGTGTGTGCATGTCTTCCCTGCATCTGTGTCTGTGCACCAAAGCACAGCCTGGTGCTCCTGGAGGGCAGAAGAGGGTGACTGTAGTTATAGATGGTTGTCAGCCATCATGTTGGTGCTGGGAGTCAAACCCAGGTCCCCTGGGAGAACAGAGAATGTTGTCTCTCCAGTCCCAGTGTGATTTTTTAAAACGCCAAGTGGTTATGTATTGAGGATGAGGGAAGAAATGAATCTAGAGCAGCAAATAAGTTCAGAAGTGTTATAAGTGTTCTCATCTCTTTCTGTCTGAGTAGTCGCTTCCCCTTGATTTATGAGGATTATTTATCTTTTACAGGACTGCTTTTTATATCTTCTGCTTTATAATATGTATATATAATACTTTAAAATTATGTGTATCTATTTTTTGTGTTTGTGCAAGTTAATATGTGTGTAAGAATCTGTGTGAAGAACAGGAGACAATTTCAGGTGTCATTCATGAATAATATCATCTAATTTATTTGAGATGACAAAGTCCCACATTGGTTGACAATGCCTCTCTTTTTTGTTTTTTGAGAAATGAATCGATAATTTCGTTTTTCTAGGTCAAAGAAAGCATCATTCCAGAAATGACATGAGATTTTGAGTTCTTTCCATAGGTTTACCTAAACTTGTGCTGACTTTTTCCAGTGTCCTTGGCTTCCCTGTGTGACCTGAGGCATGCAGAAGACAGCTGTGAAGTCAGCGGCCACACCTACTTGCGCTGCGATTTGACCATCTCCATAGGGACAAAGAGACTGCCTGGCTCCTGGCCTTATCTCTACTGTTGTGAAGAGAGTCCCCAGTGTCTCTTAGCACCAGATCACTCGGCAGAGCCAGCCTTCCCACCCTTCTCAGGCCTCTTCCTCAGGTAGTTCCATCTTTCATGTCCTCTTTGACTTTCCCACCAGTTTTGGCCACTGGGATCCACAGAGCCTGCATAAAGCACAGGCAGGGTGGATTTGGCCTACGGGCCTTCAACTCTTTCAGAGGGGCCATTCCATCGTGGATTCCAGCCAACCTTCATATCAAAGCATCTCTGTCTTTTTCAAGTGCTCAAGAGAACATCTGAAAAATATACCCAGTAAACAGCTCACTTTGTTCTTGCTTAGATTTTAATATTTATCTTCCGATCCAGAGCGACATCTGGTGCATGCCAATGGGGAGAAAGATTAGACGTTATGAAAAACAGAAGGCTTTCCCCCTTTTTTTTTTTTTTCTTTTCTTTCCAAACAGATTCACAAGTATGAAAAAAAAATCTTAGAGAAATCTGGCAGATTGCACAATGTTTATTCAAAAGAAGGGGGGGTTATGCCCCAGAATTACTCTATATCTGGGATTTAGAGGCCACAAACTCCTAAGGACTTTGAGATTTAAAATATATATAAAACAAGTAATAATACTACTTTCTAGATTTGACCACTTTCTAACCCAATTTTAAAAAAGTGAAGATGCTGGTAAGTTTGCATGGCCTTAATTCCTGTCAGTAGTTCAGCTCCATCGCAGGCTGATATCCTACCACCAATATCGCCTTCTGTCTTTATTGCTCATCTAGATAGAATGCTTAAAACTGACTGTTTAATGAATACCGATTTCCTCATTAGGATATAAAACCAAACAAGACCAGTTGCCTTCAGTTGCAGAAATAACTACTCCTTTCCGTGGCTGTCTGACCTTGTGAGGTTCTGAGCAGTCTGTTTTGGTAGGAACTTTCCACCTGAGATTTGCGGTCAGTCAGGGGAAAAGAAGCTCTTCTTTGACTGCTGCCCCCTTGAGGGACATGATGTGCTTCCAAAAGGGATAATGGGAAGTGAGGGCGTGGAGTCTGTAGTCAGGTGAAGCAGGATCTCAGAACTCACTACCACGTCCACAGATTCTGTGCCACTGATTCAGGGGACTTCGCTTGCATATCCTACATGGTGCTCTTGGATTCCTCCATGGTCTCCTCTTCAATGTCAGAGGTGGCTGAAGACACTGTCTCTCAGACCCCCATTGTGACGTGTACCCTTCACCTCTAAGTATAGTTTCAATATACTGAGAATCTTGCTCAATACTCTGGCTATTACAACATTTTGAAGTGTATGTGATTTATTGAACTAGAATTCAGAGCTCTTTGACTTAAACAGAATCTGCATTTCATGCTGAAGAGGATGGGGGAAACACACATGACTCTTAGTGGCTGCTAGGAAGGCAGGTGTGATCCTCAGAAGATAGTTTGGTAAATTATTGATCACAGCCATAGAATTCCACGTACTCAGCATCCCAGAAATTTATTTTAGTAATTTATTTTAGGAAAGCAGAGAGCAGTGCATGGCTGACAAAACGATGCTCTTTAAAGTTAATAGCTGAAACAAGTTTAATAATCCGTCCAAAGGCCATGGCACTAAGAGACGCCAAAGTTGTGCTGTAGACTGTTTAGTAGGAAATACTTTCAATGTCCTTGAAAATAAAATTCACAGACCCCAAAGTGGTGCCTTATGGGACTCCTCCTGTGTGCCTTGTGTGTTGGTTCACAAATAGACGCTTGGAAAAACCTCCCAAGTGTCTGCCTCTCGGTGGCTAGACTGTTGCTAGTGTTCGTTTTCATTTAGTTTATACGTCTTTCTCTGCGCAACATATGCTGATTGAACAACTAGCAGACACACAAAAAACTCTGCAAGGGACATTAAGGAAATCATGCAGCATATAGCTAGTCCACTTCTTAAAAAGGTTCCGGTTGAGAACATAGAGTACTATTTTCCAGGGTTTCTTCACAGAACCCTCTTCCAGTAGATGCTGTATCTCCTTGATGGAACTAATATTGGGCTTTATGTCATTTGGCAAAGGTAGATGTATCTGTGACAAAACTGTGCCTGTGCATCCATCCATCCATCCATCCATCCATCCATCCATCCATCCATCCATCCATCTACCTATCTACTCCACTACTCAACCACCACCAACCATTCATCTTTTAGTGAGTACTGCTGTGGTCTAGGTGTAGGTGTTGTGTCAGTTCTAGAAACTCAATGATGTTAGGGTACAAATGTCAACAACGTTAAGTGGTAGAAAGACAGCAGACATAGTGGTCGTGCGTGATGAGTGTTATAAACTTATAAAGGTCTCAGACTCTTTAGGTGTCTTGCTTAGAGGAGCATTTCTACGAAGAGAAGGTGCCACTGTGAAAACTCAGGCAGCGGAGGCAGCAAAGACAAAGTTACCATAGAGTTTTATGACCTGGTCAGAGGCCAGCTAAGCAGAAGCTGACTGATAAGAAAGTAACGTGACTCTAGGGAGAAGAGGAAAGTCATCTAGGGGTATGAGAAGGCCTTGAAGGATTCTAAATTCTCCATTAAGTGAAGAAGTCCCTGTCCAGGGTCTACAGTGAACCCGTGGCAGTATTGGGAGTGGTGGAGCCTGAGGCCCTTGGCTAACAGTGCATTTGGTACAATGTCGTCTGTCAGCATCTGTTATGAAAGCCGTGGTGGAGATGTCTGTGGGAAGAGAAGCCAGAGCTATGCAAAGCAAGTTCTGCTAAAGTGAAGAAAGAGAGTTCCCAAAGGAGCTTTTGCTACTTATGTCAAAGAATGCAGGACCTTATTACTTGTTCTCTTTTGAATCTGATGACATCAACGGAAAGGGAATAAATGGAGAGTCTAGGATTGTAGGTTCTAGAACTGATATTACCACTGCTTGAATGAAATATTTTCACCACATTCTCTTAACTATTTATGAATATGCTTCTATATATAGTTGTATTAGTATCTACATATTTGTTGATATCTCAATTTATTTACATATTCCAATTTTTTTTCAAATCTGATCTACTCTACTCATTCATAAAAATTCATGCGAAAGAAAGCATGGAATAATACTGTTTACCAAACTTTGAAGATTTTTTTTAAGTGGAAATCTAATTTTATTTTTGTTTCTTTGATACAGGGGCTCACTTTGTAACACTGGGTAATGTGTTATCATCTGCCTGCCAGGTCTTATGATCTGCCTGCCTGGAAGGTCTATTTCAGATATAATGGCTTTGCTGCCACTTTTAGCAATGGCTTTTAAATGACAAGCATCTCAAGTAAAGTAATCAGAAACAAGTTTAAAAAAAACAAAACAAAGCAAAACAAAACTCTAAGCCACCAGAAAGGGCGTTAACCTTCCAGAAGAGATGAACCTAAATAGAGAAGACAGTAACAGGCAAACTAAAGGAAGCCAGAGTGGCTTGTATCACTTACTCAAAGTTTTGTCATAGAGGCCTATGAAGAGAGGGATGACAGGTAAACATTTTCCCAATTAATGATGGGAAAATGGAGGATTATAGGAATTCAGACAACTCAGCTTGACATAATCTGTGATAACACTGTTGGAAGGGTTATTAATTAGATGGCTTATGAGCCCTCAGAATAAAAACAGACATCTGAAAGCCAACTCACAGCTTCATTTCTTTCAGACAGGGTTATAAGTGATTTATGATGTAAACATGGGGGGGGGTCCTTCACAAAAACAGTCTAAGAATCTCCTCCAACCCAACAGTAGAAAAATAAATAGAAGGAAAGAAGGAGAAAACAAGGTGTACTTGCTCAGCCTCATGGAGGCTTGATAAGCCTCACAGTGCTTTGAAGGCAGGTATTTAACAAATCCATTTTGGTTTTCTACAGTTCACTTCCACATTTTCAAATATTACATAGCATTTAGTTTTCTTTATTCTAGTTTTTAATAATTTTAATTTGTTCTTCAGAAATTTCATAAGCATGTACAATGTATTTTGGTCATATCCACCCCAAACTCTCTTCAGTTCTCCATGGAACTCTTACACATGTCCATTCCAAGCTATTTTTTAATATGAGATGAAATGAAAGTTTATTTCAATAACAGTAATTGTTGAAGAAACAATCTTACACACTGTCTGCTGAATATACTCCCAAAAGTGCCATGCTCAATAGATCCAAAGATAGCAGTAAGACAAAAAAAAAGCCCCATAATTACAAGGGTCACCCTCCAAAAACTGAAAAGAACATATTTGTTCTTTGGAATATGACACAAGTTGATATCCCATTAAACTTGATGGACTAAAAAGGAAATAAGATTTTCATCTCTGAATAGCCAAACATTTCCCACGCAGAAGTCTTAGTTATATCCAGCCTGGAGTGGAGCCAAATTACATTCTTTTCCTTTTTAAAATAAATCAACCACTAAACCCATTTGGTGCTAATCATCCATATATAGGTGTGGGATCGTTCATGGAAACATAGGCAACACTCCGGCAGCCACACCTTCCTCACTGAGTAACTGCCAATAGCTGCTCACTCACTATCCTCTGTGACCAATGTTGAGAGCAACATGTCAGTGCAAAAATAAATGGGTAGAAGGCCATTTGACCACTTAACCATTTTTAAAATAACGGTGTGTGCCCCACTAAGACCCATGGCCTCCCATTGTGGACTTTTTACCAGTTCTATTTTTTTTGTTGTTGTTTTAGATCTGATGCTACGTTTCAGGAGCAAACATGTTCTATTTACCCACGGATTCCATCTGCCTTCTGGAGGGTGATTTCACTAGTTAGATGATGGCATATGGTTTACAATGTATTTGAAACGTGGGCTCAAATAAGTGAGGCGAAATATTTAGAGTTGAATATGGATTCCAGCATCTCCACCGTAAAATGCCTAACATCACTGCTACCCAAACTAGAGCAAGCGTTGCATTTATTGGGCACTTGTTGTATACTAAATTCTGTTCCAGTCATTCCATATGCTTCCATGTACTCAATTCTCTACCACAAAGACAGGTGCTAGATCCTTTGTAAGTATCTTATAAAAAGGAAAGCAAGGTTTGGTGAGGGCTCTCCTCATTGTCCTCTGGAAGATAAGGATCTCCTCTGGCATCCATTATAATTCACCTGCTTTCACACCATTGTATGCAAAGGCTGCCCCAAGCCTCCACTGACTACATACAGCACAGTGAAACCTCAAGTCATTGGAGTGCAGAGACCTGGAGATCTTTACATCCTTACAACATCAGGCATGCAAAAGAACAGTGTTAGGTGCCAAGGGCAGTGGGTTTCTGATTAAAGGAGAACAGACTCCCAGTGGTTAGCCTAAAGTCCCCGTTAACTCTGGGTGGTGTGACGTTAAAATACTGTTGACACCCCGTAGGTCTAGGACACAGTCCTTATGGAAGCCGTGTCATTGCTAGGTAAATACAGTCATCATTTCCAGCAAATTGTCTGCAAAACCATTTTGACGTTGGTTTCAAGAAAGAAGTTAGAGTTTGACATGATTTATAGTCTCCCCGTCAAGGACCTTTGTCCTTCCTGCTGCTCCTTCTGATCCTCGGGTGGGATCTGCCATCTTCCTGGCTGATGTTCAGTCAGCGCCTGCAAACCGGAGGGCCCAGCATAGGAAGCATCACACCCCAGTTCTGATTCTGACACTGAATAAATTTGTGCTTGGCTTTTATGCAAATCCCTCTGATCTCTTTGGTTACCTACTTCATACCTCTGCCTAATTTACAGACTGAAACCAGACCTTGCATATAAAATCGCAGGGAAGTATGAGACATCATGCATTATTATTACTAATAATCTTTGAGTTAGTTGCAACAATGCCTAAAGCCAGGATTAGTCTTGAATAAATATCACACCTGTTGGGGACGCTGCTCTCTAATATCCACAGTTCCTCTAGACTGCATATTTTTAGACTCTCTCTAACTCTGTGCTGCCAATTTCCAATGGAAAATCCGGTCTGCTTCTCTTTTTAAAGCAAAAGGACTGTGAATGTCTGGGATATAACTGGTACATATATCGAATCTCCTTAGTCTGGGCTGTTAAGTAAGTTTAATTAATTTACTAAGTTAATGTTCGACTGCTAGCAACAGAGCCTCATTGCCATCAGCTGGGGAGAGGGAATTGAAAACCTAAATGAGCTCATTTTTTCACAGTTTGGAATTAGGGACCAGTTAGCCAGTTGTGAGGGTTTTCCAATTTCTCCATCTGCCCTGGAGGGATTCAGGCAATTCTCTCCCCCAACACTAAGTGTGAGTAGGATCAGGAAGAAGTACAGGGATAAGAAAAACAAAAGCCCCAAACAAAATAAAGAAACTCGGCTCAGGTTTTGCTTCCATTTTTTGACCTGAAAGAGCTCTCTGGGAGCTGCTTGCTAGGTGGGGTTTGGGGCGCGGATGCTCATGCGCTTAATTTGGAAAGGAAGAAAGGCCTCAGTGAAGGATATTTAACTGTGTGCATTCTCTCTCCTGGGTGAGCAGATAAAGGAAAAACAAATAAACAATAAAAGAATGGAAACAAAATTACAGAAATTTGCAAAATTTGACAAATGGTGGCTTCTAGTTGCCACAAGCTAATGGCTTGCAATGATTAATAAGAGTAAAAATAATTGCATTTCATTAAGATTGATGACACCCCATTTAACCTCCCCTCTTGTTTCAGCCCTAAAGTGGAAAGAGATGAAGTTCTCATCTATAATAGCTCCTGTAACATTACCATGGAAACTGAGGCAGAGATGGAGTGCGAGACGCCTAATCAGCCAATTATCGCCAAGATTACTGAAATACAGAAAAGCCGGGGCCAGAACACTCAGGTATAATCAAATCTTTTTTACAGACTGATTCAAACAGCTCAAATTAAATTTGTAATATTGTGTACATTAAAAAAAAACAATTTAGTCCAAATGGCAGCGATATATAATATTAAATGCTCTCAGACTTTGAGGGGCTGATCCAATGCTTACCATCTGAATTTATAGTTAACTATGGTTAATCATATATTTTCTCCAAAATAAATGAGTCCTGCCTGGTCTCTGTGAGGCCGAATTCTGAACAGATAACCTCTACAGCGTTTTGTCCTGATTTCTGCATGCACATTAGAGAAAAGGTTCCTGTGTTTCTTGATAAAATACATAGCCTACAATTTAACCAGGCCCTTCTGGGAGGCTTCCAAATCACTCAGCCATCTTCAGCTTGCAGGACAACAGTGTCGCCTGTCTATCTGGTTCAGTTCTTTTCTGTGGGGAAGGACTGTGAATATCAGCCTCAGAGGAGATCCCTGGGAAGTTAGAAATAAGAAGGGCCAGAGGCTATTTGATCTGGCCTCTCAGTCTCAATGCATCCCGTTTAAACCACCGAACCACTCTCTCCAAGTGGCCCTCCTGATTCTGTGCTCTGTAAGTCCCCAGTGAGAGATTCCACAGCCTCCCAAGGGAGTTTTTGAGAACTGAAACCAGAGGCTAAGAGTTCTTTGGAAATGTATCAGATAATCTCTTACAGCTCCCCAGGCTTCTCTCTGTACGCAGACCAAAAATAATATTTATTGAGCACCTATTCCCTTAGGTGCCTTTCCTCTTATGAAAGCAATTCTTAGGTCATCTTGTCTTTGTCTCTTTTATTTGGTACAAGCATTTATTAAGAGCCTATTATATGTCACACAGTGTTCTAGATCCTTTTGTGTATGCCGTTTGAGTCAACCCATCACAATCCGAATCTATACCTCTTTGGCTTGTGATAAGTATTTCTGTGTAAGTTTCAGATTTCTGCAGAAAATGTGTGTTGTTTTGAAGAGTCTGTCTTCTGTCCTTCCTAAACTGGGTCCTGCCTATCCCCATCCCCAGGGGTCTCTGTGTTCATTTTCTCCTACCTCCAGTCTTCTCATTCCCCCAAAGCCTCCTTCAGGAGGTTTCCCAGTGTCCTCACTTCCTGCTTCACTGATCTCCCCACAAATGCCTCTTCTTTCAATCCACAGCTCACACTGACTTCTCATTTCCAAATCCACTGTCCTATAGTTGCAGGTCCCGCTTCACTCTTTGCTTCCTACTCAGCTGTCTGATGCGACTGTAGGGGACACTGAGCATTGTTAAGTCTCTCTCAATCTCACTTTTTAAATTATTTTTTTTTTCTGACAGATTCCTATGTGTATATATGCCTTTAAGCCTCTTTGACCTCTCTCATGTCCCTTCCCCTCCTGATGGAAACTTTCCTCTTTCCAACAAGTCCCCCTCCTCTTTCATGCCCCCTCTCAGCATGTGACTATTGAGTCTGATCTGCATTCTTGGGCATGAGCATGTGCAGGGTGCTGTTTACACCACTGAAGAAAATGATACCCTCTGTCCCAAACCATTAACGCTCAGTAGTCCTTTGCAGAGAAGGGCCTCAGGAGATGTCCCTCACCTGTCTTGAAATGTTGAGGAGCTCAATCTTGTGCAGGTAACCATAACTTCAATGAGTTCATGAGTGCAACAGCCATGCCATGTGCAGAGATGTCATTTTGTGACACCTCCCTTTCCTCTGCCTCTTACACACACACACACACACACACACACACACACACACACACACACACACACACACCTTCTACAAAGGTCTATGAGCCTTGATATAGAGGTCTTGTTTAGTGATAAACACTACACTAACGTTTATTCTCAGGATCAGTTTTAAGTCTCTTCTTTTACTACCTTGGTGTCACTTTCAGTCTGAATGGGTAACAGTCTAGCATTCTTGGCCTGTCAACCTAAGCAAATTCTGGGCAAAGGATCCAAGCGGAGGGTTATCACATTGATTAAGTATCTGAGCTTTGGAGCTCTACTGCCAGATTTGAATAACTACTCACCTCAAGGAAATTTTTTGACCTACATGTGCCTTAGTTTTCTTATCTATACAGTGGGGATGATAACAGTAGCCTCCTGATCAGGCTGTTGTGAGCCTAACTGCATGTAAGACACTGAAAACTGCTTCAAGCACAGAGCTGATGTCCAGCGTTAGTCGTGACAATACAAGAAAATGGTATTGAATGATTTATCACAAAATCTGCTGATTTGACCAGATAATATTACTTCTTAGATTTCATTAAATTTTTTAACGTTTCAGTATCTAATTTTGAGATGTGAGGAATCTTTAGATACTTCATTTATTTGAAAATCTTTGAGTAATGAATATGTATTGTGTTCTGATGTAGGATTCCCCTGTGTATGCCATTAGTGTCTGCTATTAATGAATAAAGAAACTGCTTTGGACCTATAGCAGGGCAGAACTTAGCTAGGCAGGGAAAACTAAACTGAATGCTGGGAGAAAGAAAGGCAGAGTCAGGGAGAAGCCATGTAGCCTTGCTGGAGACAGATGCCAGCTGGTAAGTTATAGCCTCATGGTCATACACAGATTAATGGAGATAGGTTAAATTAATATGTAAGAGTTAATCTATAAGAAGCTAGAGCTAATGTGCCAAGCAGTGCTTTATTATTTTGGAGTTGAGCAGTCGGAAAACAAACAAGCTATTCTCCTCCAACAAATTGGCACCCACATAGCCAACTAAAACCCAGTTAAAACCTAAGAGAGTTTGGGAAGGAATCCTAGACAAAAAGAACAGGCTAAGCATGGTTTGGTAGTGGCATTTTCTTGGATGGGTTCTGTTTGCTAGAAGCAAGCAGAGGCAAGCCTCCTCTAAGAGAAGTTTTCCTGGTTCCACAGTAGCCATGTCATTTTGAAATGCTGGCTTTCTGTGTCATGCTACCAGAATGAACTCTGACAAGGTCAGACTATGAAACATTTAAATGGGTTTTGTAAGCAGAGTGATACAACCTGCTTAATAGCACAACATAGACTCATTGTATACCTGGAACTGGAGTAATATGTATGACTTGAAGAGGCAGTGAAGGACTTCTACCATGTTGGACTGGGCAGAGTAAGCAGACAGCACTGTATTTCCTCTAGTAATGATGAAGCTTAGGTTTATAAGAAAGCACTTAGCATTTTGAGAAGCACTCCTGGACAGTAAAGAATTAGAGATACACAATAGGACAAATCTAGATAGAAAAGACCTCTAAATGGGTCCCAGTGTTGAATAAATATATGTAGGCTTGGGAGAGAGAAGAAGAA
Organism: Dicrostonyx torquatus; assembly: GCA_028555095.1. Lineage (NCBI taxonomy): Eukaryota > Metazoa > Chordata > Mammalia > Rodentia > Cricetidae > Dicrostonyx > Dicrostonyx torquatus. Next base: position 9,679,555 of record JAQHUG010000041.1, on the reverse strand, counting down.
GAGTACATAGAGTTATAAAAAGAAGTAAATGGTTTAAAAAAATAAACCATGTAAAAATGGAACATACACAGAGAATCTGGATTATGTATAATACTATGTTTTATTTGAATTTTTGATGTGAAGGAACTAAGTAACCAACATATATACTTTAAAGGTATCTTGTTTTCAAAATTTGGGTATAAGGATATGTTGCTTTGGGAAAGAGGTTTTACTTTTGTTTCCATAGAGGATGAGAACCCATGTTAGCCTTAGCAGGTCCCCAATTAATCAAACAAATGTGTGGGACATGGGACACCATTTTACCTATTGACTGTATTTATATATAATGAGTTGGGTCTTATCAATGTGGCTTAAATGGGCACACAGTTGCCCAGGACCCAGGAAAATATAGCTCTAGGTAATGGGAAAACAGTTCATCCTACATTGGATTCTCTGGTGGAGTGGTTTGGCTTAGTTTAGGAAGTGGATATCATGATGCCCACAATAAACTAAGTGGACATAGAGTTGATTTATAACCCAGGCCATTATGGTTTGTGTTTTCTCTGCTAGGGTCTTAGGGTCTTTGTTAAGACACAAACCAATTTTGTCTGAGCTTAGATTTGGAGAACTACAGTACTGGCAGACACTTAACTGAGACAAGTAGAATATTTAGCAACAGAAGGGTCCCAAAGACAGATGAATTTGTGAATATTGGTTTTCTCTCTCTTGCTGTTTGCATGTAAGCATGAATACATTTATATGTTTATGAATATGTCCCTTTATCAAGAATATTTAGGAGCATTCTATGTATGATTTACAATGGGAATTTTATGAAGACCTGTGGTATTAGTATAATTTGTCTTTGGAACATTTTACTTTCATAGTTTTTCAAAGGGCTGACACCTCCCCTTATGCCCGCATCTTGAAAAGAGTTGTGTGTGTTGCTGTGACTGGATACGTGTGTGTGTGTGTGTGTGTGTGTGTGTGCATGTTTATATGTATATATCCCAAGTGTTAAGCTTTGTGGTTGTCAAGATGAGGTCTTAACAGGGAAACATAAACCAAAGAGGGATGGTTTTCCTGGGGACGGCAGATGGATTTGGCCCACTGTTTCTAGCAGAGCTGATGTTCAGCTTGAGTAAGCCTGAGGCAACCGTAGAACTCTATGACAAGTGCAGAGAAGGGAAGGGTATGGCAAGCAGCTTTCTCTTCATTTCTGCCTCCAGGAAATCCTGCCAAGTTCATCCCACTCACTCCGTTGTTTGTCCCAACGGTTTTAGTGTGGTTACTTGAAAAGGCTTCTCTAAGAGGAAGTTGTTTCTAATATTTCATAGAAGTAGAAAAGTAATCAGAAGCAATGTTTTTCAACTTCTCTGGGAAACACTTTTGAATATAGAAACTTGTACCCACCAAAATCTTATTCTGTATGAGGATAAAATAAAGATATATAAATTGGTATGAGAATATAATAAAACAATACAAACTTTAGAAAGTTTACCCTCCCTGTGCTTGCTCCAAAAGATGATTGAGAAATTGTAAAATGAATCCAAGAAAACATGACATGACTTACAGAAAGCAATAATGAACAGAAAAGCAGAAACATTGTAGGAGCAACATAAAAATTGTTGGCGGTATTTCTCTGGACTTAATATAATTTTTTGTAACACACATGCATGTGTTTGTATGTATGCACATCTGCATGTTAAAGTCAGATATCAAACTCATGAATCTGACTTTTGATATCAGGCACTGTTTACCTTTTCCAGACCTGTTCTCT
>JAQHUG010000041.1:9657302-9672789 GCA_028555095.1 Dicrostonyx torquatus | reverse complement strand
TTTATGTGTATATGGCTGTGTGGGTTTGGATGCATGTGGAAATGGGTGGAAAATGTACACGTGGAGACCTGAAGTGGATGCCAGGTGTCTGCCTCAGTCACTCTACTTGATTTACTGAGCTTCTGTTCCTGCCTGACTCGGGAGCTCACCGATTCCAGCTAGTTCAGCTAGCCAGCTTGAGGATTCTGTCTTTGTCTCCTAAGGGCTGGAACTCACAGGTGGCCACCACACCTTCCCGGCTCTTCTGTGGGTTCTTTGGACTGAGTTCTAATCCTCACACAAAGGCTTTACCCACTGAACTGTGCCCCAACCCCAGACTCTGCATTTGTAAGTTCTTCTGGGTTTCTCAGCACATTTCTTCCTTTGGCTATTTGTTGAAGGAATTTTTTCTTAACTTTTTGATATCCCATAGTACTTTACCATACCTGTGGAATTTATCTCTTTTGGATATTTAAATTGCTTGCATTGACTTAAATATTCTATTTCCCAGCTAGACAATAAAAGTCCCTGAACATGAGTTCCATTTGAAATCCCTTTTCAAGGACTGAATAGACGAAGGCAAATACTTGGTTTGAGCTACTGATCATAAAGCAAACATACTGCTTAATATAACCCTGCTTGTTGTTTAAGGAGAGTGTTCTAGAAAATTTCCACAAATCAGTGGTGACAGCATCCAGATTTTCCTTTACAGTTTGTACACTTATCCTGAAACAGATGTGAAGGTCTAATTGATTTTGTTTGTCCTACTATAGGAATTCAAAAGCAGTCTTCCTCTTTGTTTTGTTTTCTGGCTCCTTTTCATTTTATTTCCCCTTCACCTCCTCTATTCTCTCCTTTTCCCTCTTTCTTCCTTTCCCCCTTCCCCCTCCTTCCCTGCTCTCCCTTCTTTCACTCTCCTGCACCATCCCTCAGCTTGTTTTTGCCAACCCCTTTCCTTTCCTCCTCTTCCTCTCTCCTTCCCTTCTCCTTCCCTTTCTCTTCCTTTAGGATCTTCCTCCCTTACTTGGTGTTATGTGCCTGCAGACAGAAAGTGTGGGTATGCAGGGCTGAACTAGTTCTTAGAACAGGTACATAGGAGATACAGGAAACTGAAGGTTCCTTAGCTGACCTGCAGAAAAACCAGGGTCCCTTGCGTCTGCATTTTCTCCATGAAATGAGGGTTCTAATTCATGACAGCTATCTACTGCCAGGAGAGTAGGATCCGCCGGAGCAGACATTTCACCTCAGAAAGGGTTTATCTCCTTAGGATAATTAGGCAAGCAGCAGAGTCAAGTAAGCTGAAAAGTGAACAGGGTTCCTGGGGCCTGACGTCTAATTCCAGTGCTGTCTGTCTGTGACTGTGAGGCAGCTCACTTAACCTTTCAATCAATTAGCACAACTTGACACCCAGGTTTGGAGGAAGACAGTGTCTATAAAATGGAACAGTCAGAGAATCCTAGACTTCCAACAGTGTCATTGTGATATGGTGCCTGTGACCTTGGGCTCTGGGAGAAAACGAGATTTGTTTATTATATCACTTTGGGCATGTTTCCTTAACTTCACCAAGTCTGTTCATTCCTCTTTGCCAAGGTTGTCAGAATTAACTAACAGGTGCAGGGCATTTAACAGTGTCTCATTCATAGGTCACCTCCAAATGTGCTATTCTTATTGTTTCTTCAATGCACAATAAGATAAACGATCAGAAACGAAGAGATTTGTGAATGCTTTGAAAAGTATTGTGTAGGGTTAGAGTGTTGTTTTCTGTTTACTGTGGTGATGTCACACCTATAACCTGCTGGGCTAACAACACTATGTTTTGTCATTGATTCAAATATGCATCTTTGTCATGCCCTTCTATTCTAAAGAACAAATCCAAGGAATATTTAGCCTGACTTCTGTCTTTTAACTCAGATTTATAAGCTTTTGCCCCTCTGTTCTTTGTCAGAGAACTTTAGCACGTCAGCCTGTTCCAGATGTTAGGGTCACATGACCTGTTAGGTTTACGTTGCATGTTAGGGTCACATGACATGTTAGGGTCACATTACAAGTTAGGGTTACACGTAGCATACACGAACCATGATTGAGCCATTTTTTATGTTGCAGACAGAAAAGGCCTCATTATTTCTAGTTATTATCCATCATTGAGTAAATTACTACATCACTATATGGGAGTTTGATCCCAAGTAAACTGCTCTTAATCTTTACTTTAAAATCAAGTTTCTGCCCTTGGTGGAAAACAAAGTTTAATGAGGTCTATGAAAATGACTGTATTGGTGACAGGCAGGTACAGTATCCCAGAAGAGAAGGATTGGCTGTGTATAGGAATTAGAAATATTAAATTGGTTTCTGTAAAAACTGTAAACAGCAGTTACCAGTGAGATGTTACCAGCTGTGTGAATGGCTATTAACTTGTTTTTGACCTTGAAGTGGTTTCCAGATGATTTTTGGACTTTCTAACTCTTTCAGTGTGATTCAGTCTCAAGGGAACTGGACTAATCTAGGTGAAAGTCCTGTTCTGCTGTGGGCTCGTTTTGTTACTCTCTTCTTGATGTCTTCTCGCTCTTCAGCTTGGGCTGCTGTGTACTTAGGATAGCTTGTCTAAGCACTGGATATTTTCCCTCCAGTCTCTTTCTCCCATCTCTTGTAAGAATGCTGGGGTTCCAGACACATGCTACTGTGTCCTGCTTCATGCGGGATCTGAGGACTAGAGCCCAGATCTTCATGCTTGCATGACAAGCACTTCACCTGTGGAGCCATCTCCCCAGCTCCCATGCTGGTTAATTCAATGAGAGAATGGGCTTAATATGTATCAACATATGGAGGGCAGTTGATTGTTCTGACCCAGAGAGCTGTGAACACAGCAAAAAAAAAAAAAAAAAAAAAAAACAAAACAAAAAAACACAAAACTTGTTAGTTTTGTATGAACAAGAAATGAACCCCTGGGTCTGGAGAGGGTTTAGCAGTTAAGCGTGCTCACTGCCCTTGCGGAGGACCCAAGTTTGCTCCCAGCACCCACACAGCAGTTCACAGCTGCTTCTAGGGGATTCGATGCCCTCTCTGTCTTCCACAGGCTCCTGCACTTTCATGATCCACCGGAAAAGTCACTCGATCTCACATACATACATAAAAGTAAAAAACAACAAATATATCTTTAAGAAATAAAGCGATGGGACCACTGAAGATTTGAGGTTGTTTCTTACTGTACATCATCTACTGAATATTCCGTATTTCACAAGCGGCTTTTGTCGCCTTAACGGGCACCTCACTAGGTTCTATGGGATGCCTCTACTTTCTTTTTCTGAGTCTACACGGGCTCAAAAGCCAGTAATTCTGGGTGGGAAACATGACAAAGGACTCAGTAAGAGGAAGCATCGATAGAGATGATGGAATGATGTTCTTTAGTGGAGAAAGCTGGCCATTCTCCTTCCTTTCATGGGTCCTGTGTTTCTGTTCTCATTTGCAGTCCCCACATGCTTAAGATGCTCTGTGGAATCTTCTAGTGCTGAGAACTAATCGTCCTTTGTCGTATTGTTACAAACAGTCAGGTTATGTGGGGATTTGTGACTACAGTGGCATTTCTGTCTTAGCACTCTTTTTATTTCTGCTTAGGAAGTACTGCAGAATATTAAGCATTAGGAACATTTATTCAGATATAATCTATGTCTAGATCTAAAATTTATACTATATTCACATCAACACCTACAGCTCGTTATAATCTATAGGTATTTTCTGTATGCTCTTTCTATTTTTTTCTCATTGAAATTTCCTTTAATAATATTAATGGAAAAGACTATGAACTTGAAAAAAAGGAGAGAGGAGCATATGGGAGAGTTTGGAGAGAGAAAAGGGAAAGAGAAATGCCATAATTATACTATAATCTCAAACATTAAACAGTTTGTTGCTGTGAAGGGCTGGCCAATGGCTTAGTTAGGAAAATCCTTGTCCTACAGGCACAAGTATTCAATACAATGTGAGAACCTGCATACAAAACTCAGGAGTGGTAGTGAGTGCTTGTAATCCTAGTACTGGGGAGAGACAGGAGTCCTGAAGAAATCACTGACTTGCCAGTCTAGCCTACTGGCTATACCAGTGACAGTCTCTGTTTCAAAACATAAGATGGAAGGTGTTCTCAAAGAGAGACACTGTAGCGATCCTCTGGCCTCTGCGCATGTGCACACATATGCATGTGTCCTACTACATGGGTATGCCTGCACACATGAACATGTACACACACACACACACACACACACACACACACACACACACACGAACACCCTTATTAAGACTTGAAAAACAAAAGGAAAATGATTCATGTGGACTTAAATGGCAGGGAGGTTCTGCTGGCTGGCCGAATGGGAGAATTTAGAGTCTTAGGAATGGCATGATTCTGCAGCTTGGGTCTCTTTCTAAGTCTGCTTCTTGTGGCCACAGGTGTTTTTTTATGGTTTCCCAGGACAACTTGCTTCCCAATTCAGATCGCACGGGAATTGAAGGGTCTTTCTTGGCTCAGTTAGAGAGGAGAGGAGACTCTTCCATATTTGGATCAATACGTCCACTCAAGATTGCTCTACACTAAACTGTTTGATCGCCGTGCTCTGAACTCAGACTGTTCACTTTGTTGTTTGGCTGTAGTCAGTGTGTATCCATCCACTGTGACCCTCGACATAAGCCCTAATCCCATGTCAGATGTCTGGCTATGAAAATTGGATCACTGGTGCCTGGAAGAGAAATCTTGAGGGTGTAGTTGAATGAGAAGCTGGCAAGTAGAAGTTAAGTAGTCTCAACACGCTTGCCCACAGTGGCTGTGCATCTCTCTTAGGTCTTGTCCTCCTGCCCTTCTTACTGAAAGCTTTTGGTAAGTAAGATATTGAGGTTGTGTGGACTTTTAACATGGGTGGGAACCAACGTCTGTTCTATATAAATTGAAGAGTTTGGTAAACCTCCCTTAGCATTTAGTAGGGGTGCTTGCTTTCAACAAACAAACAAGCAAATAACCCAGAAAGTGTAATGACTATATATAGAATGTGCCTGTGTGCAGGACCTCAAAATCAGTTGTGTGTTTTGTTGTTGCTATAAAACTTTCTGATCCAAAATGACAATTTTTTTAAATGACATGCTAGCTCCGAATGGGAAGGCTCATTATTCAGTTCTATGCAAGGCAACTTTATTTTGATAACAAAGACAAGATTAATCTGGGGAAATGCCATGTTCTAGTGTTTGCTTCCAAGTGATGTCTTTTCAAACATGTCACAATTATTAACTAAATTTCCCACGTAATGAGCAGAGTGGAGTGGACCCAGGCCTCTGCATAGTCTAATGTCAGAAGCAATGGTCTCCACCATTGGGGCCCACAGCTACAGTTCCAACCACCTGGAAACAGTGCCATTAAACTTCCTTCCCTTCCCAGAGGGGACAGTATGCACAGCGAAGCAGAAGCAAATGCATTTTGTTTGGTCTATTACTGTCATTGGCTCTTAGACGTCTGAAGGACAGTACCTGATGTCTTTGTTAGCACATGTAGTGGGACATGTAGACAAAATGACCAGTAGGTGGGGCCTGGCATCCCTGTGATGGGAAAACAAAACTGTTTCATTTTAACTGTCAAACAAGAAAGGATTCAGAGGGTACCAGTCACAAGTTAGCCGCGCTACAGAACTCCTTAGGATGAATTCGAAGGGAAGCAAAAACTATGAAATGGTTGAAGTGTTGGATGCATGGGTGAGCTTGTGATGGGATGTCTGGCCTAGTCTTCTTCACTTTGAAAAGGTTTTGGTCACTCTACGAGGAAAATAGAAAATCTCGCTCAATAACTAAGTCACAAGCACAGTGTAGCAATGTAACTGAGCAGTCTCTTTCCAATTTTAAAAGGAAACGAAGGCAAAGAAAGCTCTGGCTGAAAAAAGTCACGTGAGTATTCTTTAGTGGGCATGATATTTAAACTTAGGCTCACAGGATGACCGGATTTAAATGAGGGGCAGAAGTAACAGAATATTTTAAGAACTCCTCTTACAGAGTCAGTGGCATGGGAAACATAGCACCTATAAATAATTAGGCTGGAAGGTGGGGTTTAAAAGAAAGGCATCAGGGGTGAGAGTTCCTGGAAGTAAGTGGGAGCACCAGTCTGAGGAGTCTTTAATATAGGAGGAAATGGAAGACTCTCAGGGGATTTATTTTGTGGCCATGTCTCTTTCTCTCATAAAATACCCCTTTAGTTCACATCAGAGGCAGAGAACTTGTCTTGCTGAGCTGCGCTGGGTGGCAGGGCAGTCCTGGCTGGCACGGATTCTGCTAGCCTGAAGCTCAGCGACATGTACATGAAGTGGAATACTGGCCACGGGAGAGGAATGCTGGCCACCGGCACAATGCTAGGCACTCAGGCATTTGAAAGATGCCTGAGAGAGAATGATGCCTGGCTATTCTGGAGGTGATGCGGAGGAGCCTGGGGTGAATGACAGCAGAAGTGGCTGTTGTCCCTTGGCTGTGGACTTCTGGTGACTTAGAGTGATAGTATGCTTCAATACAGTGCTCTGATAGCGACCGGGGTCCTGCCTCCCAGGCTCCACCATTATCTACCTGTGTGACTGTAGTCAAGTGTTAGAAAGCCTAACTCCCTATCTCCCATGAGGATTTGGACTAACTTGGCCAAATTTCCAGTGTGAATCCTGTGTGTGGTTCGTGACACAGGATTTTCCATCGCAGATAATCACTCTGGGGCCACATATGTTTAGGAAACAGGGTGCTGCTCTGGAAGGCATGTCCAGAAAAACAGTAAATACTTGAAGAAGTCTCTAGAAACAGATGAGGTTTTCTATATTGAAGCTGGCCTTTCCCAGCATTGCTGGGTTATCAGACCCTCATCCTCTCACCACCAACTCCCTCCTCCCCTGCCATGGGACGCTTTTTGGCTTTCTGTGAGACATTTTGAAGAATCTGGGACCAGATCCTCTGTAGGTCACCCTCAGTGTTACCTCCAAAGACATTTAACCACAGATTTTTTTAAATATAAAAACTTTTAATAATTTTTTTACTGCCCATATATTATTATTTTCACATTTTTTTCCTTCTTCTAATTCCTCCCAGATTCTCCCCACTTCCATACCTATCAGCTCTGTGGTTTCTATGGTCTCTCTTTCTCAAAAAAAAAAAAAAAAAAAAGGAAAATCAAACAAAGAAACAAGTACATAAACAAGTATAAAGTAAGGCAAAACTTTACCAAACCAAAACCCACGTGCTTGAAACAGGTGAACTGAGCGGGACTGAGCTGCAGGAACAATGGTGACAGAAGCCACTCAGATCCTGGGTCGTCAGCACCGTGGTTTCACCTGGGAGCAGCACAGGCAGGCACGTGAATACACACAGACAGACAGACAGACAGACAGACAGGCAGATACACCATAGACAAAAGCTGAAGCCCCGGAGTTCTTAGGTTGGCCAACTACCCTTGGCACAGGGACTGGCCGGGGGTGTGGTTCATATACTCGGTGACAATCCATTGGAGAAAATGGACATTTCCCTCTCCCAGCAGGTATCAATGGCAAACAGCTTCCTGGTTAGGGTCTTTGTGACCTTCTTTGTGACCTCTTCCCCCATTTTGTCTGGGATTTCATCTGGTTGGAACTTGTGTAAATACAAAGGACCTTTGCATCGCCCACATGGTTCAGGGAACTTTCCCATCTGATACATAGGACTGATCCTTGCTCCATTCCCAGTCAGTGCTGTCTCAGAGTTGAGGTACAGAGTTCTTTAAAAGTATGTTTGAAAGAGCTTGTAGGTCCTCCGAGGTCGGTTCTCCCTGGTGGCTTTGTCATATGACTTCATTAAACACCTCACATGCTCCGGAGCTTTCGACTTCACCTTCCAGTTTGGAATCATCGTTTCTATAACTTACTTTATTAACCAGGAAAGATCTGGGTTTTTTTTTTTTCTTTGCATCTGTATATAATGTAATTTAACCTAGCCCAAAAAGACACTGATTGTCCCACAGGACTTAATTAACTCCCATCTTCATGGTGCTCCGTGGAAATAATAAGAAAAAGTAAAAGTTCGGGTGTTTCGTACCTGTCCACTTCCACCTCTGCTGCATAATGAGACGCCAGGAACAGTGACACTGATGAGGTGTGTGAAAGCTACTGATTACAGGAGGCGGAGAGCTGCCTGCTCCGCTCCCGGGAAATCCAACCAGGCTGCAGGAACTGCAGATCCAGCGAACAGCTTTCACCTTCTAATTCTCCACATCTCCTCCGCTCACCTTGCTGCCACCCCAGTGGTGTGCCTTTGTTAACCTTTAGCTCTGCCTTCTGCACCCGGGGTGGATGTGATGTCAATTGTCACAGGGCAGGTGCCATGTTTATGGCTCTGCCTGTAGCAAATCCGGCCTGGAGGAGCAGGATTCTCCCAGCAAACCCTCAGGGGAGCCCATTAAGGAATTGCAAGGCTAATAAAAATCATGGTGGATGAAATTGCAATCCTCTGGTGCCACTCTGTGATGGGTTGGCTCTGCTTTTACATTTTAATGGGGGCAGGGCTTGAAGGTTTGAAAGAGGTCCCTTGTTCCAGCAATACCGAGAGTCACCCCTTCCTGACTCACAGACAGAATGGGCAGCTAGAAGGCAGGCTTCCTTCCTTCTTTGTGTGACGCTTCTGCATCTTTGAGACAGGGATTCATTAACGAGTCTGCTATGCTCACAGTCGCCTGCTTCTGGAGGAGAAGCATCACCCTGCCAGAGGGCGTGAAAATTGGGGCACAGTTAGAGATTTGGTGCCTTTCAGGGAAGTCCAGTGCCCAATTTTAGGGGAGTCTAGAGAATGTGTGGCATCTACTTTTGTGCCTTGGTAAAACTGTTTAAGACATTTTTATACTAGTGGCCTCTCCAAAAGGAAACTGTGCGGAAATAGGCATCCGAGCAGGTCGTCCTATGTATGCCCCACGTCCTGTCTTACCCAGGGTCCGCTGGTGTAGGCCATCCCATGTTTCCTTGCTCCTTCATTCTCTTCAAGGAGTTCATAACTTTGCTTGAATGGATTGATAGCGTCAACTGTTAAAATGATACAATCAGCAGCAGATGAGATGGCTCAGTGGGTAAAGGCCCTTGTCACTAGGCCCAAGCCTGACATCAGTCCCCAGGAACCACTCTGTGGCAGGAGAAAACTTACTCCCCCAAGTCATTGCCTGACTTCCACATGAGCTTAATGGAACATGTACTTCGTGTGTGTGTGTGTGTGTGTGTGTGTGTGTGTGTGTGAGAGAGAGAGAGAGAGAGAGAGAGAGAGAGAGAGAATACATGAATATATGAAGAATCAATCAATACATGTAATTAAAAATTTAAGGTAAATAAATAAAAGATCAAACAACTAAATACATAATTTCTACTTTGGAAAGAATGAGGAAAATAGGCGAAATAAGAGAACTTGGTAGTATGCAATGATCTTCTGGAGAAGCATATGTTATATTTTATTGTAAAGAAATGTAATTCCTATGAACAAAATGAAAGGCAGTGCCATTAATTAAATGCTTACTCTTTTGGAGGCCATGGGAAACTCCTTGCTTGAGCTACTCATTTGATCCCTAAAAGGAAACATAAAAGTGATTGCTACAGCCATCTTCATTTTGCAGATTAATAACTGCCCACAGCTGCTCATAAACCAGTTTCTGGCAGAGCGACGACTCAGATTGAAGCAAAATAACGCCAAAGTCTATCCTATTACTATGGATTTTCTCTTGGCAAAATGTTCAAGTATGAAGAAAGTTTACTCTCTTTTGTAAACATTTCCTGAGATAAATCTGTGAGATCAATACTTTGGGGAAGTTGATTAGAATGTGGATGGAAAAGTATAAGTATTTTCAACTTTGTGCTCTCAACAGCAGTTACAGTGTCCACATAGGATAACCACAGTGCCTAATTCTTCCTGCCTCCTGTAGGTATCTCCCTGCTGTTCCCTCCCTCCCTCCCTCCCTCCCTCCCTCCCTCCCTCCCTCCCTCAGCCCCTTCCTCCCTCCTCCCTCTCTCTCTGTTCCTGTGTGAGACAGACAGACACAGAGAGACAGGAAGAGACTTGGTGGGGTCTGTTTTATTTTGTGTATCATCTGTGACTACTAGAATAGTAGAAATAATTTTGTTGAACGAGTGTCTGGACGACTGTTAGAGGAGGGGTCACTTCTTGGTCCCTGACTGTTTAGCCCCGAAATAATCACACAGAAACTGTATTATTTAAATCACTGCTTGGCCCATTATGGCCCATTAGCTCTAGCTTCTTATTGGCTAACTCTTACATATTAATTAAACCCATTTTTATTAATCTGTGTATCACCACGTGGCTGTGGCTTACTGGCTAAAGTTCCATCCAGTGTCTGTCTCTGGTGGGGACTACATGGCTTCTCTCTGACTCTGCCCTTCTTTTTCCCAGCATTCAGCTTAATTTTCCCTGCCTAGCTCTGTTCCCCTATAGCCCTGCTATAGGCTCAAAGCAGTTCCTTTATATATCAATGATATTTGAGCATACAGAGGAAAAGCCCACATTAGACAGCTATGATTAAAATGAACGTTCCTTCTAGGTGCATGTAGTCCAGTCACTCAGAAGGCTAAGGCAGGGTGAGTTTTTGGAAGCTAGCTGAGCCACATGAAGAGACACTATCTCAGCAAAACAAAGCAAACCCCTGTGCCCCAGACCAAAACCATTTCTTAAAACATGTGCTGTGAACATTTAGAAACCTTTGCTGAGACTGCGGATGGGAAGAACTAAAACAGGAATCGGACCCTGACTAGAGAAAAGAGTTAGACTCAGGGTAGCTTTCCTCTGAAATGCTTCTGCAGCCCCAAGGCTTCTGCCGTCTGCTTCTGTGTGCAATTTTCAGTTGGTTGTGGATACAGAGATATAATTGACACAAATGTTGTACTTTTTTAAAAAACTATTTTAATCTTGGCAATGTAAATAATGTTCAGCAGAAAATTTCTTACATTGTATGCAGACTCTTATCTTTATTTTATTTTTATTTTTTGCTGTATGCTTTTTGTGAAGGAGTGGCTGATCAGACCTATAATTCTGGGACATTTGCTATATTTTGCTTTTTTTTTTCCCCAGTTTTCTAGTTAGTGAGGCCAATACATCTCAAAAGATAGGGATGATGAATGCTTGCATGTAAGACATAGAGGTTTCATCATTTTTAAGGTGCATGTCAACAATCATAATTCTGACTTATCTGAAAAAATTTAATCATGTTGGCTTCTCCAAAATATCACTTTAATGCTTTAATATACAATGAATTAAAACATGGCTTCATCTTATTTTAAAAGATACATACGTAGAAAAACTTGAAAGATAATCATTGAATAAAGAAAAAGAATTTACTATAGTTGTTAGCATTCAGTAGCTCTGACTGCGGCTAAAACAATGTCAAATATAGTGTTCTTAGAGCTTTCTGTCCTGCAGCTTACTAGTGTCAGTGCACGGGGTGACAGTCTCAACGCCATTCTCTTTGGGCGTCATTAAGAGGTGTTCTCTGTGCACTCTGTGAATTTGGACCAGTCTTCAGTTCAGTGCTGTCCGTGGCATGTTTATGTACGTGTCTATGATTGTGTGCCTCTCCACTAAATGCACCAGAGGGACAACTTTCAAGATTTCTCTGTTTCATCTTTAGAAACCATTCTTCTATGTGTCATGGGAAACTGACCCTATTCTTTACCAGACTCCCACATACTTCAACAACACAACAGGTCTACTTAGGGCAATATGTATTTTTGACTTCTAATTTAACAGCTTTGAATATGAAAATTAAAGGAACTAGCGTAATCATTTTTAAATACTCATCACTACAGCCATCAACTTACTTGCTTTTTCAAAATTAAACTTTTAATTGTGTATCTTTAATAGATAGCCCATTAAAGGCGTGGGAGACAGCTCAGTCAGTACATTGTCTTGTAAACATGAAGACCTAAGTATATCCCTAGAATTCATGTGAAGAAAGTTGAGCATGGGGAGGTTTGCAATTCCAGGGTTGGGAAGTGATGACAGGTAGGTCCCTGGGGCTCACTCTGAGCCAGTCTAGCCTAACCATTGAGTTCCATGCCAGTGAAAGATGCTGTCTCAGAAATCAACAGGGTACATTATTTAAGAAACAACATTGGAGGTTGATCTCTGGTCTCCATGCACCCACCCCACATGTACCTCTATGTATGCACACACACACATACACACACACAGACACACACACACGAATATCATTTTTAAAAGGGTAAATTACTAATAAGAACTTAAGGATGAATGCAGGCGTGTTTTTATCTGAATTTCTTTTATTATTTAGTATGAGAAAATAGAATGCATTTTATATATATTTAAATTTATCAAAGCACACACCTTGCACTCTTATTAAAAAATCATTAGAGCAAAAATTATGTAGAAAGAGAATTTCCCAAACTAAGTTTCCTGTTGGGGCTACGGGCCCAGACATAACAAACAAAGAGCCCCTTGGATTTCTCTTTATCTGAAATTTTCTTTTTCTTACACTTCTTTCTTTCATTCTGCTCCTAGTTAAAGTTTAAATTCAGCAAGTCTAAAATTTCTCTGGTGCATTTGCATTATAAACCGATTTCTTGAGGACTCAAATAAATGAAGTTAAAATTAAAAAAAGATTAGTAATGAAGATGCCTTCTGCAGATGGGATATCGTGTGCTTGGAACTCCATCAAGTTCCATTGTACAAGCAACAGCTCTTCATTAACGTTGTGGGGCTAAACCATGCTGCTCTGTGTTGGACATTTATCTGTAACAAGTACATGGCAGGTAAGCATTTTCTCTGTTAATTTTACAGCGCCATCAAAGAGTATTGTTAGTTCCGTTTAACAGATAAAGAGATGAATGTTTCAAAATGCTCAAGGTCCCAGGGTTTACATGTTGTATTTGAGACTTTGAAATAGAGTTTGATTAATACTAAACTCCCTTTTAACCATAGCATCGTCTGCTGGCTAAATGATAAGGTAAGTAAGGATGGAGGGATATTATGGGAGAGCGAACGTCTAGGGTGGGAAAATAAATTTGTCGTAATCAAAAGAAAACTTTGCATAAAAATCTCATACCTAGTGGAAAAAGAGCGATGCCACAGTAGTTCAGATGGACGTGAGATATGTGACCATATCTTCTCAGTGGCAGTAGAATTTCAATGTTATTTTGAAGTGTTTGACCCATGAGATGAGATTAATTTTAGAGCCTATGATGGGTATTCCTGGCCTTGGAATATGGAGGGCTCTTGAAGACGAGAGAAGCTTCACTTCTTTCTGTCTTTGGTGAGTGAGAAAACGGTGCCCACCGAAATGAAACAAAGAAATATGCCAAACAAGGAAAGCGAAAGGACACAGGGAGATTTTATCAGTGCCGGGACTAGCCACCTCTGCACAAGGTTGCTGCAGTGTAGCAAGGCAAGAAGGTCTCCACAGTAACCACAGGCTATGCAAAGAGATAAATGGTTGACCCCGGCCTGTGTCAGGCGACGATTGATGCCACTATCAGCCCTAGTGCCTTCTCAATGATTTTTTTTAAATCTTTGATAGAGTGTGTTATCTAGTTACTGGCATGAGGGCAACAGCCTGGAGGGATGAAGGAAAAGGAAGGAATAAAAGGTCACTCCAGGAGGACATTCTATGTCCCACTAAATGAGAAAAAAGGACCCAGTTTAAAAGGGAGGAAATAAATAAATAACAATAAAAACGACTGCTGGGTGCACGGACGGAAAAGCAACCCCCCTCCCCTCTCTATGTGTTCTTCACTCCCTTCCTCCCTTGCTCTGGCCTCCTTTTTTCCTCCACCCCCTTCCCTTCCTGCCTTCTTTTCTCCTTCCTTTTATCCAGCCACTTTCTAAAAAGACAGATGAAGACAGACCAACCAGTTCCTGTCCTCAAGAAATATTGAGCTATGGTGTGGGGTGGAGGTGTGTTAGCTGATATGGCTCTAGATTCTACATGTTTCTCTTGAACTTTTATAGTGGCATTTTGAAGAACAGAAAGATTCAGACAGAATATTTTTTTATTTCGTTGAATTTCCCTTTTTAACATTACCCTGCAGAATATAGTGTCTCCCGCGTGGATTCTTTTGCATAAGGTGAAACAGTGCAGGCTAAGAGGCCAGAAGGCTAGACAGACAGGCCCCATAGTACAGGGACTCCCTCTGGAGAAGATCCACACTGGATATGAACCCTGTGTCTCCAAAAGCGACTCTGCAATGAGTAGAGAAATTTTAGTGGGTGAAGTAAATCATTTCAAAAGCCACAGGGTCTTAGCCACTGGATTTTCTTTCTTTTCTTTGGAGGGGGGCAGCTTATACCATTGGTTCCATGCTACACAGGCTACTTTGGCCCAAGTTGAGCTGTTTACCTTGAAATCTTACTCTGTCAAAGACATCAGAGTAGTAGATGAAGAAGAGAAACCTTATAGTTCAAAGACTTGGGTTCAAGTCCCACATGCCATCTAAGATGTCCTGGTCCTTGACCAGGACCCATACTTCCCCCTGACAAAGGAAGAATGTATTTAGCAGTAGCTTCCTGTGCAGTTTCTGAAGCTTGAATAGGTTGACGGGTATAAAAGCCCGCAGACAACCCTAAAACCCTATTCAACTCATGATTCTTGTATGGTTGTCATGTGGCTGACAGCACTGTGTCTAAAATGTCTGCACAGAAAGATGCAAGGTGGCTACACGGAACAGAGCAGTAATGCAGTGGTTCTTGGAAATTTCCTTAGGAGTATTTCAGTGTCGAGCAAGGTAGGTGTACCAGCTGGTTTGTGTGTCAACCTGAGACAAACTAGAGTCATCTGCGAGAAGAGCCCCAGTTGAGGAAATGCCTCTATGAGATCAAGCTGTAAGGCCTTTTCTCAATTAGTGATTAGTGGGGAAGGGTCCTGGCCATTGTGGATGCTGTCATCCCTAAGCTAGTGGTCCTGGGTTCTATAAGAAAGCAGGATGATCAAGTCTTGGGAAGCAAGCCAGTAAGCAGCACCTTCCATGGGCTGTGCAAAAACTTCTGGCTCCAGGATCCTGCCGTGTTTGAGTCTGTCCTGACTTCCTTCAGTGATCAATAGCAATGCTAAAGTGTAAGTTAAGGAAGCCCTTTCCTCTCCAACTTGTTTTTTGGGCATGCTTTGGTATAGCAATAGAAACTGTAACTAAGACAGTAGAGGAATTATATCAAAGTCAGACAAAAATATATTGCATATATTTTATTGTTTTTTAAATAGTTTCTAGTTTACAAGAAAAATACACTGTATAATGTAGCTTACTCATATAGTTAAAATACGTGATATAATAAACTTGGAATTAAAGTGTATTTTGTAAAGGATTTATCTCAGGGTTGGGACACAGCTTAGTCAGGAAAGTGTTTACCAACAAACATGTGTTTACCAAGCAAGCATGAACACTATTTCTATTGTAGGTGTAATAACCTGCTAAAGTGTTATTGTTACAGACTAAGTGTCTTTAGTCTGTAATCCTAGCACTTGGCAAGTAGAGGAATGGTGGGGAGAGAGAGA
>JAQHUG010000041.1:9629127-9657252 GCA_028555095.1 Dicrostonyx torquatus | reverse complement strand
GAGAGAGAGAGAGAGAGAGAGAGAGAGAGAGAGAGAGAGAGAGAGAGAGAGAGAGAGAGATATTCATTGACCAGTCTTCTAAGCCTCAAACAGCAAGCTTAATGTCCTAGTCAGAGCCTATGTATCAGAATGTAATCAAATGATTCCTGAGGCTTGATTGGTGGCTTCCACACAAGATGCACACAGGTGCACCTGCCCCTTGTGGGAACACATACACACACACACACACACATACATACACACACAAATAAAGCTCTTTTATCGAGTATAAATTAGATATAGCAAGCTGTCCTGATCTTAAGTGCACAGTTCTTTAACCTGTGTGTGGTGTGAAGGCCAGTTCAAAGTCAAGACATAAGGCATTTCATTTAATCAAAGAAGCTAATTTTACTTTACTTCATTTTTCCATAAATGGTGATGCGAACAATTGAATCTCAGAGAGTATTTTATCCTTTTATTTATTTATTTTTTTGTATATCCCAGGGAAGATGGGGAATAAATACTAATATTAAACGCTTGGTATATGTTAGGTGTTGTGTTAGTCTTCACATACATTAATTAACTCAACATAAGAGCCCTTTGGACCCCTGCTCCTGCATTTCTTGTATGAAAAGCTGAACTTCAGATAGCTTAGGCACTGATCAGTGGCCATGCAGCCAGTGTAGGAAGGGACTTGAACTTATGTTGTTGCCTGTAGGGCCTGATTTCTACAATTCAAATAAAATTGTTATTATGATTTGGGAACTTCTGTAAACTCAGTGAGATTCTCCGAGTTCACATTGTCAGCTGAAACACCTCCGGGAAAAGAACATCTTTCTGACAAGAGGAGAAAACTGTCTGTACTCTGATCAAGATTCAGGCTGATTTGATCATCTTCCCACTTGAGAGGCTGAATTCATTGTACCACTTCAGATTTATGGAAGCTTTACCATTATTGACTTGTGTCTTCGGTGCTTGCAGGCATAGCCTCAGAATCCTGAAAGCAGATTTCCTGCTTGCACCGCAGGCCAAAGTTTTGCTGGATGCTACTCGGCTTCCGTAGGTCTCAGTTTTATCACTTGTGAATAAGGCTGATAATGAGAGCCTCATAGTGCTGTGGGATCTAAGTGGAATTTGGAAGTGAGTGTGCTAATGCCGTGGCTGAAGTCTACTCAGCTCTCAATGATTTTTTATCACCATCATTCTCACTATGAGCCCTCTGTCAGCTTCTTCCTTGGGTAGTACTATCATTTTAGTTCTGATTTTCATTTTAATAGTTTCTCAGCCCAGACACATTTAAATGCTTAATGTACTAGCAGGAAGGCAATGTCTGGCTAGACTCAGCCTGTGTCATGTGCATATCTTTCCTCAAACTAAAATGCTTACTGAGACTTGCTGTCAATTGATCAATCTTTGGTGCCCTTCCATATTCTATATTGACTGGTACTCTCTTCTGTGTTGACTGGCACTCTTGTAGCTGTGGTTACACTTGCTTCCTGCTGGATTATGTGTGTGTCCCATGGAGAACCCAAGCACCTACCTAGTTCAGGGCTGAGTGTTTAGGAGATGCTGTGTAACTATTTCTTTGATGAGTACATTTCCAAATTTCATTATCAGATCAAACTTCAACTACTTCCACTTCCTCTTCCTCTTCCTCTTCCTCTTCCTCTTCCTCCTCCTCCTCCTCCTCCTCCTCCTCCTCTTCTTCTTCTTCTTCTTCTTCTTCTTCTTCTTCTTCTTCTTCTTCTTCTTCCTCCTCCTCCTCTTCTTTTTCCTCCTCCTCCTCTTCTTTTTCCTCCTCTTCTTCCTTCTCTTCCTCCTCCCCCTTCTTCTCCTCTTTCCACTCCCTCTCCTCCTCCTTCTTCTTTTTGGTTTTTGAGACAGGATTTCTTTGTGGCTTTGGAGCCTGGAACTAGCTCTTATAGACCAGGCTGGCCTTGAACTCACAGAGATCTGCCTGCTTCTGTCTCCAAAGTGCTGGGATTAAAGGTGTGTGCCACCACTGCCCGGCTGGATCAAACTTCTAATGGTTGACCTATACTTTGACAATTTTAAACTTTTATAATACCTCAGTCAAATTTTTCTTAAGGAATGAGTATCGTGGGAATTTGGTCTGACAGCCAATTGTACATGAGAAGAGTGGAGTTTCTTCATAGGAATTAATTTTTTAGCTGAAAACTTCTGTTAAAATGCAAATGCTGTTTTATTTGAATATAATTTTCTAAAACATATTAAAGGGCTTTATGTCCTTTTTGCCTAATTAGAGGCCAATATTCCCTTGATATTTCTGCAGCATCATCAGCCAAACAATTTTATTAAATTTCAAATAATACCCCAGAATGAGGATTTAATTTAACGGTGGAGAGCACTTGCCTGCTGTGTTCAAGGCCCTTCCTTGGGTCATACCTGATACTGAGATAAAGGATAAAGACAATACTTCTATACCAGTCCATTAGTTACTTTTCTCTTATAGTGACAAACACCTGACTGAAGCAAGCTAAGGAAGGAATTTATTTTGGCAGCCCTTCATGGTGAGGAAGACATGGTAGCAAGAGCAGGCAGCATTGGCTACATGACATCTGCTGTCAAGAAGTAAAGTGTTGGAGGCCGGGTCTCAGCTCATTTTCCATCTTTCACTCAGTGCAGGACCCCAGCTATGGGTTGTTGAAACCCACATGTCGGGATGAGACTCTTACCTCTAATAATCTAACTTAGGAAATCTTGCAGAAATGCCCAAAGGCAATTCTAGATCCTGTCAAGTTGACTATTGTTGACCACCACATCTAAGGGGAGTACTGAGGTGTCATGAGGGTGACTGCTTCTCACTGAATGGCATATGACTATACCAACAGATGCCATCCCTTCCTTTGCTCCAGGACTGCAAATTTTATATTGGATACTGTTAGTATCTCTGCTTCCTCCAGCTGATGCCCTATTTCCACAAAG
Organism: Dicrostonyx torquatus; assembly: GCA_028555095.1. NCBI lineage: Eukaryota > Metazoa > Chordata > Mammalia > Rodentia > Cricetidae > Dicrostonyx > Dicrostonyx torquatus. The sequence continues at coordinate 9,654,327 of JAQHUG010000041.1, read as the reverse complement.
AACTGAGAAAACCCCCTACAGATACATAAGCAAAGTCACAATTAAAACGAACATTTCTTAAGAACTCCACAAAGTTTAGTGTGAAGATAATAATATAAGATATTTCACTGTCCTCATTTCTTGCTAGTCATCATGACTAGGATTGCAAGAAATCAGCTTTGTGCTTCCCTACCATCAAGACTTCACACAGTGTGTACAGGTTATTTACTGTTTACATTTCTGCAACTTATTCTATCTTAGATACTTACAGCCATACAGATTCCCATCCTATTTATTTGGTTCCTTTTTGTTTTTGTTTTTACAACTAAAGCACGCTGACTAAAACATGAATTGTTAGCATTGACCCATGACTTAAAAACTATCAAACAAGAGGTTCTTTGAGTTCATTGTGGAGAAATATTTGGCTATAATGTTGGCTAAAAATATTAAAAGTGTACTATGATTCATTAATGAACACTGTCAATTATTAAAAATACTATTTATATCTTTTAGAAAGAATATAGAAGTTGCATGGCAAGTAGAAATACAGGAATATATAAAGATTTTGTCTGATATTTTAAAAGAGATTCTCTATTTTTTTTTTAGGCTGAATAACTATTAATAGCAATATCTTTGGCCAGAGCCTAACTTCCAGGCTCTCTCCTTCTCCCCTCCTCTAGGTGTTCTAAGTCTTCTCTGACTCATGGCATTTTATCCATTCAGCTCTAAGTGTAGCCTGCCCTTGGCCTGGAGAATGCAAACTTGAGATATTGTGTTATTTGGAGTTCACAGATTGTGAATTTCCTTTTCTTTGTAACTGAGATTTCCTTTCCAACCTGCGTTGGTGGTATAGTGGTGAGCATAGCTGCCTTCCTTTCCATTCCTCAGACGCATTTCTGATTGGGTTATAATTTCTGTTTTTACTTTACTTAGTCCAAAATTGCCTCTGGGAAAGGAAACTTCTACATTCCCCAGTGCAACTTTGGCTTTGGGGAAAGGGTAGCGGTTCTGAATTTCCTCCTGATAGTGGTGTGCAGATAAATCCAAGGTCAAGAGTGCAGTACCATAGGGTGGTTGAGGTTGAGAATGATGCTCCCGACATTGAGGAGCAAACTGACTTTCTGTCATTTCGTGCAAGCTGGGTGCATGTGGGCATCCTTCTTTTTTTTTTTTAATTCAAAATTTACACTTCCTCCCCTTCTCCCAGGTCCCCTCTTGCTCCCCCTCTACCCCTCTTCCCTCACCCTGCTTCCTTAAGAGGGGGCAGGGTACCCTGCCCTGTGGGAAGTCCAAGGCTCTTCTCCTTCCATCCTGGCCTAGGAAGGTGTGCATCCAAATAGTCTAGGTTCCCAAAAGCCAATACATGCAGAAGAGATAGGTCCCAGTGCCATTACCAACGGCTTCTCAGTCTGCCCCCCCCCCCGGGAATTGGAAGCATCCTTCTATCTCAAGCCCCTTTCCCAAGTCAGAATGCCTTAAGCCTTTCTTCTTAAGGAGTCAAGTGAAGAGCTCCTTTCAAAGCCTTTCTCTTGAGGAATCAACTTAATTTATAATGGATTCGCTTTCATTGAGAGTACTCAAATTTTAGCCTAGAAAAATCCACCCCATTTTCACAACTTCATTGATTTAGTCCTCACACTCTCTGGGAAGGGATCACTTTAATGGCATTACTAATAAAGTGTAAGTATTTTCACGTCTTCCTAATGAGCAGTGGCTGGACTAAGGTCCCCATAGGCTTGCTTTTTTTTTTTTTTTTTTTTTTTAAACCTCGTGGTTTCCTTTTTTGTCATATGTCAAGGTTGGCAAATTTGCCCGTTTAATCTAGGTTTCTACAGGGCAATAAACTTCATTAATGTCTTCCAGTTAGACTTGAAAAGAATTCACAGGGTGACTAGGAAGAGTTAAAGCGGCCCCCCTCAGACCTGAGCATGCAGACTTCACAGTGCAGGGACAGCCATGAAAGTGGCCGTTGTAAACACTTTCTCTTGAAAGCTGTGTCTTGTCAATAAACACACTGTTAGGCGCTAGCAAAATATTTCCAGTTGCCTTCATGGGTGGTGCGGTGCTGGAAGCCGTTAGCTCATGTTCAGTTAAATTTCAAACGTCAAAGCCCATTAATAGTGAGTTTAGCCAAAGACAGCTTGTAAGGAACTGTGCAAACTTAACTTCCTCAAATAAAAAGAGAAGAAAGATGACCATTTAACATTGCCGTTCCTCCCCCTGCTTTCTTCACCTCCGCTCCAAGTTGGTTTTGGGTTTTATTGACAGTAGGCTTCGGGTTTATATTCACCATTTCCCTTAATTTGCCTTGTCTTTTTATTCCCTCCTCCCCCCTCCCCCGGGACACGGGGGGCCTATTACAAAGGTGTTGGGATGTTTCTTTGAGTTTTTGAGGAGTGTTTTGAAGCAGGCCTCGAGGAGTCTGCGCAAGTGGTAAAGCAGAAATGTCGACTTTGGAGAGGGAAGCACACTGTGATATGATGTTCCTCTCAGGTGCTGCTTCTGCTGTGCTGAATACAAATGTGCAGGAGATTCCGTTTACACAGCAGTGAAGTTCCAAGTTAAAATAGCGCTGCAACAGGCGCCCCCAGTATTTGCAAAGTTTGCAGTTCCCAGCAGTGTAGTAACTGAAGTCAACGAGAGCGACAACAACAACAACAACAACAACGACAACAACAACAACAACAACAACTTTCTCTTCCCTAGTCTAAATTTACTTGAGCAGTTACCACAGTGGCTGCCATAGGTTGTTGATCCATTGCTCTGTTAAATCCTATGACAAGCTGAAAGCAATCGAATTACTAATTATAAACTCTGCATCAACCTGGCCTCCCTGATATGTCAGAGTTTCACTGGCCGCACCCTTTTCTGTGCTCTCTGAATTTGCAAAGGTTTCCTCTGTGCAGAGGAAGCAGCACCTGTCTACATTCGGTTTGGGAGGCTAAAGCAGGCAGAGTGAAGCCTCTGATGTGCTTCCCAAGGGGATGTCTTGGAGTCTCTCTGGAAGTGTAGTCTGAAGAATGTGAGCTTGAATTGCACTGAGGTATGTTTGAGTCCAATAAGAGGAGAGGCGGAGAGCAGTGTGAAGAGGTTCAGGGTGAATGCGTGGTCCAGGAGCATCATAAGTCTATTCTGAGAGTTTACCACAATTCTCTGTTGGGAGCACATGGAGGTCCCAGTAGGAATATGAACTCTGAGGCTTTCCCTGCCTTTTTGACACAAAACAAGACAAATATGCTCTTCTCTAGTGGTCTGTATAGATTTAAGCAGTTGATTGATTTGGATACATATTGTTATCCTACTGAAAGTCATTTATTGGTAAACACTTGTGTACCTTAAAACCTAAAGGAATCCTATTATTTTCTTTAATTGGGCCATATCTAGTTAGTGTCTATGTATTTCAGTGGTGTTTGACTCACAGGAAACCTTTTTCTTTCTCTTTGTACATATATATACATACCACATACGTGAAATTCTTTATTAATGACTACTTGGCTCTCATCATAAACCAACATCAAGCTTTGTAAAGTCTGTAGGGAACATTCAATGAATAGGAAAAATGTCACCTATGTGGAGACTGCTTGTTTGTTTCCTAGCTACCCAGATCCGAATAATTACACAGAAACTATATTAATTACAGCATTGTTCGGCCAATAGCTTGGTGTATTCCTAGGTAGCTCTTACATCTTAAATCAACCACTTCTATCAATTTGTGTATCACTATGAGACTGTGGCCTACCAGTAAGGTTCTGGCATCTCTCTCCTTCAGCAGCTACATGGCATATCTCTGCTTCCACCTACTCTCTATATCTCTGTTCAGATTTCCTGCCTGGCCTTACTCTGCTAAGTCATTGACCAAAGCAGCTTTATTCATCAACCAATAAAGCAACACATATACAGAAGGACATTCCACATTAGTTATTATTTATGGATTTCAGTGGTATTTGACTCACAGGAAAAGTTTTTTTATACATACATACATACCACACAGGTGACATTCTTTATTAATGACTATTTGGCTCTCATCATAAACTAGCATCAACTTTTGTAAAGTCTATAGTGAATATTCAATGAATAGATAGAAAAGATGTCACAAATACTAATCTCAGATGGTACCTTTTTAAAAATAATTTTAAAATAAATTCTTGTATGAAGAAATATGTCTGCAAAAAGGTAATTGATTATTTTTTGCCTAATGATAATTGTAATGGTTTATTTTTTATTTTTTTAAATAATCTTTTTTATTTCACATGCTCATCCCAGGTCCCCCACCCCTTGTCCTCCTGCTTCTCCCATCTTCTCCTCACTCCATCCCTCATTCACTTCTCAGAGAGGGTGAGGCTTCCCATTGGGAGTCAACAAAGTCTGTCATTTTACTAGAGGCAGGGTCAAGGCCGTCCCTCCTGTATCTAGGCTGAGCAAGGTATCCCTACATAGAGAATGGGTTCCAAAAAGCTGGTCCATGCACTTGGGATAAATCCTGGTTCCACTGCCAGTGGCCTCACAGACTGCCCAAACCACATATCTATCACCTACATCCAGAAGGCCTAGTTTGGTCCTAGTTTGTAGGTTTCCCAGCTGTCAGTTCAGAGTCATTGAGCTTCCGTTAGCTCGGGTCAGCTGTTTCTGTGGGTTTCCTCATTATGACCATGACCCTTTGCTCATAGTATCACTCCTCCCTCTCCTCTACTGGACTCCTGAGAGCTCAGCCCAGTGCTTAGCCATGGATCTGCATCTGCTTCCATCAGTTACTGAATGAAGGTTCTACATTGACATTTAAGGTAGTCATCAATTTTAGGGTAAAGCCAGTTCAGGCACCATCTCCGCTATTGCTTAGAGACTTAGTTGGGATCATCCTTGTGGATTCCTGGGAATTTCCCTAGTGCCTTATTTCTTGCTAGTCCCATAATGGCTCCCTCTATCAAGATTTCTTTCCTTTTTCTCCCTCTCTGTTCTTACCCCAACTCCACCAGCCTCTTGCTGCATGTCCTCTTCCCCTCTCCCATTCTCCCCTCCCCTCCTCTTCAGCTCTCCCCTCCCCCTCACATTCTAATGTTATATATGAGACTGCATTGAATGGGCTATAAATGTCCAGGGAATTAAATGTTTGTGTGACTTCTTTAAAAAGTCTTACATATCATGGTCATATTTCTGCACGTGGGAATACAATCTGGGAGGGTTTTTTAAAAAAATATCCTAGCTTTCTGTTGTTTTTCTTCTCTCCTTCTGTTTTCAACACCCAGAATTTTCCTTGAAAAAGAAGAAACAACCCTCCCTTATTGCTGTGAATGGCTTTCGGTTAGCTTCTTCTTGACAATGAGCTTCTTGAAAGCAGGGTGTTATATTTATCTCCTTGTCCTCAGGGTCTCCATAGGACCTGGTTCAGTAAATGTTTATTAGTTAGATTTAGTAAAACTTCATTAATTGATACCCTAAAAACATTGAACTTGAAATATTTAACTTAACTGAAAAATCAATTTTATGGACTCTCACACATTAATTATCTGCATGCAAATAGGGGCTACAAATTACAAATAACAGCTATCAAGCAACTGAAGTGGGTCTGTAGGTGTTCTAGTGAAAGATGCAGGCCGGCAATGTGAGTTATACCTGGATGAAAATATTAATTTTAAGAGAGGACAAAACAATTGTAAAATTTCAGGTCACTCTAATTCTTTTTGTCATTTTCGGTCACCTGTTTTATCATTCCTCAGGCCTAAACAAATGTAACACATCTTTACACAGTTAAAATAATATTTCACAGTAGTTTCTCATCTAGATTCCACATCAACACGAAGCTCAATTTAGACAGTGTGGGAGTTCAAGTCCTATGTAACTCTGTGTGTATGTGTGTGTGTGTGTGTGTGTGTGTGTGTGCGTGTACGTACGCATGCACGTGCATGCGTGTGCGTGAATACATGCACATGTGAACCTGTCTGTTGCAGGACATTGGAACCAATGGGTGGCAGGTTGAGAGTGGTGCCATTAAGCACCAGTGGAGAGTATGTTTGTGGAAGGAGAAAGTGATTGACCAGCTTCATTCAGGCAAATGTCACATGCATGGGTGTTAGATTGTTATTGGCTCTCACTCAAGGGTGAAAGGTACCCTTCTACAGTCTGGGATTTACAGCCCTGACTGATTAATTTACTAGTTTCGAGGTGAGAACTTCTCTTCTCTTCCAAAAACCCTATCTGCTCTTTGAGGAAGATCCCTTTAGACCAGACCAGTTGTGTGCCCTTTGGTGAGAACCCACTCACCTTCTACCTCTGCCAGTAACTTGTTCTCAAACCTGTGTGTTTGTGTGTTTATGTATGTTTGTGCATGCATGTGTGCATGAATGCTTGTCTGTGTGTGTGCATGTGTGTGTTTCTTCTGCTATTAGGCAGCGACACTTCAGTTAGACTTTGACTGGCAGATTTGCCTGTGCTTTCCCCAGTAAACAGGTCCATTGGTTCTCTTGCAGTTCCTCCCCCGCCTTAGCTGTAGCAGCACAGTGATAGACAGTACCACCATCTATCAAACACGGTACAGAAATATGGGCTATGTACCCCACCTTTTATGAAAACCCAGGAAAACCCATGGAGGATGGGAGTAGATTTGCTTTGGGATGATAAATTGCTAGCAAAAGATTGATAGAGGGGTGACCTGGTATTTGAAGACGATATTTCCACAGCAGAAAGAGAGGGAAGCCTTCAGTAGCTGAGGTAGTAGATGACCCACATGAACGAAGGTATAGGGGGTGAGACTGAAGAATGCACTCCTACCCAGGAGTCAGGAAGGACAAGGACAGGTTAACCATAAGCTTGGAGGGCTGGTGGACACATTTGTGCATGCACAGGCACAGAAACACCGTGTGTTAGTGAGGCGATTTGAATGAGAATGGTTCCCATAGGCTCATAGGTTTGAATATTTGGTCTCTAGTTGATGACTGGGAAGGACTAGGAAGTATGATCTTACTGGAAGAAGTATGTCACTGGGAGCATGCTTTGAGATTGTGTTAATACTGTCCGCTCCTACTAGTGGATCAAGAAGTGAGCTCTCAGCTGTTTCTGTCCCCAAGTCTTTGCTCTGCCATCATGGACTCTGACCCTCTGAAACCATAGGGCCAGTTAACCACTTTCTTTAATAAGTGCCTTGATCCTGGTGGTTTTTTCACAGCAATAGAGAAGTAACTAAGACATAGCAAACAGAATTATAGGGCACTAGACAGACACATGTGCTGAAGGGCTCCTTTTCTGTTTTATCATTCTGTCATCTGGTACTGGGGCACTAAAAATGTCACATGACTTCCCTGAGCTCCATTGTCTTGAACTGAAAATGTGGAGATTGAATATGCTATAATTCCCCAACATCAGGCTGGTTCCACAGAAATATGACCAAACTGGATAGGTTTAATTTTTATCTTTCCTGTGTTAGAATACCAAGAATGTTGTTGTTTTTTGTTAAATACTAAGAAACGAATTTTCCCCTACTTCTGAACATAACATAAAATTCACCATTTTTACCCTTGTTAATGTGCAGTTCAGTAGCACCGAGTGTGTTTTATTGCTTGCATCTATATATCTAGAATATGCTTGGCTTTCTAAATCTAAAGTCCACATCCATGAAAAGCAAAGTCCCCATTTTGTTTTCTTCAGACCAAGGCATGTATATGTCATTCTGCTTTTGAATTTAACTTTTTTATAGACCCATCAAGATGGAGTCATTCAATATTTGTTTTTGGATATCTGGTTTATTTCTCTTGTACTATCTCATCAAAATTCACCCATGCCATATGTAGCATGCATCATAATTTTGTTCTATAGGCCCAGAGAGTCTTGTTATGCGTATCATTCTTTGTGCATTATCTACTGATAGCTGCTTAGGTTGTTGCCAACTTGCATATATTATGATCAATGTTGTTTATAAGCATGGGTCCCCTGAACAGGTCCCCTTAATATGCTGCTTTCAAATATTTTATATATATATCCAAAATTGTTTGATTATAGACTAATTCCTTTTCACTCTTTTGACAACCCACCTTAATGTTTTTTGTAGTTACTACCCCACTGGATGCATACGTATGCATGTATGCAAGATGCATATATGATATTTATGCATATATGGTGTATATATATGATATGTACAGGCATATCATAAGTATATGTATGTATTAAAGTTCTAGGTTTTCTGAATTATTGACTAACTTCTTGTTTTCTCTGATTGCTTTAGTAGTAGCTTTTATAGTGATTCTAAGTTGTATTTCATTGTAGTTTTGATTAGAACTTTACTAAAGATGTGAAGTTGCCCTCAGGTTTTTATTTCCATTTGTGTATCTTTGGACAAATATTAAAATATTCTGTTTGCTTTGAAAACCAAACTATTATATTGGATATAAAAATCTTTGTATACATTAGATATTGACCTTGTGTCAGATACACCATTTTGAAATATTTCTCCCCTTTCCTGGGCTGCTTTTTATTCTATTGATAGTTTATTTGGGTGGACAAAGGTTTTATAATTTTGATAAAGTATAATTATCTATGCCTTGTTTGATACTGTACTTTGTGTCATATAAAACAGATCATCATTAAATACAATGTCATATAAATTTCTCTTTTATGAAAACAAGAGAAAAAATTCTTTATAAATTGTGGTAACCTAGATTCTATCTTTGAAACTCAAATCTGCTTATGTAACAAAGCTTATTTTATTTTCCCATTTTTACTTCCATCTTATTCTGTCTTATAACCTTGTATGCGTGTGTGTGTGTGTGTGTGTGTGTGTGTGTGTGAGCGTGCCTTTTTATGGTCATTTCTTAGAGCATCAGGTAAATTTTCCATGGTGGTTTCATCACATTCTCAAATTATTCAAGAATTTAAAAACATCATTTGAAGCTAAATAAGGTTTAATTTTGATTTGATCTGTTCATGTCAGAAATTTGAAGACTTGATAGTTGAATATCACAGGAAGGAGGAGACTCGGGAAGGAAGTTTAATTATTTTTGGTTCATGTGATTAATGATGTAACAAAGTAGTTCCCCCTTCCCACATGCCATCGGTTTTCTGAAGCACAACCAACTCGTGCTTTGTCTAGAGGCCAGTCAAGGGGAACTTTACCTTGAGGTGGGCATCAGAGAGGAGCTGTCAGTCATTTGGCACCAGTGAATGATGGAAGTGGTGGTGTATGCTGGTCAGGTTTCCACGGCATCTATTTAAGTAGGGTTTATCTGAGGGACTTAAGGATGTGACACCAAGAAAAGAATTTTATAAATTAAACTTAAAATTAATGTTTTAAAAGAAGCAACATTTATCTTGATTTGCCTTTTTCCCTGGCTCTACCCCTACTCAATACATTGAGTAACCTTGTAGTGATGACCTTGTTCTGCATTTATAAAATTAGGTATTGATGCAGAGAGCTAAACCTTCGTTAAGCCCTGCAGTAATACAGGAAGGTCCTGAAAGCATGACTTCTCATTGGGGAAAGGGCAAAAGAAGTCTCTGCTTTCTACAGACGAGATGGAGCCACGTGAATAATTAATTCCCAACAAGTTGAGCAATTGATTTTCAGCAAAGGGGCAATTCCCTAAAGTTGGGAGGATTCTGGGCGAAGGCAATTTGTACTTGTTTCTGAGAGGTGTTGTGGCTTCTGCTAGCGCTCTAATATGGTTTATTGAGCAAGCGCCGGGATCTCCTTCAATCCCTAGGTGGCTGCTTTACGGCTTGTTTTGCGGGGGTCTCTGGCTTTTGAACTTGTTTAGTGTTGGCAGAGGGTTCTGAGTTTTTGACGTTCAGAGATGCATAATATGAAAAGGTTTCCAAGTATTTGTATAAACTTATTGTGTGTGTGCTCTATCCGTGTTTACATGTTGTGTGAATACAATGGATTCCAGGTGTTAGGAAAGCAATCGATTCAAGCGCTTATCTATCTGGAAATTGGATTGCACCTTTGTGAACTTTTGGATGGGGTCTAGAAATAATTTTTTCTGTGTGATTTTCTCTGAAGATGAGTTTATTAAAAGAAAAATAAATGTATACAGTCATTTTGTTTATCTGTAGCCTAAGCAATAAATTAGATTTATACACAAAGAAACAATTTTAAATACGTTTTTCTGATGTACCACATATATGAGCATTGAATTTTGGGATATTTTAGTCCCCGGAACATTTAAAATGTGTCACCACCTGATTCTTTCCACATTGATCACTTGCATATGAAAACTTTAAAAAAATAGAAAGCAGATTATTTCCCCACCATGTCAAATGGCATGTGGTTTTGATCCTGAGAGTGGAGAGTTTCCATCAGACTCCTCTATCTGAAATCTCTGGGTCTATTTCCTTCTTTGCCTGGACTGCTGCTAGTGTAGTTGGTGTTATTTAATTATCTCTACATTTTAACTGTGGTGTTTACCTTTAATATCACTCCAGTCAGTAAGTGATTCATTGCATCTGGAACTAAACAACAAGGTTTGGCAGAAAAGGGACAATGTGTGGCAGATGCATTTGGACCCAGGAGGACAATGGCTTTGAAAGTGGGCTCTAAGAGCTTAGAAATTCAATTATGCATTTATGACTGTAGAAATACGTACTGCAATGGATGGCTTATGGTGACTTTCACAAAAGATGCTGGGGATTTTGTACACCATGACTGGTTTATACTAGGAAGGCATCCACTCTTCAGGAGACAGGCACACTCTTCAATTTTCAGGTGCTTGAGATAACATCCCAGTTAGAAAATTCTGTCTGTGTTTTCTCATTCCTAAAATAAGGCTAGTAATTTTGAGAGTTAGCATTGACAGGAAACACTGTGTGTCTTCTGCCTTATCAGAAACCCAGCAATGTCTATATAAATACTTCATAAAGCACAATGCTACTTTCAAGTGGTCTATTAGCCTTAACTGATATTTCCTTTGTCCTCCCTATAGAGTGTGTAAGTAAATGCATTTAATCAAGGCCTGTGAAGAAGCAGGTATAAGATGGTATTTTTGTTTGGTTTTTTCCCCTGCAATGAATTGCTTTCTTTTTATTGAAGTTTTAAATTTTATCTCTTTCGAGACATATGTGAACATTGCATTTTTATCTTTCTTCCCTCCAGCTTCTGTGTCTCCCCTTTCAAATTAATAATTTCTTCTTTAACTCTTATTCTTATTCACATGTAAATATTAATATGGGTGTGAATATATCAACCTGCTGATTCCATTCATTGTTGCTCAGATGTACATGTGGGACAATGATTTTGTATACTGTAAAGATTTGTCACTCATATTGGCTTAATAAAATGCTGATTGGCCAGTAGCCAGGCAGGAAGTATAGGCAGGACAACCAGACTAGGGGAATTCTGTGAATTCTTGCAGTCGTAAGGCAGATGTAAAGGAAGCAAGATGAGAATGCCTCACTGGGAAAAGACACCAACGAACATGGCTAACCATAGACAAGAATTAAGGATTAATTTAAGTTTTAAGAGCTAGTTAATATTAAGCCTGCACTAACAGGCCAAAGAGTTTATTAGTAATATAAGCCTCTGTGTGTTTCTTTGGGACTGAATGGCTGCAGGACTGGGCCATTCTGTCTACCTGTATCCTGGACTGATTTCTTGGGATTCGATAACCTATGGGGGAGTTTATACCTGCAGGAAACTGATTCTACCTCTCTCAGTAATCACTGCCTGTAGCACTTCATCCATGGGTGGGACCATGTGGAATTTCCCCTTTTCATACTGGCACGTCAACTGATATCATGATGCCGATCTTGTTCAGGAAAGTTCAGGAAACGTTATTGTGGCAATTTAAGGAATACCTTTTCCACGTCATGTGTAAGGGTTACTTTCAAAAAGCAGGTGCTTCTGTCTCTTATAGCCTTTCAGCTTTTGCTTTCAAGTTTCCTAAGTCTTAGGTATAAGGATTGTGTTCCAGATTGATAGTTGGGATAAAGAGCCCACAGACATTTAGTCTCTGTATTTGTTATAGTTTATTTTGTAAGTGAGGGAATACAAGTTCAATTCTTTGCTCCCTTCAGGAAACAATGCACATTAAAGAGTAGTGCTATAAATATCGCCTATATGTAAGTAGTTTCACAGATAGTATGATGTGTAAGCTTTGAGAGGTTCTCTTGAAGGGCACATATGATGGCCATGCTTGGCATCAGGAGGATTTCTTCATGTCAGCTAGAGAGTGGCTGTGATAACTTCGGAATCCTTGTGGCATTTACTGTGTACGTTTAGCAGTGACAACTCCTCCCGAGCAAATGAAAGGTCTGTGTCAGGTCTTAATTTATACTTCTGGGCATCACAAATCTTGAAGTTTTTTTTTTTTCCGAGACAGGGTTTCTCTGTGGCTTTGGAGCCTGCGCTGGAACTAGCTCTTGTAGACCAGGCTGGTCTCGAACTCACAAAGATCCACTGGCCTCTGCCTCCCGAGTGCTGGGATTAAAGGCGTGCGCCACCATCACCTGGCAAATCTTGAAGTTTTATGCTGTGTGTGTGGAGTCATTTATGTTGTCAGAGCAGGAGGCCTCCTGCCTGAAATTGGCCTCCAACATGATCTTGCTACTGACCCTTTTGAGCAGTAACTTCAGCTAATAAGGAGAAAAGCAAATTTGTTCTTCAAAGGAGGTCATCATAGTGGCATAGTAGGTTCCCATTGATTATTATCAAATGACTACACTCTTGGAAACTTCAAACAAGGCTGACTGAGTAGGTTCCATTCTGACAGATCACAGTTCTGTACAGAGTAGCTGAGTTCACGGATTGAGGTCTCCCAAAGCTGAAATCAGAGTGACAGTCAACATGTATCTCCATTTGGAGCTCAGGCCATTCTCTAAGTCCATGTAGGTTGTTTGTTGAGCCCAGTTATTCAAGTCTTGAGAATTTAGTACCTTATTTCCTTGCTGACTTTTGGCCAGGGACTATGTTTAGCTCCTAAAGGCTGATCTTGGGTCCAAGCCACAGGATCAATACCTTTTAGAGCCTGTTGGAAAAATCAATCTTAAAGGTTTAACTTAGGTCAAATCCACCTCACTTTTTAAAAAACCATGTTTTTAGTAAGTGTATTTACTACACTTATCTTATGACGTCTCAATTCATGTAAGTAATTGGACAATGATATCTATGGATATCAACTGACTTTCCCTTTACCCCTATACATACATGTTTTTTTCTATTCCCCCAGAGAGTCTCCTGTCTGCTTTTATATCACACATACATGGTCTATAATAGTCTACTTTTGAGAGAAAGCATGTGATGTTTCTCTATGTTTCCTTCTCATTATCCTCTCATTTTTCCTTTCCTCATACTGAGTCTGACTCAGGATTCTGGGCATCACACACACACGCATGCAGGCACACACACACACACATGTTATAGGGTTAAGGTATATGTGTGTGTGGTCATAAACAAATACACATAATATAGATTCCACATATGAGAGAAAAATATGGTATTTATTGTTCTGAGTTTGCTTTATTTTGCTTAACATACTGATCTTTAGTTCCACCCATTTTCTCCAAAATGATATTTTTTTGTTTTCTTTCTTTCTACACATTGTATATATCCACATTTTCTCTATTTATCTGTTAATTGGCATCTAGACTCATTCTGTAACTTGGCCTTTGTGGATAGTGTTGCGATAAGCATGGGTGTGTATGCATCTCTGATAAGTGCTCAAACTTTTTTCTTGCAAACATTCAGGAGTAGGGTTGGGTTATAAGGTAATTCTGTTTCTAGATTCTAGGGGAACCTTCCACACTGACTTCCATAATTTCTCTATCAGTTGTTCTCATTCTTGCCAGTAGAAAACAAGTGTTCTTCTCTCCTAATATCCTTGCCACTGTCTGTTGCCATTGTGTTCTTGATGATTGCCATTCTGATTTGGGAAATGGAATGTCAATATGTATCAGAACTGTGTGTGTGTGTGTGCCTGTGTGATGTTTATGTGCCTTCCTTTATTACTCTCCACCTTATCTTTTGAGTCAGAGTCTCTCTGAACCCGGGGCTTGTCAATACGATTAAACTAGCTGACCAATAAACCCCTGGGACATTCCTGTCTCTACCTTCACATTAGTGAAATTATAGCTGCAAGATACATGCCTAGATTTTTATGTTGGTTCTGAGGATTAAACTCAATTCATCCTAAGTGCTTGTATAGCAAGCACTTAGCCAATTAAGCCATTTCCACAGCTGGTCATGCAGTTTTAATTTACATCTACCCTAATGGCTAAGGTGTGAGGTGTGTGTGTGTGTGTGTGTGTGTGTGTGTGTGTGTGTGTGTGTGTATGTATGTATATATATACATATATATATTAGCTCTCTCTATATATATCTAATATATATAATCTCTATATATATAGTATTAACTGATTTTGGGCTGTGCTGAATTTTTGATAATATAGATGGTATATTTGAGGAGATCCCTAGATTCAGCCTTTGTGGTATCGTCTTTCTCCTGCTGCTGTTGCTGGTATCTGTTAATGTTTTCTTGTTTCCACATATTTCATTGTGTCTAAGGAATGGACCCATTCTGGGTAATTTTTTGCTTCTGGGGAGTTTTCTGAGATTCTTTTGGCTCTATTTTTCCTTTAAGAAACTCAGGACTGAGACGGTCCTGAAGGAATTCATCACATGAAGTCATCTGAAATTTTGGATGAATAACCAACATTGTGATCAATATTTCTTAAAATCCGGGGCACTCTAGAAGACTTAGCCATGCCTGCTTCTGAGCCAAATGTAAGGACTTCTACAGTGCCTTTAGCCCAATTTGTTTGTGTTGATCAGAGCCTTGCCCATTCTCTTAACTATTGCTCACTGCAGCCCTTCCTTTAGCCTAGGAGGCATAGGCAATCAACTTTTGTTTATTTCTGATTTTTTTCTTTCGCCCTTGAGGAGATCATTAATTCTAATGTACAAAAATGGTAGCCCAAACATTGGAAGCAGTTAGAGCAGTCGGCAGGGAAGGCTTCTGCGGTCAGAGACACTGATGCCTGTAATCTGGGTTTCATTCCTTGGGCTTCTTCCTTCTTCTCTTAGCTATGACACATTCATTTGCTTCCCTTCAGGTACAAAGGGGACACAACAATGAAAAGGAGGAAAAACAATGCTTCCCCTGGTGTATGGAACTGAGAAGCTGTCAAAGCCTCAGAGCAGGGAAAGTGTGCTCCTGTGTATTCAATCACGGAAATTAAGTGTTTTCGAAGGCAGTGCAGTCACGGGTCTATTGCATGGGGAAATAACATGTTGTAGTCCATCACTTAAAATGTTAACCTTGTCTCTTACTAGTGACTGCAAGCAGAAACATGTGCTGCACGCTCGCTGGTTAAATGGCAGTGTGTCAGCTCTGTGAAAAAGGCTAGCATGTATCTGTCAATCTTCAGATTTGACTCTGTGTGTGAGAATGCAAACACATGCACATGTGTACACACATTCAAACACACACATACCGCGTCACCTTTCCACTTACCTATGTGTGCTTCCCAAGACTTAGCTCATCACGTACTTATTAGAAAATAAGAATTAAATTAATTTCTGCCACTTAAGGATATATTCTTTACTTTGCTATTTTTATTTTTGATCCTAAAATTCTTTATTAGCTTAGCTGCAATTACTTATATTTATCTATAGAAAGCTTTGTTTTGATGTAATTCAATACTGTTGGAGTATATGTATGTTAGAATGAGTTCATTATAAGTATCATACTAATAGTCTGAATTACAGTGTTTGAGTAATCCACCAAACCTAAAAGATTTATATGACAAATATTTTAGATTTTGCAGGTCTTATTATCCCTATTGTGACCAGGCAAGAGCCGTAAATATCATGAATGAATTGCTAATGTGCTGCACTAATATCAAACCGAATAGGCTACATTTGGGCTGTGGTTTGAGCACCATTATGTACTACTGAATATTTCATGTCATTCTCCTATGGCATATGAAAGTTTGACATCCACTAGGTCTTTTCTCGGTGTTTTTCACTGCGGCAGCAGGAACACTCGGTAGCAGCAAGTGCCACGCCCAGTCTCCTGAGGTCCTGACACCCTACCTGTCCTTGCTGCATTCTAGACAAGTCCATTCTTCAGGTCTCTCCCCACCCCATTAGCCTTGGGCTCACACTCAGTGTTTCTACTCCAGTCTCTTATCGGAGTTATGTAGCCAGTCACTCAATGTCAATAGTTCATGCCACCCCCTGACATTTCTGATCCACTTTACCCTGCTTTTTTGTTTCTTTCAGGGCAAACTATTTATTTTATATATCTATCTGTGATCTTGCCAGAAAGTAAGCTCCATGCCATCAGGGGTTTTCTGTGCTTTGTGCTTAGACCAATGCCTGAGGTGTAGTGTGTGCCCAATAAATATTTGTTGGATGTAGGGATCTATCATTCTGAAGTAGTAGACAAGGAGCCTATAGGGAGCCTATGATTATTAAGCAAGATAACACCTGCTGAGTGAACTCAGTAAATCTTAGCACTATTATTGTTATTATTGTTTTTGAGACTAAACCTTAAGTGGAGAAGGTAATAGCTCCTCGTATTTTTGTTCATTTTGTTTTGAAGATTAATGACCCTGAGAGTAAAATGCATAGTGTCATGCCTGGGACATTAGAGGCACTCAGTTGCCAGGAAGTGAAATGATCCTCAGATTTAGAGTTCGAAAGACACATTCTTAGAATAAATATGATGATTCAGGTGGAGGGGATGAGGCTCTGGGAATTTATTTTGCTTGTGACTATGATATTCTTCTGAAACCCATATTGTTAAAAAGCTAAGATATGTGAAATATTGAGCTGGTAGCAACAAACCTTGAGAGTTAGTACAACCAAAAAATGAGGTTAAAAAAAAAGATGTCCAGTTTTCTGTGGAAGGAAAGGAGTAGATTGGATGTCTCTGGCAAGAGATTCTTTTGGCATTTCTCTGAGTGGTTAAAGTGCTGGGCGTATAGGACTTTTTCCCATGCTATTTTCTGATTGTTGAGGATTGATAAATACTGAGTAAAGAAGGAGATCAAGGGCTAGAGGGACTCCAGGAAGCATAAGTTATGCCAAACAAATTTAATTTGCTTTGTGTTCTCCATTGGTAATCTTGGAAGGTGCAAATGGTTGGCTTTTCTGCAATGAGTGTTCTTTCCTTTCACAGCCACCTGAAATTATCGTAGACTGTATAAATTTATTTTCAGTGTCAAGCTCTAAAAAAAAAGAAAAGGCAACAATTTTACGGAATTTCTCTTACAAGGCCACCAATGAGAGTTCTCCTGAGCCCCTGGCACCCTTGTCTGTTTTTCCCAGTTTTGAATCAGTAACAATTTAGCTATCTTGGTATTTCTTTGTTTTTTTCCCCCATGACAATGTGAGCACATGAAAAGCAGGAAGGAGGTCATAAATTTT
Organism: Dicrostonyx torquatus; assembly: GCA_028555095.1. Lineage (NCBI taxonomy): Eukaryota > Metazoa > Chordata > Mammalia > Rodentia > Cricetidae > Dicrostonyx > Dicrostonyx torquatus. Next base: position 9,637,001 of record JAQHUG010000041.1, on the reverse strand, counting down.
GGAAAATTGTCTCATGATGAACTCACACAAATGTTTGGAATTTTCATTGGCCAACAGTTTTAATATTACTTAGCTATATAACATGACTGTTAGCACAGTAAAATGATTAGAGGACTGTAGCTATTATGTATGAAGACAATCATATATTTAGGTAGAAAAAGTAAAACAAACAAAACAACGAAAAGTGGGAAATAGTGCATAATACAAAGTCTCAGTTAATTAGGAAGCATGTAGGTATACAACCCACTAATTAAAAATCTGTGAGTGGTATTTATGTCAGCTTCAGAGAAGGATTTCCATGTAGAATGATGAATGATATATCAAACAAAAAGGCAAATAAATTTAGTTACATAATAATTAAAAATATTTCTTTGTAAAGAAACTCTTGCTAGAACCCAAAGTTTTCATCTTATTAAAATATTTTATATTACAGTGTAGTTATTACAAACACAGAGGAGAACTGTCCATTCATTTCTTTAAAAGCTTTTTTTTTTTTTTTGGCTACTCATGGTATGACAGGCCTTATGGCTTGTGGGTCCTGGTGCTATAACAAAAGCTCAGAAGCTGTTATGAAGCTTCCCAGTCTGCCAGGGCCAGGCTTGAGTATGAACACATGTGCATTGCACTATATGCTGATAAGGGCTTTAGAGAGACTAAGGGAGCCGGGCGGTGGTGGCGCATGCCTTTAATCCCAGCAGTCGGGAGGCAGAGGCAGGCGGATCTCTGTGAGTCCAAGACTAGCCTGGTCTACAAGAGCTAGTTCCAGGACAGGCTCCAAAGCTACAGAGAAACCCTGTCTTGAAAAACAAAAAACAAACAAAACAAAACAACAACAACAACAAAAAAAACAAAAAAAAAAGAGAGAGAGATAGACTAAGGGAGGGTAAAGGCTAGAGGAAAATTATTGACCACTATGGGGCTTTCTTTTCCACATCCAAAACTTGCATACCATGCAAGAAGGCCTTCTTCTGTTAAGGCTTCAGGAATTCTCTTCCTTGCTTTGGACAGGCAGCTGTGACAACAGAGGTCCCCTTGCCCCACCTCCTCCACCACCCTAGCTCAGTTCATGCCTTCAAATAGACCCTTCCTTTGCCTGATGTTCCATCTTGCTGATCAATGGCTTCTTTCAGGCGAGCTCTCGTGGAGTTGAGAGTCCATTTAAGGTGACAAGGAAGATTTGCAGACATTGCACATTCCCAGAAGTTCAGAGAAGTGCTGACGTGCACCAAGAAGAAAACAAATTGCACCAGCTTCCTAGCTGAGGCGGGGAACTTTTTGCTTTTATTTACGTATTGAGGGTTTTTTTTGTTGTTCATTTAAGGTTGGATATATAAGGCTGAATAAACATTTGAAGGCATGTTCTATCCTGTATAATTCTTGCACTATGCCTGTAAGGAAATGATTTACTTCATCTGCGTAATAGAAGTGACAGATTTATCCATTTCCAGGAAGGAAACTAAAGTTGAAATATGAGTATCCTGGAAGCCATAGAGGAAAGAACTTATCTTAGGTGGAAGCGAAGCCTTCATTGACCCATGTCTTATGATGGTGACAGACAACATCATGGCAACCAGAAACATCTTACTGTTGTCAATGGAAGAATTTCATGTATATTGACAAAGATCCCTGTGTTAATTCTGTCAGAATTGCTTTCTTAATTGGCTCAAAGAGTGGTGGATTAGAAGATGCCTATATTGAAAGGGAATCCATACCCACTTGTCCTTAGGACCCTGAGAGTCTCATATCGGGAGAGATACTACCAATGCTCTCAACTGTAATGATGGAAAACTACAATTCTTAAGGCAGCAAACTTTTCAGCACAATTACCCGGAAATTTTGTAACCATGGGCAAATATTGTTCCTCTTCTTCTCCAGGTACCTGTTAAATAGTTAAGGTCACACACACACACACACACACATCTTTTGACATTTGAGTATTAGTTCTTGTTTTAGACAAAAGTATGAATTATCAATATGATTGTGTATAATTCTCTATGCCTTTGCTCTGCTAAAGAGAATTCTGGGCTCCTAGCCACTTGAGGCTGGAAAATTAACACTGATATTCTTTTGCTATTCACCACATTTAACAGAGAAACGTAAAGGGAAAGAAATAAAATTGGATCAGGATATTGTAGGGAGTATCTCCTCTTTAGCATAGAGGCTGTCTCCAAATGGAGCTACACAACAGGAAAAGGCATGTGAAAGGGTATAGACCGAACCTAATTGGTTGAAAACAGGCAGTATGTTTGATAATTTAGGTTCAGGCACCCATTTGTTTATACACTGTATTAGAAATGTGTTTGTTTGTGTGCCTACATGTATGTATTTCTGTGTATGTGTATAGTGTGTGTTTGCATGTATGTATTTGCGTGTATATGTATAGTGTGTGTGTTTGTATACTCTGTGTGTAGTGAGTATAGTATGGGTTTGTGTGTATTTATGTCTGTGTGACTATGTGTAATGTCTTTAAAACCTGCATTGGATTAGTATATGGAATAGTAATTTAATGAGTTACAAAAAATTAGTAGTGGGGCAGATTTTTAGGTAGAATGCAGCATAATAATGACCAAAAGTAAATCCCCTGCGTCATTTGAATAAGTTCAAGAAATGATAAATAAATTTAGAATGAGTTTTATGATATCCTGCCAGAATGGTAGAAAGAAGGATCCACCGAAACTGAGTTTTGAAAGATATAGTTATAGGGAAGGGGAACATATTTGAGCAAAGACATCAATGTAAAAATGGGGTGAGCCATGCGATATTTTAAGAAGAGCATCCTAGGAGGATTCAGGAGTAAAAGGTGTCAGGTGTGCCTTTGCTTCACATGACTCCAATCTCCTTACTATGTTGAAAATATCTGAATCTTCATTTCCTCAGCCTCAAAATGATGCATCTTCCACTGGCCTGGGACTGACTGGAATAGTTTCAGAAAGGCTGCCAGGCCAGGCCTGGCTCACTCCAAGTTGGATAACAGTTAACAGAGCTAATTGTAGCAATTTAAAAGTGTTCTCAAATCAATGGAGGACACCATGGAATTGTTTTCCTTTGATGCCCTTAAGTACCTAATTAATGTCTAGTTGATCCAGATATTTTTACTGAGTGTCACGAGCTTTCCGTTCCTTTGTAGTTCTGTGGCTGGGCTCTGGATCTGCTCACAAGACTAATATATAAGGCTTGTGCTGTTGAGGTCTTCATATGCCCTCGAGTTCACCCACACCACTCTTCCTAACTTAGTTTTGTTGGGTGACCTTGATCCTCAGCTTGAGTGTTGTTCAGCGGGAAATTCCATGGTTCACTTTTTTGAGATCTGTGTCTCTACCTTTGGCCTTTGCCTTGATTAACCCCATGGACTCTGAAGCCAGATTGCCATCTGAGTGACAAGTCCCTCTACTCTATCCCTTGAACCTTTGATTCCCTAAATCTGTCATGGGACTGAGCAGGAGTCTGTATTTTATTAAGTGCTGAGCTGAGAAACAGTTTGAAACATCACTTGTAAAGTGGAAGGAAGGGAGTTTGCTACAACTGCTCTGTCTCTGGCCCAGATATCCAAGCCTTCCCAGTTGTTTTGGTGAGGACTTGATGATAGTGCAGATAACCTGGTTCATCCAGTTTTATATCAGGTATAGCTGTCTCCGTCTTTACAGCTTTCCCCCACCATAGTCCCCTCTTCAGTCTCCTCCTGCTTGCCTTCCTTTCTGTTTCCTGTACTGACAGGAGTGAAATAAAGGAATACAGGTTGGCGGTACAGGCTTGGAATCTTACTTTTTTTGTTTTTGCTTTTTTAATAGGAGACATAGTCAGTAGAATCATAAGTTCCAGGTCAGCCTAGGTAACTTGGTAAGAACCAACTTCAAAATAAATGTAAAAATAGGGCTATAGATAGAGCTCAATGGTAGAACACTTGCCTACCATGTAGAATGGTGTAGGAGGGTCCTTCTGTATTTCTATTGTTTTCATTGGTTGAATAAAGAAACTGCCTTGGCCCTTTGATAGAGTAGCCCTTAGGTGGGCGGAGTAGACAGAATGGAATTCTTGGATAGGGAAGGCTCAGAGAGCTGCCACCATGAAGCCGCCAGGGTCAGACATGCTGAATGATTTCCGGTAAGACCACTACCTTATGGTGACACACAGACTATTAGAAATGGGCTGAATCAGATGTAAGAGTTAGCCAACAAGAGGCTAGTGATAATGGGCCAGGCAGTAACTTAATTAATACAATTTTCGTGTGGTTATTTTGAATGTAAGCTAGCCCAGCGGCTGGAAGCTGGGCAGGATGGCAGAACAAAAGGCCCATGCTCCTCTCAGGTGCTGAGAACAGAGTCCGCACCTCTTACTACAGTAGAAGGCTCTAGAAAGCTTTGGAAGAGTTTAGGTTCAAACCCATGTACCTTTATTTTGGTTTTATTTCACTTGAGTTAGCTCTATGGTAGATCAGCTGGAAAGGCAGACTTAACTCATTCTTTGAGACGATGGACAGTCATCATGCTGATGTAGCTCTTGTGGCCTCCAATGATGCTCAATCACATCCATTTATACTCCTTTTTATTGCTGTAGCGTGCGCGCGCACACACACACACGCGCACACACACACACACACTCCTTACACACACACACACACACACACACACACACACTCCTTAAATTTGTAGATGTAAAAACTGAGAAGCCATGCTTAGCCAATCCCTAAGCCCCATGGTGATTAGGTTAGTTCTGCATCTGGGACTATTGACTTGGGAAGGCCAACATCCTCTTTCAGAAAATAGACTACCATTTCTAGAAACAACATTTTCTATTCTAACTCTCAGAAGTACTCCAGGACACAATTCTCTATGTGAGTATAATTAATAGCATTTACAAATATCTACTCCCTTCTGTTTCTTTAAAACATATATTTTTGGTGATCCCTTGGGAAAGTCGCATCATGCATCCCAATGCTGCTCATTGCCCAGTTCCTCCACATCTGCCCACCATACTCATAATGTCCCCCCAAAAAATAAAAAAATAATTAAAAAGGAAAAGAAAACAAGCAAACAAGAAACCCTTTGCTTTCCCACTTCTCCAACACCTCCTCATTTGTCTTAGTGGCACTGGGAGCTGTGGTGTGCCACACAGTGGACATGGTGCCTTTTGTCCACTCAGCTTGACTTGCAAATGTTCATTGTGATGAGCTGTTGATCTGGTTCAGGGCCCCCTACATTTTTTTTCTTTTCTTCTTTTTTACACAGTAATTAATCTTTTATTTTCATTTAAAAATTTCCCTTCACTTTCAAGCTTTTTTTCCCCTAGAAATTAAGAAACATACATAAACAGATAAGGTTGTTACTAAGAGTAATTTTTTAAAAACTTAATTAAGTGCTTTATATATGGGCTGTACATTTTCCTCTCTTCTCTTCTCCAAGTCCCTTCTGCCCCTCTGTTCCCATCCCCCAATCCACTGCTCCTGCATTTTTGGTTAGGAAAGGGCGGGTCCCCCATGAGTATCAACAAAACAGGGTATATGAAGTTGCAGTAAGACTAAGCACCTCCCCACGTATTAAGGCTGGGCGAGGTGACCCAGTATGAGGGGTAGGGTCCCCAAAGCAAGGCTCCCTTCTTTTTTTGAAAATTATTTATTTATTTATTATGTATACAATATTCTGTCTCTGTGTATGCCTGAAGGCCAGAAGAGGGCACCAGACACCATTACAGATGGTTGTGAGCCACCATGTGGTTGCTGGGAATTGAACTCAGGACCTCTGGAAGAGCAGTCAGTGCTCTTAACCTCTGAGCCATCTCTCTCCAGCCCCAAGTATTCATCTTTTTTTTTTTTTTTTTGAGACTGGGTTTTTCTGTAGCTTTGGAGCCTGTCCTGGAGCTAGCTCTTGTAGATCAGGCTGGTCTCGAACTCACAGAGATCCGCCTGCCTCTGCCTCCCTAGTGCTGGGATTAAAGGCGTGTGCCACCACCGCCCAAGGCTCCCTTCTTAATGACTGCCTTCCATCTGCGTATAACCTGTCACGAGGGGACTTCTTTGGTTCATATGTGTGGAGACCTCAGACATTTGGTTGGAGTGTCGGTGTGACAGTCTGCTGACGCTCTTCCGTGAGGAAACCATGTTTCCCTTCCTGCTACCTTGAGGACTACATAAGACACATGCTGAGTCTCACATGTGCTGTGACTTTTATGTCTCTGCTCTTTAAAGCCTGTGGCTTTAGAGTGACCATGAAGGAAGAGGAAAACTGGAATTTCTGTGAGGAGAACTGAGGAGATGAGAGACTGGCTCTTCTCAGTCCTGCCCTCTGTCTTTCACGTAAACCATTGGGCTGTTCATTTGTCATCTGAAGTCGGCCGGCCTCTCACGGGTGCAGGCTTTGTTCAACAAAGCCTTGGCATGGCTTTGTTCAACACAACTTGCTTTCTGAGAGGGCCGGCCTGTGTGGAATGGTAGATCTGCTCCCCCCAGAAGAGGAACGTTCCCACAGGGACACTTGGTGGCAGAGCCAGTGAAAAATTATACCAGTTGTATCAAGCAAAATACCACCCATAAGGAGAACACTTTAATTCTCTCTAGTACGGGCTCTTCATGACTTTTTGTGCAAGATTCAATACAGGTCTGTAAAAGTAAGGCATGGAATCAGCTCTGCCTGTTATGTTCAAGAGAGTCTGCACTGACTGAGGAAAAAAAACAACAAAATAGGAGTTGAGCACAGAGGTGTAGCTAGCTTATCTCCTTTCATATTTTGTTGTCCAAGGACAAGAGGGTGACTAATTTTTTCCCGGAGCATTTACCATTTTCCATTGCTCTCTGTTCCATCCTGCTTCAGAAATAAGCCGAATCATCTCTCTTCCAGGGCAACTTTTCCTTCCAGTTCTGTCGGAGGTGGTCCAGGCCTCAGAGTTGGTTTCCCCATAGAGTGCCACAAGATGGCGACAGCGTCACGGTGGAGACCGGCCAGCTGCTCCTGCTGGATGCCAACACAAGCCTCCTGAATTCGCTGCACCTTAAAGGTCTGTGGAGTTTGAACAGTCGGTGGTCACTAGGAGGGAATGCGAAGGGCGGGGGGGGGGAGGTGCTGGAGAAGTTTCAGCGTTTGAATGACAGTTTATTTTGAAACCAGATTGAAACGTCTTTTAAAATGAAAAGTAAGCGATGGTCGGAGGAGTTCAAAGTAAAAGGCCGTTCTTTTCCGCTCTTTTAAAACTCAGAGCTTAATTATTTTATTTTTTTTTCAAAAACAAGAAAGTTAATAGTGTTCTCCAGGAGCAGCTGCCTTGCCCCGGCCCTTTGTAGTCATGCTTATCCAGGGCAAACCCCACAATATAGCAAAATGCCTTGAAATTGGTTAATGCTGCTGCCTTTGAAATCCTCTGCCAAGGAAGCAATGTCTTCCTGCGTTTACCCTGTTGTGGTTTTGTCTTCTTGGTCCCATGGAAAGTCATATAAATAGGCTTCCTTAGTGCAAAACCGTTCGCATAGCTCTAGGGCATAGGAAGTTGGAGGAGCCTGAGAATTCAAATTTCAACTCATCGACCATGTGACTAAGTTAGTCACGTCACCTCTTTGTGTATTTACTTCTGTATCTGTTAAATGATAATAAATCACACTTCCTACTTCATGGGCTGATAATAAGAAATAGTTATGAAAGCGCCTTTGCTCATTGTCAGATGGAAATTGTGTGGAGAAATGCTTAGTTATGGACGCCTCTAAAACTTGACACCAGTAGTTACTATAGATGTCGTGAACAATGCGTGTTTGCACTCTTGTTACAGTAAGAGCGTATCTACACACCCAAACATTTGGAAAAGGATCAGCTAGAGTACTTTTGATATCTCTTTCTTTTGTCCTTCCTTCCTTCCTTCCTTCCTTCCTTCCTTCCTTCCTTCCTTCCTTCCTT
>JAQHUG010000041.1:9612520-9628197 GCA_028555095.1 Dicrostonyx torquatus | reverse complement strand
TTGACACAACCATTTGGAAGAACCTTTCCTACTCAAGTCTTGAATTTATAAGTCTGGCTTGGATATATGCTTATTTCTTAGTAATGTTTAACTAAGAAATAATGTTGAAAAGATGAGACATGAAGGAAGAACCATCAGATGGGTATCAAAGGGCAGGAGAAAGGAAGGACCCTGTGCAGCAAGTTTACAGCTTTTCTCTATGAGTTCAGAGATGCAAGTAACCCACCCACTTTCCCCTCACTCATGGTTTCCCATGATCGTTTTCGATTAGACAACATTTCACTCTTGAGTTGTGTAGAATCGATGAGCTGCATTTGGGAGAACACTCTCATTCTGGGGAATGAAGAACAAGAAGTGGATATCAGCCTTTGGACACTTAGCTTACAAGGGTTCTTTGCAGGGAAGGGAGTTGCCTCCAGAGAAGCTGAGTTATATATATTTTTTTTTATCATAAAGACACAAATTGTAAAACTAGAAATAAGGAAAACAATGAAAAGACAAAGATCAAATTTTGTTCAACAGACAATTTTGGAATGCTTATTAAGTGGCCTAGGAATTCTCTCAGATGCCAGAAAAAGTGAAGAAAACCATTCATGGCAGTAATAAGCAATATTACTGAAAGGAAAATAACTTGGGCAGTAAATACAACAGATTGAAGTTTCTAGCTAAAGCAGTTGATAGATACAAGCAGTGTTGTATAGTGCGGGATGAGCAGTTAGAGTTGACCTGTGGAGAGGATTTAGAACACGCCATTTTTTCGAGGTGTGTTAAGTAATACAAGTCAGTAAAATATTTGCTGTGCAGGCATAAGAACCCAGGTTCGATTCCAGAATTCACACGAAAACGTCAGGTGTACTGACATGTACTTGTAAGCCCAGTGCCAGGGAGACACACACAGGGAGCTCCCTGGGGCTCACTGGTCAGCCAGTATAGCCTAATTGGTGAGCTCCAGGGCAAGAGACACCCAATCTCAAATGAAGCCACATAGTATTTCTGAGAACAGCAACCAAGGCTGACCTCTACATAAACATGCTCACACATTCTCACACATGTACAGCCACATGCCTTAAAGAGAGCATGACATTTATTCCAGACTTGTGTTTTGATCTCTTGGAGAATCAAAGTTGGAGGAACTTCCCTACCTTACTTGCTGAAATTGCATGTTTCTAGTAGCGAGCCTAATGACAGACTTCATGCTTTGTTTTACCATGACCACCAGTGATTCCTGCTGTCTCAAGCCTCACTCGGTGTTTGTACATCTACACTTACATCAGTATCACTTTATTCCTGATCACTGTAATTTTAGGCCTGAATTGCTGTACATTGCCTCTATGTTTTCCCCAGTGCTACTAGCTTTGTGTGCGTGTGTGTGTTTCTTTTTAACAGAATCCCAATTTGTAACAGCAAGACGCTAAAATGTTATGTGTTAAAGCTTCCTTTGGAGCTGAGCATAGTCTTGTGCTAACACCTGGCCAGTGAGGTCTAAGAAGAAATTTACATGCATGAAAAGTTTCTTAAAGTCGAGCTGATGCAGTAGGGTCATGTTTGTACTTCATTTCTTCCTCACTTCCTGTTATGTAAATATGACAGTTTCATCAACCACTATATAAGATCATTAGGTGATTTGGTAAGTATGGGGAAGAAAAAACATGAAATGAGCTCAGGACCTTGATGACTCTGGAGTTGCTGTGGAAGTGTTGAACTGGCCACTTTAAAAAATTGTAATATATTATTCATTCTTTGAAAATTTCATATATGCGTGCAATGAATTTTCATCATTCTGATTCCCAACTCCTTGTTTTAACTCCTTCCAGATCTATTCCCGTAACCATAACCCATCCCAACTTTCTGTTTGAATAAGCCTCTGAGTCTAAGCAGATAGCTCATATGTTCATGGGTATGGGACATCCCATCCTCTGGAGAATGGTTGACCTTCCTGTGGCTATAACCCTGAGGAAAACTGACAGTCCTCCCCCAGCAGCTAACAGCTTTCTCTAGCTCCTGAGCTGGGGGTGGGACTTACTTCTATGTAGAAGTAAGCTACTTTTTGAAATAATTTATTTAGGTAGAAAATAAGATTCCTTGTACTGAAGTCATTGCAATTTGCCTTGTGTTCTATATGTTAAGGTGTGCTCTATCAGTGTTAGCTCATGCCTTCTAAACTATCACATCCTATGGTTGCTTCTCTCTTCAGAACCCTCTAATGACTTTACATCTCACCAAGATTGAAACCCAAGGTCCTTCTTTAACTTTGAATTTATCCTTTGATCTTGTCATCCTTACTCACCATAGATAGGCACTTCTGTGAAACTACCTGACCTTAGACCTTGGCCCTTTGCCTGCAGTATTTGTCCTCTGGGTTTATGTAGCTTGCTCGTTGTGTTTATATGCCCTCTGAGACAATATTAGTGTATCAGAAAGGGCTTACAGGACATCCTTCCAAAAATTGCAACTACCCCTCTGTAATTGGAGACTGCAATTTCATTTCCTTGCTACTCAGACCTGAATTATCACACAAAAACTGTATTAATTACAACACGTTTGGCCAGTGGCTCAGGAGTATTCCTAGCCAGCTCTTATATCTTAAATTAACCCATTTCTATTAATCTGTGTATGAGGCTGTGGCTTACCGGTAAGGTTTTGGCATCTTTCTCCTTCAGTAGCTATAGGGTGTCTGTCTGATTCAGCCTTCATTCTCCCTGTATTCAGTTTAGTTTTCCTGCCTTCCTATATTCTGCCCTGCGATAGGCCAAAGTGGCTTCTTTATTAACCAATGGCAATAAAACATATTCACAACATACAGAATAAAATCTGACATCACTCCTCTTATTATTCTTTGTGTTGGTTTGGTTTTCCCTCTTCATAATTTTATTATCACAAGTTATATTTTAAACTTAGTTGTTGCTACTTCTCATAGAATAATCCCCAAATCAAAAAAATCATGAATTTGTCAGCTGTTGTCCAGTCAGGAAGTAGAACAGTGTGGAACAAATGATGGGGATCAAAAGCTGCAAGGTGATTGTTGCATGAATGAGCAAGAAAATGGTTTATGGTTCAAAGTCTGGATGAAATCTATTGCATATATTAAAATAATTTCTGATGTCTTAAATATTATCTTTCCCAATTAATTTGTTTTTAGTCTCTTTAATTGTTTCAGTGATACATACCTCTCCTTTTAATTATTCTTAAATTGTGTGAAATAAGCTGGATTTTTGTGATCATGATAAAGAAATCTAGATATATCTACTTTTGTTTTATTCTGGAGGGCAAGCACATTTACCTGTTGAGCTAATTTTCTGTCTCTTTTCAGCATTATTTCATTCTAAGTAGAACAAGATACAAAACTCTAACTTGTGAGTCATCTCTACTTCTCTTCTACTCTCTTTCTCCTGTTTTTGTATTTTTGAAGCAAAGTCCCTAATCAAAGCTGGGTTTTAAATCCTTATCGCTGAAGAGGACTTTGAACTTACGATCCTTTTGCATCTAGTTCCTATTGCTGGGTTTATAGGTTGACAACACAGTGACGTGCTGGGGATGGAACCCCTAGCTTCATACATGCCAGTCCGGTACTATCAGCTGCACATAATGCCCAACCCCCATGTTTTTCTTTTAGTTCCTAGGGATACTGTTAAATACAAAAGAAAATTAATCACTTATTACTAATGAGATGGGGGTGGAAATAGGCATCTTGCCTTCATTTCATTAATTATACTTTTTTGTGTGCTCTTATGTTAAGATGCCCAATAGCTAAAGGCATTTCTGAATTAAAACTTATCATTTTTATTCCAAGTAATTATGAGGAGCAATAAAAACAAAGAAGGAAAGTTCTCCTATTTGAAAGAATTATGCATCCCAGTCAAGCATCTTCTACAGTTGAGGAAACATTTGTATTTCCTGAATGAGGCAATGAATCTCTTTCTCATCTGGTGGTCAAGCAGCTTGATATTAACTGGCTGAGAGATAATTATTAAGAGTTAATTAAGGGAGGATAGACCATCCTCATGGTGTAGAGCCTTTATATTTTAGGTGTCCCTCTGTCTCTCTCTCTCTCATACATACATGCACAAAAATGATGATAAATGCAAGCTAGTGGATACATTAATTTGAGTATCCAGTGTGTGCATGTATATATAAATATGTGTATATATAAGTGTGCACATGCAAATATGCAACTAAAACATCATATTTTACACTAAAAATACATATAAGAATGACATTTTGTACTTTCTTATTTCTCACAATGCCATTTCTTTAAAACCTTTTACCAGAAGCTTGCTTCCAATTTCCATTGCTGCTTAGTAATACATTGCTTGCCCTTAATGCGATTTTCTATTTCTTGGTCTACTGGTGTATACCACGACAGTTAAATGCTTGGCAGACTTTCAAGCCAGAAGGAACCGAGTTAGATCTAGGCCTGAGCATCTACCATCTCTGTGACCTTGGCTAAACTGAGCCCCTATAAGCCTCAGGGTTCTCCTTCCTGGGGCAGTACCAGATTGTAATGACTTCAGAAGTCCTAGCAATAGCAAGAGCAAGCTCTTGGGATGGTTACGCGGCAGTATTACTATGCACTCCTCAGTCACAGGGATGTTTTGAGTTAAATGAGGAAATATTTTTAAAGCCATTAGTTTTTGACAGAGCCTGGTCCAGAAGAAGAACTCAATTAACATTCGTTGTTCCTTTTGGACTAAGAGCGATAACAGAGGAGATGGCTGAGAATCAGACCGAAGTTAAAATTTGATTTACAGATAGCAGCTGCTTCTATATATAAAGCAAACTGGATTACGGAAAGAATTAGCTGGATAATAAAGGCCTTGGATTGCTTTTGCCCCTGTTATCTTCAGGATGCACGCTGAAGTGTTTTCCTTTCCTTTGCAAGGGAAGGAGGGACAGGAGGTGGAGACAGCCGAATCCTCATCTGCCTGCCTCCCTTCTCCTAGTTGCTCAGGATGATATGACTTTTCTGGTGCAACTTGAAAGGTGGGCTCATTTCTTTAAAGTTACTTTCAGTTCAGTTTTAAGGAGACTCAGATCTTTTGGATCTATTATATTCAGGACTTGTGTAGTATAAACATGATTATCTCTGGTTTTATGAGGCAAAATGTCATTTATTTTAAACAATGCAATATTTTATTTATTATTTGAGAATTTCATACATACACATAGCACATTTTAATTATATTCAGTGTCCACTACTCCCCACAGTTGCTTCCAGATCCAACTTCTTCTCCATTTCCTCTCCTCACATCATTCCCATTTTGAAATATAACTGAGTCCAATTAGTGTAACCCATGTGAAGTGGAACCAATGAAGAATGGCTGATTCCTAAGAAAATGAGTTTTCTTCTCCTAGTGGCCATCAATTGGCAATAGCTTCTCTGCTGGGGTAGAGGCTCGGGGCCCTCCCCGTCCCATGCTGGAATTCTGACTGCCTTGTTTTGTGCAGATCTTGTCCTCGTCACCACAGCTGCTGACAGTTTATGAGTGCAGTGCCATTTCTCAACCTACTGTTGAACCCGTTGTCAAATTTCTTCATCTTTGGAAAGGTTCTGGGGATTTTAGGGCGCACCATTAGGTGCTGAATCCAGCTTGCCATTTTTCCCTGATGTGTTGGCTTTTGCTGGTACCTGAGACACAACATAAATGGAGAAATAACTTTGCATCACAGTGTGATATGTTTGTCTATTGTGCTAAGGGGGACATGACAGAGCAGGGCAACTCATATAGGGGACATGAGGCAGAGAATGGAGAAGAGACCAGGGAATGATAGTCTCTAATATATTCCTCCAGTGGCCTAAGGCCCCCCACAAGGTCCTGCTTTCTGTCTCTCACCACTTCCCAGGGATGTGAATCTGTCAAGGGATCAATCCATTGATTAGGTCAGAGTCTTCTGGATCTAGTTGTCCTGGCAGTGGCCTCATAAGCACACCTTGAGCTCTGCTTTACAAACTTGAGTTCAATTAAGTTTATAGTCAAGACTAAGCATCTCTCCAGGGAACTGTGTACTTTGTTGCTTCTTATTGACACCGACCTAGCCTCAGATTTCAATGGGGCTTCAGGTCTACCTAGTAATAGAGTTATCAGGAAATGCTATAAAGAGGGCTCCCCTGATATGCCACTTGTTGCCTTTCTTGTTATCAGTTGCTTGACAGATTGCTCTATCCCTGCAGTATTTGTAGACACCAGCTTTGCTTAAAAGGAAGTGGAGGGGAGAGGCAGGGAGAAATGTAGAGCTCAATAAAAATCAATTTAAAAAAGAAAAAAATAGTGAAGTTTCAGGTGCCCTGGTACAAACCTTTAATCCCTGGATTGTGGAGGCAGAGTCAGAGACAGAGAGGCAGGAAGATCTCTGTGAGTTTGAGGCCAGCCAGAATGACAGAGTGGAACTGTATCAAAACAGCTTAAAAGGTCCCAAATTACATTATTAACAATGCACTCCTGTGTAAATGTAATGTAAATCTAGTATTCATTTCAAAATTCTATATTAAATAAAGTAATAAATTTAAATGTGCTGAACAGTCTAAAATAATAAAACTATTAGTTTTTCTGTACCCCCTCCCCTCAGAAAAGGAAGTGGATCTAATGACAGGCTGGAGTTTTGCTCATAGTGAAATATTCTGTATTAAGGTTTCTTTCTGGAATAGGATGTTTGGTCAACATGAGATCTTCTGAAGCTGCCAACATTTGTTTCAAATTAGTAAACTTAAAATAATTTAGCTACAAATTGCCTGTGAAGAAGATTGCATTACTTCCTTTGTTGGTCAAAATATGGACACTTGTCTTAGGGTTTCTATGATGTGAAAAGACAACATGACCATGGCAACTCTAAAATAGGAAAACATTTAATTGGGGTAGCAACGTATACTTTTAGAGCTTCATCCCATTATCATCATGGTGAGACAAGGCATTGCGCAGGTAGATATGTTGTACGTAGTTGAGTGTTCTACATCTTAGGAAGCATAGAGTGGACTGTCATGGTGGGTGGTATGGATGTGCATGAGAAGACAGGAGACCTCAAAGCCCACCTCCACAGCATCTACTCCAACCAAGCTACATCTCCCAAAAGTGCCATTTGGGGCGGCCATTTTCTTCAAACCACCGGACCACCCTTCAAACAGAAATGGTAAATTGATTCACTGAAGTTTGGTCAGCAAGATGGACCCTGGGTCGAATCCGAGGCAGTCACAAATTTTTCAGTGCGTTTGATAAGTCTGCTTGCCCCTGAATAATAGCATCTCCTTCCTATTAGTAGGGAGAGAAGTGGATTGAAGTATATGTAGCACTGGATGCGGAGTGAAGGACTGGGAAATTGTACTGCCTACATTTGCCAGCAAGCATTCCATACAGGTCCAGAGTGGAAGCTTGATTAAGTCTGTACCAGAAATTATTAGCCTGGGCAGTTTTGAAAATTACACATACTTTCTTTTACCTTGGATGTCTTTATATATCTTTTCCTGATGACAAGTTGATGTAACTTTCATTATGAAAAAGATACTTTCTGTAAGGCTAAGTGGGCTATTGTCAGAATTTATAATGTACTGGTAACTTGATGTAATTTGTGTTTGTGTATGTGCATACTCATTGGAATGTATGCTTATACATGTGGAGATGTGTGTGTGTGTGTGTGTGTGTGTGTGTGTGTGTGTGTGTAGGGTATAAGGCAACTTTGAGTGTCATTCCTCAGGCTTTGTACACTCTTTTTATTTTGTTGTTTGCTATGGAATATTTCTTTACACTGTGTTAATATATGTTTTTATGTTTGGTTTAATAAACAAGCTGAGAAGCTGACTGGCCAATTGCTGAACAGAATAAGATTAGGAAGGAGAGCCATACTAGGAAAAGCCATGAGGAAGAAGGGAGGAGTCTGGAGTTGCCAGCCAGATGCAGAGGGAACAGGAGATGAACATGCCATGCTAATAAAGGTGCCACCATATGGCAGAGCGCAAATAAGGAAAATGGGTTAATTTAAAATGTAGGAGTTAGTTACTAATAAGCCTGAGCTATCATCTGAGCATTTGTAACTAATAAAAGCCTCAATGTACTTATTTGGGAGCTGCTGGTAGGATAGAAACTTCTGTCTACAAATGTTTTGCTTTGAGACAGGGTCTCCAACAAGCTTGGAGCTCACAAATCTCTGTTTCCCCAGTCCTGACTTTACAAGCTTACCACTGTAGTCAGGTTTATTGTTTTATTTTATTTTAATGTGAGTTCTTAGGATTGAGTTCAGATACTCTTACTTGTTAGGCAAGCATTTTACCACTTAAGGTTTCTCCAGCCCTTGACTTTCTCTACCACACTTGTGTGTGTGTGTGTGTGTGTGTGTGTGTGTATGTGTGTGTGCATGTGCATACACTATAGCATGCATATGGATGTCATAGAACAACCTAAGGTGTTGATCCTAGCCTTCTATCTTGTTTGAAACAGATAGTTTCCTCATGGTTTGATGGTGCATAGGCCAAGCTACTAGGTCCACACGGTTCTGGGGATTCTCTTGTCTCCATCTTTCATTTTACCATAAGAATACTGTGTTGGCAGACCTAGAAAGACAAATGTAATATGTTTTCACTCATAAGTGGCTTTTAGACATAAAGCAGCCCTAGAGAATCTAGACAACAAAGAGTACCCTAAGAGAGAAAACATGGAGATAAAGGAAGGTCAAAAAGACAAAATCTCCTAAGTAAATCGGGAGCATGGGAGTCATGGGAGAGGGTAGAAGGGGAGATGGGAGGATTGGAGGGAAGTGGAGAAAAATGTATAGCTCAATAAAAACACACAAGAAAAGAAAAAAAGGAATAATGGTTGCAGATGGGTACTGCCATGTCAGACTTTATGTGGGTTCTGGGAGTCTGACCTCAATTACTCATGCTTATACAGTGATTATTTTACCCATCAAAGCATCTCCACAGCCCCAATTACTTATAAATACAACCTCAATTTTTTATTCCTTTGACAATTGTGGAAGAGTATACAGTTCTAGGTTATAGGCTAAGGGATAACAGGAGCCAGAATTGGTGATGTTTATCTTAACTGAAAGTACCCATGGGCTTCTGGGGAAGTAGATGCCCAGATAATCTCTGAGTGAATGAATGAACTAATAACTGAGCTTCTGAAGTGAGAAGACAGGTTAATGTTGGTTGTGAGTTTTCTATAGCTGGCATCCTTCCTGGTACCCTCACATGTTACTGGATTCACCCAGACAGTGACCAATTTCATTTGCTATTTGTGTATCAGGACATCAGAGACAAAAGCTTTTTTATGTGAGGGACACTTGCCTCTGAAGCCTGTTATTTTTTTTCCAATCTGACAATGGCTTACATTATTTACTTCCAGAGAACCGTCCCAGACACACTTGATTAGCCATAAATGAAAGATAATCCGTTGCTGTGAGAAAGGACATGCTTTCAATAGATAGGCAGACAGACAGATAGATAGATGCTTAACAATTTACAGTTTATGTCTTGACAACTTGGATACTGTAATATGAAAAATGTTACTGAAAAGGTTCAGTCCATTCCTAGAACAGCATTTTCAGTAATGAAAGATAAATGTCTCGAACTTTCTTACTTAAAACCCCTCACTGGCTTTCCATTAGCCCTTAATTTCCAATCCAAACTTAATATGGCTTACAGGGTCCTTCAGGACTTGGCCTCTCCTTACCTTTCTGTCTCATTTGTTGATTAATGATCCCTAGATCCTATTCATCCTGACTAGAAAGGGAGCTACAAGTTTGGACTTCTTATGTAACTAGGATTCTTGGGCTATGAGAACTATGAGACCAAACATTCTTTATTATTGTTATTTCTTATGCGCTGTGCAATATTCACAGGGCCAGATAAAGGTAGACATTCCAACCCAAGGAAGCTAACGGCATCCTCAAAATTGCTCTACAGAATAACTTTGCCTTGATTTCTGATAGAGCAATGCTATAGCCAAATCAGAGAATTATATCTGGAAGTCATTTAAAGATTAGTTTGCTCAGACGTGTGGTGGTGTGAAGGAAAAGGAAGATGGAATGCATTTGGCAGGTGTGACTTCTATCAGCTAGGGGCAGAATTTCGGGGAAAAGACAGAGTTTTATTTTTGTCTTTGTTTCCTTTTGCAATTGCTTTCTTTGTGAGGACTTCAGTGACTTTAGGAATCCATGGCGTAACTGAGACCTTGAGACTTACACGTAGGAAGCGCTGTGAGTGAGGGACATGGCTGTCTTCTCTAGCCCCAAAAGGGAGTCAGAGTTTAGTAAATAATTGGTAACAGTATCTGGAATGACAGGCATTTATTTATATTAATGTTTCAGTTCCTTTAAAGATGTACACATAGTTCCAAAAATATGTTTAAACTTCTAATTTGTGTAGAATCTATTCAGAAATAACAAGTAAAAGTCTAAGTGAATTATAACACTTACCTCCCTGTTCTGTTATCTGTAAGACAGGTCAGTTCACTACATTAGGTTACTGTCATTTACCTGGAACAGTTCAACTCCACTGTAACCCCTGGATACAGAGACCATATGTTTTTATATATTTATTTCCACATCTTGGAGAAGGACTGGGAAATAACAGTAAATATTTATTGGATGAGAAAGAGAGTCCATTCATAATTCCAAGTTTGTGTTTATTTCTCTGCCTGCTTTAGATGAGAGCGAGTATGGCAAGATCATGGCCACCCAAAGCCATCACATAACTTACCTGTAATAGTAAGGGACACCTACAGTTCTCAGCATCTGGCACTCAATCCATAGCATCTAAGTGTAGAGTCCCCCTCCCCCGCAACACGTCTATGTTTTAATATGTTCAGGTCACACTGACACATGATCAGGTTTGAGAAAGAGCCTAAAACAATAAAGGTAACCCATCAAGATGCCAGCACTGAAAGGCAATTAACAGTATCATTGCTCTTTTCCCAGTGACCAATTGACTTGTATAAAGAGCAGTGGAAACTACACTGGGCACATTGAATGGGCTTCTCCTGGGTGTAGCATTTTAGGTTGGTTGCAGTTCTTCATCCTGTTGGGGACATCTAAACTGACGAAGACTGTTTCTTCCAGCTGCTATTGTTTGTGGCCGGGAGTCAATGCTTTTATTTCAGACGCGTTTTCCCCTTCTGTGGTGCCCATATCACTGCAACACAAGGCTAATTAAAGAATTGGTATGTGGTATCCATTCCTGGGAGATTCCTGGGAGGTGTATAATTCTCTTTTTGCATCCTGAGAACCATTTTTTGCAAACACTTTCAGTTCATATTTTCTTTTTTTAATCAGGCAGAGACATTACAATTAAAATACCGTTAAAGTGATTCTGGCAAGTATTGCAATAAGCATGTTTTTTAATTAAAGAAAGAACAGGGGCATGCATAAGCAGCATCAGCTAAAGGGGAAATTTTCAGCCGGTATCTGTTTTAATTGAAAGGGAAAAGAAAAGGAGAAGAGCAGCAGTAGCCTTTGCTTGCTTGCTGGTGTGTAAGTGGCTTCATCCCAGGTTGCTAAGCTTAGGTGTTCTGGGCTTGATTAATTAGTAGCCATCCAGAGAGTCCATTGCTTTTGCCCCTTATCCTTAAAGCCTGATTTATGCCTCACATTCTCCATGAATATGTGAGGACTCTGACTTCTATTTCCTGAGCTGCTGGTGGATAGGATTATGGAGCGTGGACTGAGCTCTTGGGGGCTCTCGTTTGCTAGCCAAATTGATTTTCCGCCTCTCTGGCCGGGGACAAGCCCACCTCGAAGGCTTCCCAGGCTCTGCTCCAGTGGATCAGGCACGAGTCTAATCTGGATCTTGCCAACAAAGGAAACGGTGTGGCGTGTACCCCATCACAATGCAGGCTTCGGGCTATGGCCGCCTTGCCTAATGCTGCTCTCTCCTGCTCTTCCTCACCTCCTCTTAGCTTCCATCCTCACAGCAGCACAGCACAGCGAGTATAGTGTCAGACCCCACAACTTCCCACATCGCAGCTAGCACCCCCGTATCAAGGCAGAGTAGTATATTGTGCATTCTAAATGTGCACCTGTCGCTCTCTAGAAGTGCTAATCCACAGAATCCCCAACTATTTAGTTGACAAGTCAACAGTTGAAAAGCTGTAATGTACAGGCTGCTAAATTATTTACAAAACATATTCTGGATGAAGGTTAGTCATTGTAAGTAAATAAATTGGGGAGTTTGTCTCTCCCGATTCGGGTAGTTCAAGGTTTGAGAAGAAAGATGATCTAGTTTGGTGATAGAAGTCATCTAATTAACGGGGGACCTCGGATCATTTTTTGAGTCTTGCATCAGTCTCAGTCTCTTTGCTGATTGACTCTTGAGTTCATTGTTTATTTCCTTTCTCCCCAGTATTCGCCTCTTCACCAAAAATGCTATCACTGTGAACCGCTACTCCCTTAATCCTCCTAAAACTGGCATATATCATTTGGCATCCACATTATCACCTTCACAGCCCTTAAAACACTCCCCAGAGTCCATGCATTTGCAACTTTCTGATTACTCAAATCTATTTAAATCTTATCATTCCAGGTTTTATGTGGGTATTTGATAAACTTTCCCCCTCTGTCCTTCCCCTACCCCCTTCTGTTTTCAGTCTACTTAGCTTTTGTGGAATACTCATTTATTTCCAGAGCTTAAAATTGCATTATTCAACAATACTATTTCCATGGCCCAGGTGCTGTTGTAGGTACAGAGACTATGGCTGTGGATAAAGCTAGTAAAAAAATTTTCCTCTTATGGAGTTTACTTTTATAAGGAAAGAAACAAATAAGCAAGTGAATTATGTTTTTATTATACTTCTTACTTCCACAGAGCAAAATTCAGCCTGGTTTGAGATGGACAGGAACCGATACTGAGGAAGGGTGGTTAGGGGACTTTGGACACATCACGGGTAAATGCTTCAAGATGGGAGGAGGAGGCAAAATGGTCAATGCAGCAGGAACACTTGGTTAAGAAGGGAGTAGCGGGCACCTGAGCCAGAGAAGACTGATGTCAAAGGGTCTGGGAAGCTTTGAGAGTAATGGGGATGAGTGTAGGATTTTAACATAGACATGAATTATATGGTTTACATAAAAGGACAAACTCTTGCAATACTTCAGGACTGAGACAAAAATGACCTAGACTATAGGAATGTATATCCAGATGGTGAGAAGTAGCTGGACTAGGAGGGTAATTTAAAGATGTGATGCATACAATTTTCTGAGGGGTTGGTTGTAGGGAAAGAATGGAAGTTGAGTCTAGGGTTGCGAGACTCAGCAACGGAAAGGGTTAACTAGATTTCTGAGGTAAGGGGAGTTTGGGTTTTGAATTGTTGGGGTTAAAAGATAATTGGACATTCAAGTAGAGATATTGAAAATGAAGACGGGTATACAAATTGAGTTGAGGGCCAAGATTATTAGGCTTGGAGATCAATGTTTGGGAATCATCTACAACTAGATACATTGATTTTTTTTTTAACCCTTGAACTAAAAGGGGACAATGAAGGTGGTGTACATGTGCTGCTAAGAAAAGTGGCCAGAGGCCTGGGTCCTGGGACACATGAAGTGTCTTAGGTTGGGAAGACCAGAGAAATCAACTACCAGGGATATAGATGCCTGGGAAGCAGGAGGAAGCCCAGGGTAGTGGCACTTTAAGCCAGGACCTGGGAGGCAGAGGCAGGTAGATCACTGTGAGTTCAAGGCCAGCCTGGTCTACACAGTGAGTTCCCGGACATCTAAGACTACATTATGAGACCCTGACTCACAAAAGAAGGAAGGAGGAGGAAAACCAGGGCTGTGCAGTACTGGGTAGGCAAGGGGAAGGAGTTCCAGGACACAGTAAATTACAAGGTAATCAAAGATTGAGACCGATATAAATGAAATTTGTGACTTTGACAGCAACAGTATGGTAGAGCAGCGAGGCAAAGGTCCAGCTGGGGTGGGATTACACAAGAGAAAGGAATAGAAGAACTAAAGATAAGGAAAGTCAGCTCTTTCAAAGACTATTGGTTATAGTAAAAATAAATTAAATTTTTTTTCTTGAAAGGAAGTCATCTTTAAAGCTATGTATCTGTTTTCCTTATAAAACACAGCAAATGATTTTGTGGTCATTACACATGATGATTGATTATGCAGTTAGTCAAAAGTTTGTTTTAGTGTTCCTTTTTTTTTTCTTCAAATGTTAGCTAGCTGCTAAAAGTCTCTTTTACTTCCCCTTCAAAGAAATAAGAGAGGTTTGATGGAAATGAGTGGTTACATGTAAAAGATGTGTTCATTTATGTATTTAGAGAGGAAGCAACTGTAATGATGGTTGATTGATTTTTATAAAATTACCCAAGACCACTTGTGAAGATACAGTCAGCTTTCATTCAAGTCATAACAAGCAATTTTCGAGGCGTACCAAAAGGCTGATTTCAGCCCTGCTCTTTATTTTAGCTCTAAGAAATGGGGACAGACTCTACAAAGTAGAAACATAACATCCTCCTACTGCCCTCCCATGTTCAAGTTGCCTTCCTGTGAAGCAGTCCGTTCTAGATTGATTGCAAGCTTACTCTGTGAGGGTGGAAATTCTGTGGCTTTTGCACATGTCTAGGGGAAGCATCAACCTCAGGTTCTTTCCACAGGAAGGCTTTCTCTTTGGGTGCCACAGAATTACTTTATATAGAAAGAACTGAATTCCTTAGCAAACCTCCTGCACTGTGTATCTTTCTGTCCGCTGCTACTGTTGAAGCAAGGGGATTCTTTTTAGCAGTGTTTATGATGTTTGTGTTCATTATTTCATCTAGTCTTAGCACTTTCAACACAGAGCAGTTCTTTCTCTGGACCAAACACTTCTCCCTTCATTAGCATCCTTATTAGGTCCTGTCAGTAAATGATGTTTACTGATGTTTCAAAACCTCTACCAATTTGTTTCAATGTGTTTAAAATTGTGCTCAATGTTACCCGGTGGATGTATTTAGCCACTATTCCTTGTAATCTGTTATATATCCCTTTTGGAAAGGGGGGGGGTATCTCCATTAACAAAATAAAAATAAACCACGTAGAAACAAGCTAGAGGCAAACTTACTTAGGTTAACATGTTTTCACTTAAATACAGCTCTGAAAACAACTTCACTTAATTAAAATGTTGCCAGGAAATGTTTGTGGGAATAGGTAAAATACTGAAGTTGTTTTCAAGTAGCCCTGGGTTCTAATTCTGAGCTTTTACTTCTCTTAGTTAAAAGAAATGAAAGCTTCTCTAAACCTTTTCCACTCTGTGAAACACAAAAAGGGGTGGTTACTTCACGAGCTAATTTTCAAAGGTTATTTCGAATAAACTGCTCAATGAGTTTGGCCTATAGTAAGTATTTAATAAATATCTGCTACTTCTTTTTTTAAAATTCTTTGCTTTTGGAGTAAGTAAGTTGTCCTAGAACACATTTTCATTATAAAATACATGGGAAAAATAATAAAATCTGACCCTAAATGTAATCAAAGCCTAAAATGATTTCTACAGTCTTATTTGAAGGGTAATTCTAAAAGAACTATAGCACAGTTAATCTCAGAAAAGCCTGACTTCTTGTCATCATTAGTATCAAAGGAACATATACACACATTCTTAAAATATAAATAAAAATTTGTTCTCTATAGGAGTCTCCTGGCTTCACCTAGTGTTTGACTGTGGGTTTTTGCATCTGCTCCCATCAGGTGCTGCAGGTTGCCTCTCTGATAACATTTGGTCTAAGCAC
>JAQHUG010000041.1:9549735-9611557 GCA_028555095.1 Dicrostonyx torquatus | reverse complement strand
TCCATGCCCAGAGAGATAAAACACTTCCTGTTGCCAGCAAGTCAAGTGTAGGACACTCAGCTACTTCTCCAGCACCATGTCTGCCTGCATGCCACTATATCACACCATGATGATAATGAACTACAACTCTGAAGATGTAAGTCACTCCAATTAAATGTTTTTTCTTTATAATAGTTGCTGTGGTCATGGTGTCTCTTTACATCAATGAAAAGCCTAATTAAGACAATGCCCAAGAGTGGTATAGCTAGGTCCTGAGGTAGATCGAGTCCCAATTTCCTAAGGAACTGCCAAATTGATTTCCTAGTGGCTGTACAAGTTTGCACTCACACCAACAAAGCAGGTGTCTTCCTCCTGCTCCAGATCCTCGCCAGCATGAGCAGTCACTTATATTTATTATCTTAGCCATCCTGACAGATGTAAGATGGAACCTCAAAGTCGTTTTGATTTGCATTTTCCTATGGCTAAGGAAGTTGAACATGTTTCTCAGCCATTTGAGATTCCTCTATTGAGAATTCTGTTTAGGTCTGGACCTCATTTTTAATAGGATTATTTGGTTTGTTGATGTCTAGTTTGTTTTTTAATTCATTGTATAGTTTAGATGTTAGCTCTCTGTCAGATGTGGAGTTGGTGGAAATACTTTCCCATTCTGTAGTCTGGCATTTTGTCCTACCAACAGTGTCTTTTGCCTTTCACAAGCTTTTTAGTATAATGAGTTGCTGTCTATTGATTGGAACTAGAGGGGTCAAGGACACCATGAAAACACAGTCCACAGAATCAACTAAGCAGGGTTCACAGATATTGAAGAGATAATCACAGACCTTGTATGGGTCTGAGCTAGGGACTCTGAATATATATTATGTTGGCATAACTTGGTGTCCCTGTGGGACTCCTAACAGTGGAGTGCGGGTATTGTTGAAGCTTTTGCTATGCTTGGGACCCTTCTCTTCCTTCTGTTCTGTCCCCTTCACACTTGATATGAGGGTTTGTATGTAGCAGTATTGTAATTTGTTATGCCATGTTCAGTTGATATCTCTGGGAGTCTCTCCCTCTCTCTGTTTTTGAAAGAAAACAGAGGAGGAATGGATATAGGGGAAGGGAAGTTTGGGGTTTGGGAGGAAGTGAGGTAGTGTGGTCTGAATGTAACATATGTAAAGAATAAAAATTAAAAAATACTTCCATCTATTCATCACTGCACAAAATAATAGGCTTCCTTGAGTCAATTTCATGGATTCTTCTGATGTACTTATATCACATCCATGCCTTCCTAACCCTTCTCTTCATATTCCCTTCACATAGTCACAAGACCAGGTCATGAGAGCTCATAAATGGGTCACAAATTTGGGAGCAATCGCAGTTCAGTTTAGTTATGGGCGAGAATATACACTGAGAGAAGGTATACTTTTAAAATAGCATATTTTAAAGCCACAGATCATAATGGGATAAGCTGACTGACATGACTAGATGACAAAGAAAAAGACGTACATCAATACACAGCAGCAAAAAAAAAATCAGTAAAATAAACCTGACATCCTGACAGGTCTCATCTCTTATATGGTCTACTAACACCAAGTGAGTATATTCTTGCTTTAATTAAGGTTAATCTACTATAATAAACTCTTCTTGCTGAGGCTCCTTATGCATTTAGTTGCAATCTTTACGAAGAGAAAGCAAGAACCAAGGGATGCTGTATGGTCCTTATAATTGGATATCAAATGTTTTAGAGTTGGAAGGATCTAGTAGATGCATGGTTCTCCCCTCTGCTTTGCAATTGAGAAAACTGAACTTCTCCTAAGTAATGAAACTGCAGGTTCTACTGAAGAGCAATCAGATTCATATAACAGAACTGGAGCACGACCTTCAATATTTGCTCATCAAGGTCAGTTCTGATTCACTGACTATTTACAGTGGGAAGTCCTGCCATGCAGTTTGTGGTCCCTCAGTCAAATGTAATTAGTGAGGACATGAGTGATGTGAGTTAAAGATTTTTATTTGATGCCATTATATGAACTGCAGCACAGGGTTCATATCTTCTTTTTTGTTCACAGTGGAGTTCAGATTCATTATTGACATTTCTAGTGTGATGACGATGACTGGAAAAATTAATGCCATGATTGTTAATGGGTCTTTTAGAAGCTTGGTAAGCAGAGGGCTACTGTTCTTCAGCACCAGGCCCAGGGATTGCCAAAGGGGAGACTCTTTGCTTTTCAGACAGTTTATCCTGCCTTGTATGGTTGACACAGGGTATAGATTGGTGTGGGATGTCCTTCTGTATGCTATGAATATATTTTATTACTATTGGTTAATAAAGAAGCTGATCTGACCATAGCCAGGCAGAGTGGAACCAGGCAGTAAATCTAAGCAAAGATACAGGGAAAAAGAAGGGGGAGTCTGAGAGATGCCAGCAAGTACTGGAAAAGCAAGATGTGAAGTAATGTCATAGTCAAGTGAAAATACACAGTTTAATAGGAATGGGTAAATTTATGAAGTAAAAGCTAGTTAGTAATAAGCCTGATCCATTGACCAAAAAGTTTTAATTAATATTAAACCTCAGAGTGCATATTCAGAAACTGGCAGGTGGTAGAGAAACCTCCGGTTACAATGGTTCAAGTGAGAAGTCAATACTAACAGCAGTGAGCCATTGGAAGTCAATGGTTAGGTAGTGTTGAGACCATTTTCTAAAGTGAGTGGACATTAGCAGTAGTTGGGGAATTACTTTAATGAATTTCATCTTAATTCCCCAGAGAAACTGCCTTGGATACTTTACAAAATGATGAATTAGATGCCTAGGCCAAGTCTATCTAAATTATTTCCGAACAGAAGGACTGTAAGAGTTCCAGTCCAAATAGACATCCTATGACCGTTACTGATGATGGCGTGTGGATTGGGATTTGGGACTGAAGACTGGAAAGTGTGAGGATGATTGCCAAAAAAGCTGGAGAGAAATTTTAGAACATGAGGTCAGAGAAATGGCCTCTGCATTTGACAACTGGTCAAACATTTCTTGATCATTATCTTTGCATTTAGATGAAGGTGAAGAAAAATAACTACAGGCATCTTCGCTCTTTCCGTTTCTCCTTTCCTTCATTGTTAACTACCTCCAGTTGTTGTTTCTGGAAAGCAACAACTGCATGAATTAGTGGACTGAATTCGAGACAAAGTTTAGCTAGTGAAAAGTCTTTGTTGTGTGCAACCCCTGGCCAACAACTCCCTTGTAAAAGTAGGATCTGCCCTTTAAGACATTTCTACCATCTTTCTCTCTACATTTATTTTTTGCTTTAATTTACTGTGATGGATGTTTAACCCCTCAAATAGAAGTATACTATCTTTTCTGAGAAAATGGAAGTAAGTATATATTTGAATTTGCATCAGATTGTCTGAAAAGATATACCCTTATACTTGTTTACTTAACAATTATATACCGAGTGCAGTTATCTATCAGCTGCTGCTGTAGCCATTACATACTTTTGGCCATTGCCCCCATAAAGAGTGCATTCTGGCATAGAAAGATCAGAAAATAAAGACACAAATAGGTAATATGTCTTTCAATTGCTACAAAAAACCCACATGGTACTTGTAAGTAAAGGAACTGTTTACTGATGTTATAAAGCTTGTTTGAGAATGTCGAGTCAAGGGCTGTCATAGAGCATGCTGAGCATGTATAAGGTCCAACAACAAACGAATATCTCCAATACCAAAACAAATGAACAAACAAGTAAAAACAATATCAACAAAAACAAAAAGCCTAAAACCAGACCATAAGATCTAGCAGACAGACCAATATGTTTGAAGCATGAATCAGCTTTTGTTAGTGTGAAAAGATACTGGAGGCCAGATGCTTCATAAATAAAATTTCTTTATTTCAGTTGACATGGCCACACAGCATTGAAAAAGCCTTTGCAAATTTTCCTTCCCTGCATTTGCAATATTTTATTGTAGGAGTATATTTATATCTCTTTCTATGCACACTCTCTCTCCCTCCTCCTATAAAGCAACCAGGACTCAATCAAGGCTCTCTAATCTCTGATCATATCTCATCACTTTCAAAAGTCTCCACCTCCAGACACAGAAACAAATCAGAATCAAGGCTTTTGGAGCAGAGGAGGTGGGTAGGCGGTGGGCTCAGGAGCTGGAACTCTCTTTAGGATTTTTAGAACATCACCAATGGAATTAATGGGATCTAAAATGCCTCCCCTTTCCCCTTCCTCTGCATGCCTCTCAAAGCTTCAGTCTTGACCTAAGGTATGACATGATTAGGAGTCTTGATTGATTGGCCACTCATCTACATCCAGTGAGGAAAACTCTGAAATTAAGGTCTGTTGACAAACGCAAGTGTGGAGGATACTGGATAGCTAGCATTCCACAAGATGCAAGGTGTTTGTCCTCTGTAGTACAATATGCCCTATGAACTACCATACAGTTCATGAACCGGGCAAGTGGCTGGAGACTGAAACACACAAAGACACACATAGACACAGGTCATCCTTGAAACAGGAATGCCCCCTTCATTGTGTATAAGAGCCGCTTATATAGGAAGCCTTAACTGATAGCCATGCCCCAGCCAAGTGCACCAGAAACCACTCCCCTGCCATCAGGAACTCCTGAGGGTCTTTTGCTCAGGGCAGCTGCAGGCACTCAGAGCAGAGGAAAACAAGTTGTTTACAAGAAATTCAGGATCTTGGGGGTTCACAGCTCTCAACAGTCCACTGCTTCCTTTTATTGTATTTTTTTCACCTTTAGCCCCTTTTATTCTATCCTTGTCTCTTATACATTTACTTTGTCATATGCCTAATTTTTTAACCAATTTTAATCTGTAAAACCTGTAACACTGGTGACCTCCTCAACCATTCCTTAGCCAATCTGTGTTGCTGGATATTTAGATTGTTGCACAAAAAAATTTATCAAAGCTACAGCAAATAGTAATATCTTAGAAGAACTGGCTGAAAGATAAAATGTTTTCATCCTTGGGTGTTTGGCCTACCTTATGGTGCTTCTAGAATACAGTTCACTATATATTAAGTCCAACTCCCAGAAGTAAATAAACAAAAGCAATTTCATCACATGTTGGAACTGCCAAAACAGGGTGAGCCTCATTCTCCTGAAGACTGACCGCTTGTTCTTTGTTTGCCAGGTGGCAAGCTGATTTTCATGGAACCAGGACCCATTGAGCTCAGAGCCCATTCCCTCCTTATTACAGATGGCGGAGAGCTCCACATCGGCTCTGAGGACAAGCCGTTCCAAGGCAAAGCTCTGCTCAAACTCTATGGAAGTTCCCACTCGACCCCCTTCTTTCCCTATGGAGTGAAGTTCCTGGCGGTGAGGAATGGAACCCTTTCCCTACATGGTAAGTAGTAGATAACTCACAAAAGAAGCAGAAATGGCGTTTCTAGCAAATATGTGGGCAAGGAACAACAAGCAAATTATTTTAAAAGCCCAGTAATTTGTTGCTGAGACAGTGGGTCAATTAATGCATAACATTATTTCCTTAAATAACATATCTAATTCTTACTATCTGTGTCAGACTGTGCTATGGTTGTGGTTCCAGTGGACTGGATACCTTTGCTCACCATCAGATGGCTTTGCCTTTCTGAGTCATTTTCCCTGTCCCATTGAGGGTGAGCTTAGCCACAGCCATCCTCTGGTTTGATGAATATGAACAAAAAGAGTGCACTTCGTGCAAAAGTAGCTACTCTACAAGCTATTGCAATTCTTTATCCATTTGCCTCTTGTCTTCCACTTGAGAATAGCCTGTCACAGGTAGGAGCAATTCTTTCCACTTGGGAACCAGCATGAAGACAACATAGGCCAGAGGTGATGACTACATAGAGTGTGTATGTCAGTGAAGAGTGAAATCTTTTTCCAGAATGCCACTGAGACTGACATTTGGAATGATTGTTTGACTCAGTGAAAACTGACTGACAGTTATTTAGAAGAAACTGGTGTTTCTCAGCGGGTAATATCCTGACATCACAAGCAAAATATGGACAACTCCTCTTCGCAATGATTCAGCTCTCCTCTTCACTCATCACAACCCATGCCTAGCTCAGTTACAGTCGTACTAGACATCCCCTTACAGGTGGGGATTTCAAGTTACGTGGTTTCCCCAGAGAAAACAGTTTCTGCATCAAGGTTTTTTTTTTTTTGCTTTCTGATCATCTCATTCTGTTTCACAAATTGACTGCTTCTTTCCTTAAGACATAAGCAATTACTAAATGTGTAGGATATTGATAACAACTGGAAAATGTAAGAATTAAATGCGTGTTTTAGCAGATAATTATATACATTTGTTGTCTGGTCTTGGTCAAATACAGAACAATATTGTGGTCTCCAGGGCTGGAAGGTGACTCAATAATGTGGTATTTGCATAACATGGGTAAGAACTACAATTTCAGCAACTCCAAATAAAACTAAAGAGAATGAAAGAACCCTAGAATGTAGACCTCAGGTAGCATCCTGATCTGTAAAGGCCTGACATCACTAACACCAGCACTTTTGTATTGATATGACAAAAATGGAGCTCACTTTTAGTAGAAAAATTGTTTTAGATGTGGGGTAGAAACTGGACTGAGGAGCCTGATATTGTCCTCTGTCCTGGTTTTGTTAGAAACTGTGTAATCATCATTGTACACACACACACACACACACACACACACACTCACACATACACACACACACACCACTCTATGGCTTCTTCCTCATCTTACTCTAACAGGAAGCCAAAAGTTTTCTATAGTATTTTTGGCTCTGGGCCAAATAAGTGTTGGAGAAACCATTGAATTTGTAATTTTAAATACCAATAACTTATCTGGATGCAAAGTCAGAATTCCTGTCCCATGGATTTTTACTCTTTTTCTCCTATCTGCATGGATCTGTCACCTAAGATCCATAACTATTTTTTGCCTTTGCATATGTTAGCTGTGGTCTCCAAGCATTTAGTCTGCTGGTCACTTAGGCCACCTCAGTGCTCATGGCTTGACTCCTCTAAAGACTGGAATTCAAATGAGGAAAATGAAAACTTGCTCCATATATTTTCTCTCTTTTATTTGAGCTTCCAGGTTCAAGTGTGAATAATCAGTGAAAACATTCATAATATGCCTTATATGGCTATAATTTAAAAATTCCATGGACTTTTAAAATAAGGAAATGTCAAATTAAAGGAAATCCACAGTGGCATAGCCTGTGTTCAATATGGCACAGCTAAAGCTGAGTAAACGCCATCATTAATAATATGTTTTAAACTTTCGCAAATTAAGAGGAATATCCCTAGTGTGTCTATGTGACACTCCTTAACACAGTTGGGTGTGGTTTTCCTCTGCTTCCCTTTCCCATTTCGTTTTCCCCTCTTCTCTCCTTTTGTATTTTCTTTCCTTTATTTCCTCTATGACCTCTCTCCTCCTCCTCCTGCTCATCTTCTCTCACTCTCTTTTGTTTCAGCCCTGGCATCAACATTTCGCTCACCGTCAAAGCCCCTCCCACAAAACATGTCACCTACTCTGCAAAGCCTGAGCATGGCATGTAGGATGATCCAATCTATGCCCCTTCTGGTATGATAATTCTATACTTCGGTCATCTGAAATAAAGTCCATGAGAAAAAAGCTCGGCCAGCTGGGTGGGAAGATGTCCTTTCCTCACCCATGCATCAGAGCATCAAGTCCCATGTGTCCTTCATCAATCTCTCTCGCCATCTCTTACCACCTGAGGTCTGGAGTACCATCGTTAAAATCGTTATGTCACTTTAGTGGCCTTTTTCCCAGGGCAAAGGTGGATCTGGTGACAATCAGGGATTAGAACCAAACTAATTTTCTTTTGCTGTCAAATATTCTAAAGGACGAGCAACTTGGTTCACTGCCTTCCACCCAGAAAGTCCCTAATGAGGCGGCATCCGCTTAGTATTCCAGGGAATATGTAGTGAGATTCACCAGCTTCAGTGTCTCTCAGAGGACTAATCCAGGGAGAGTTTCTAAGTCTAGCCTCCTGAATCTCATCCCCAGATTCTGATGCAGTGGTCACAGGATTGAGGAATCAATCCTCAAAATGAATATGTGTATCAGAGGAAACTTCCTGGGGACTGATTTTGAATCAGTGACTGAACTGAGAGATTCACTGTTGCACTGGGCATTGTGGAATCAGGAATAGGCTGAGGTCTGTTGGTTTTCAGTTACGATTTTGAATAAATTAATTTCTATAAAACCAGGCTATAAAAACATAGACACCATCCTACACTTAGTACTTAAAAGGTGTTTTAGAGCAGTGACAATACAACTCACAGTGTTAATTCTTATTGCTTTGCTCATATTCTGCTCATATTTTTCTCTTTCCATAACCACAGGAGATGGAGTGCTAGGTAGCTCATGCTAGGAAATGTTGAAGAGACAGCGATTTCTAATTGAAAATAAATGTGGCATGTGGCCCCCTCTGTCCAGTATTTACTCATCTTATTAATTAATAACTTTTTTCATCAGCTAGAGCTGATTTGGCCTTGGAGCTCATGAGACAACAGCATTCCCAGGTACCTTCTGTTCTATTCCCATCACCCAGTGGGCACCTTTAGATTTTAATCTCTCGTGGGACAGTTGCTTCCCAGCACAGGACTGTCACCGCCCCTAGGTGTGGTTACTATGAAATCACAGAAAACAATCACATGGGCCTTGCGTAGCCAGAAGGCGGCCACTGTCCGGCAAATGGAGTCCTTTCCTTTGCAGGCTGGATTCCTAGCGACTAGGAGTGAGGGGATTGATGGATTCTAATTTAACTCAAGCAAGGGTCATCTAGAAACTTACAACTGGGTCAGGGTGTCAGTCGTATCACTCTCCCCAGCGCTTCCCTGTTTTTTCGTTCTTTATTACTGCCTTTCGCAACCCCTCTGCTCTAGCTGATTTTCATCAGAGATTAAAATTGCTAGGCAAACGGGCTTTGCTGCTCAGCCATCACAAGGAAAGCTGGGGTTGAAAGCGCGTTTCATGGCTTTGTTTGGATGCAGAAAAATGACACACGTTGGCACTCATACACACATATGCGGCAATACTTTTTCTGTGTCTTTGGGAGTGGATCAAGACAAGGTATGTTTTCTATTGCAGCAGGAGTGCTGATGGCTTAATAAGTGTCACCTGCCCACTCCGATAAGTTAATATGACCAAAGAGTCCAAGGCTGGAAGTCTATGGCTTAAGCACTTGGAAACAATAAAGAAAATCCACTCTCGCCTTTTGCCTTGGCCACACTCTTGCCTCTGCCCATCCAGTTTCACCACCCAAACTGAGTGCCAATCACCTGTCACTTTTCAAAGAGGTCGTGTCAGCCTGGGCAACTTGAATTTTTGACAATGTAATTATGGCTCTTGCCTCCACAGTGGGGGGCTGAGCAGGCCAGAGAGGGTTTTATTGATTGTTCGGCAGGGAAATTTATCAATGTCTCCCCTTTCATTTCTACTTCTTCCCTGAGAAATTTGGCTGACAGATTCTTTGAAGAAAAGTAGTTTTACGGCCTTGACTGGACTTCCGCCTTTGTCCTTCTCAAGGAATTACAAAATACAGGCATTCAATATAAATGGATATTTCTGAGGAAATCTGCTATGTGGGATGCAATTGAGCAAAATCCTAGTGAAACTGTTATGAATGTAACGCTTCTCTCGGACTAAAAAAAGAAGGGGATTATTTACATAAGCAAATGGCTCATTTTCCTTGTAGAGTATTCCAGAAATCTGTATTTCAGTGCCAAGGTCTGGACAGATCCCATATTGATGATGTTGTGGTTGCTAAGGAGGAAAGCGCGAGCTTTAAGCACAGTGTAGCGCTCACGGAGCAGCGCAGAGCAGCGTGTTCCTGGTCAGTGAGTTTTCATACTGTGTCCCACAAAAAACCCACATTTCCTAAGAGAGCCCCCAGGGCTCCATAAACAGGGGAATATTCGAGGTCAAGGAACAAAAGCTTAAGCGGCTCGAGGAATCAATTCACTGCCTTTATCTCCACTACCTGTTCAAAGGGATATTTCATTAGAAAGAAAAAAAGTTTCGCTGTAAAAATCGCGATTAAAAGCTCCATTAAGGGGCCCGTGAAGCATTTCTACTCAAGCCTGACATCCCGAGTTCAGTCTCTGAGGCTCATACAAAGGCTGGAGGAGAAAACCCACCCCACCAACTCGTCCCCGACTTCCCAGCATGCTGCATGGTATGTAGACACTCTCGGAGTCACAAGCACACAATAAATAAAAAATTGAAGACCTGAAGGAGCTGTGTCCGGAAGTCTTTTAATTGTAGAGTGTGGAGCATTTGGGGTGCCCAGGGCCTCACTCTGCATGACTCCTCATCCCCTCAAGGCCTGCTGTACTCTCACTTGCTTTCTGTGAAGTCTGTTCTTTGGTGTAGTATAGTATTTTTTTATTTCTTCGATTTTTATTTTTATTCTTTTTTTTTAAATCAACAATGCAATTTTAACATCACTGTTCTCTGCACCACCTCTTCCATCATTTCTCGTCCTGCCTCTTTGCTGTCCACTACTCCTTTCCTCCACCTCAGTCCCTCTCTTAAATTTTATCTATGTTTCATTCCCCTGGGCTGGAATATAAACTATTATAAAGGCTTGGTACTTTTTGTGTGTAGCTTTATTAATCTCAAATTGTTTGGTTAAAAAAAAAAAAAGAAACAACAAAGAATCCCAGTGTAAATGACTTTAGATGAAAAGGATTTATGTTCTCTTGTGATTAGACTGAAGGCTGGGCAGAGTGGAAACTGCCCATGAACATTAGAGCCTCTAGTGCCCTCGATGCTGGGAGGACCCATGCTCACCTCTTCTGGCATGCCTTGGCTCCACTCTCTCCTAGGTTTTCATGAGCTTCTACTTTCTATTGCTGAAGGAAGTAGTTCTGTGCTCATTAAAAAACAAAACAACAAACAAAGAAACAAACCAGGGAAGGGCTCATAGCTCTAGAGGTCTTAGTGCCTTGGGTGGGAACCAGTACATCAAGACATTCTGATTGGCCCAGCTCACTCCACCTTTTCATTCCTCACTCCCTCCCATGGCACTCCTCAGGACCAGACAAGCAGGGCCATGTGAGATGATGTAATTTTGCCTTGATTAGGGAGGCTAGGGAGGTGTGGGTATAGCAGATATATATATATATATTGTGTGTGTGTGTGTGTGTGTGTGTATGTGTGTACATGTGAATGTATGTGTTCAAGGACATGCTTGTGTGAAGTAATGTTTTGGGACTCTCATCAATAAAAGCAAGGGTTGTAGTCAATCCATAAAAGGATTCTGTTGCTGAGAAGACAAAACCATAAATGCTTTTTACATTGATTAAGCTAAAACTTGGGGAATTTGATGTATGGTTAATCTTTGAAATCTCAAGGCTCTTGAAATGCAGTGGCAGAAAAATTCAGGTATAGTACATTTGGGCCATATTAGCCAGTAAACCATAATAGGATCATGAAAGCAAGCATGCCATTGAGCTTCTAATATAAACCTTAAAACATAGAGGATTATTTATATGTTTCATATATATAAATACATATGACATTACTAAAATCATTTGATTTAATTCAAAATTTGAAAATTTAAGTTGCTCCCCCATTCTAGTATTGTAAAGTTCTGTTTCCTGTCCTGGAACTAGCTCTTGTAGACTAGGCTGGCCTTGAACTCACAGACATCCACCTGCCTCTGCCTCCCAAGTGCTGGGATTAAAGGTGTGCACCACCACCGCCTGGCCACGACCTCGTGATGATGCACAGATGAATAGAGATAGGCTAATTTAAAATGTAAGAGCTAACTAGAAATAAGCTAATAGGCAACGTGGTATTTTAATTAATACAGTTTCTGTGTTATTATTTCAAGTCTGGGTGGCTTGAAATTAACAAGCGGCCTCCATCTACACCTGTCATACTAAGATTTTCCACTCTTCAGCCTTTCTCTGCTCTCCACCTATCTTTTCTGTTTGCTTCCCTGAGAAGCATGAGCAACTCAAACTTATGTGCACACCTAGATGAAAAATCTGGGAGATAGAAGCTCATTTTTGGGTCTTTCCGGCAGCTTTCCAGTTTATTTCAGAAGTCTATTTTGTTTATTTGAGAATAAGAACTTTACATCACCTTCTATGGAGAAAGGCAATCTAAAGTCAACGACCAGCTTACCAGGGCTGACAAAGCATCTTCACACCTCAGGATTCTTTTTGAATTTGCTATCTGTGTCACAGTCTAATCTGGTATAGGTTTCTCGGAGAATAGCTAAGAATTAGATTAATATCCTTTTAAAAGGTCCCCAAAATGTGTCTACTACCAAACATATTATGGTTCCCATATAACATGCAGCACTTGTTATCTCTCTGTCTCTCTGTCTCTCTGTCTCTCTGTCTCTCTGTCTCTCTCTGTCTCTCTCTCTGTCTCTGTCTCTCTCTCTCTCTCTCTCTCTCTCTCTTTCTCTGTTTAGCTCCTTAGAGTAGGTTCTATAGGAGTAGAAATTCTTCTCAACTACTTGTTTAAAACAGTCACTAGAAGATAGATTGCCAATGGTTTGAAGAAGAAAGCCAATGTCTTTTATTTTATGTCTGTATTTTATTGTTTTAGTTAGGGCTGGGAAGAAAGTTCGATAGAAGAACTAATGAAAGATGGGGGGAGTTTAAAGTGTAACCACTGCTACCTGTAATCATTTTCTTCCAGTCCTAAGGACTATGCATGATAGGCAAGAGCACTGTCACTCATCTGGATCCTTTGTCATTTTAATTTTAGTTTTGGTGACAGAGAATGACTAAGTTGTAAAGGATGGATATATAACCTGGTGTGGTGGTTTGAATAAAAATGGACCCACAGGTTCATAGGGAGTAGCACTATTATGGGTTATGGTCGTATTGGAGTAGGGTTGGCTTTGGGGTCTTAGAAGCCAGGCCTAGTGTGGCTCACCATCATTTCCTGCTGCCTACCTATCTGAATGTAGAACTCTCAGATCCTTCTCCAGCATCATGACTTCCTGGCATGATAATAATGGACTAAACATCCAAATTGTAAGAAAGCCCCAATTAAATGTTTTCCTTTATAAGAGTTGCCATTGTCATGGTGTCATTTCACAGCAAAAGAAACTCTAACCAAGACACCTGGGCTGGTCTCAAATTTGTGACCTTCTTACTTCAGCCTTCCAAACCAGCTGGTTACGGCTGCGTGCCACTTAGGCCTAGCTGTTTCCTACCTGGCCAGTGTGAATACAGCATGGAGTTGTAGTCAGTTAGAATGCTGTGATGGCTCCTACCTTCCTACCTACATGGTTAACAGAAGTGAATTTTCTCAGAGTCCTATGTCAACCTGGAAATTGGGTAGACAACTAATTTATTTTCAGGGTTGACAAATTAGTGTCACATGACTTTGAAAACATGAGCAATATCACTAACAAAAAAATCAGATGGAAATTTCTCTCTGTTTTGTCTAATAGTGCTTTTTAAAAATTTACCATTTTTAATTTATTTTTTAAACTGTCTTTTCTCATTTTACATGCCAAATCTGTTTCCTACACCCTCCACTCCTCCTGATCCCTCTTCCTCCCTCCTCCTAACCCCTCCCACCTCACATCCAATCCTCAGAGAGGCTAAGGCTTCCCATGGGGAGTCAACAAAAGTCTAGTACATTGCTTTGAGGCAAGACCAAAGTACTACCTCTATCCCGATTATCTTGGCTGAGAAAGGTAATAATGCTTTTAAAAGGTCCTACACACAACTATTTTGTACACAGTGGCAAAATCACCCCTACAGTAGTTTCTTGATAAGACAAGAATAGTGACCTCGGGCCAATGCAAATGGAAGGCTTCCCTAATTTGATAGTTTAAGGTAACGTATTTTTAAGGTCTTTTGATTTTAAGTGTTTTGTGTAACTGTATATTGCTAATTGGAAATGCGAGTTAGCTTTTCAATAACCTCAGTACAGTGGGAGCCCCACTTAGAAACACATTGTAAGATACTTCAGGTTTCTATATATACTTGGAAGTGTTGGCATTAGTCAGGTCTCTTTTTGTTGGAAGTGACAGAAAACCCAATTCAAACAAAAAATAAGGGCATTCACTGCCTCATCTAGCTGAGAAAACACGAGCACAGCTGTGCCCAGGTGCTCTGTTGCCATCGTTATGACTTCCTCTCTGCAGCTCTGGGTTGGGCTTTCCCATAAGCTGCCTTCTTTGGCAGTTACTCTCCACTCCCACAGAGGCAGAAACAGGGATCCTAAGGCTCTGGATAGAAGACGGTTCCTCTTTCCTAGTGGCTGTTTGACCCTTGAGCAAATCTCATTTGTCCCAACGTTACCACTGCACATCACTCTGTTGCCTGTTCTTAGCTCTTAACCTTGCCTGATAAATATATCACGCAGGACTTATTTTTATAGTTGTTTTATTTATTCTCCTGCTCCTGTCATTAATATAAGTACATCATGGGGACAGGTGATTTTCATTTTTATTTTTGTTATTGTTTCTGTTTCTGCTTATGATAGATCCCTACTGCCAAGAATATGGCCAACACTGAAAATGGACCTTGGTAAATATTTGGTTCCTGAATAGCTTAATGGGAAGTTTAAGAGAAAGGCTTTGAAGTGACTTTGACA
The DNA here is from genome assembly GCA_028555095.1 of Dicrostonyx torquatus. Lineage (NCBI taxonomy): Eukaryota > Metazoa > Chordata > Mammalia > Rodentia > Cricetidae > Dicrostonyx > Dicrostonyx torquatus. The sequence continues at coordinate 9,596,996 of JAQHUG010000041.1, read as the reverse complement.
GTGTTTATATCAGTACTACTTGTGTTATTGTCTCTAACAAAGGAAGAGTTACTCTTATTCTCAAGTGGGTCCTTGTTGGAACAGTGGTATGGGAAGTCTCCCAGAACTACATGGCCTGGGATTGTAAAAGGATGGCTTTATAAGTAAGAGGTGTCTTTTCTACTATTGAGAGTAAAATATAGTAAAAAAAATAGATCATCCACCTTTTCAATATTGAAATTCTTTTTTTTTACTATTTTTTTTTTACTGATTTTGAATTGCAAAAAGATTTAGCTGGATTGCCTATAGTAATATATTTAAAATTTGTTTAATTTGGTTGGGTAAAATTTCAGCAAATTCACTAGGCAAAACTAAAACCCTCAACACAAAGAAAAGAAAATTCAGGATTAAAGTATATTGTGATGTTTAAAAATTTGATTGATTACATTTTTCAAGTGGCAATAAAAGGAAAAGGATAATTTTTAAATAGTTTCAGGCAGGGTCCCAGGGCATAGTTCTAACCTGACATGCCACTCTTCTGTGTGAATATTTACATATACTTATTTTTAAAATTAAGATATAATTATATTATTTTCTCCTTTCTTTTCTCCCTCATACCCCTCTTATATACCCATCCTTACTCTTTCTGAAATTTATGACTTCTTTTTCTCTAATTGTCGTAAGTATAATGATCTAAATATAGAAATACAACCCTAGGTTATACGATGCCACTTGTATATTTGTTTGTTTTCAAGGTTTACCCATGGTATTGGATAAACACTTGGTTGATCTTTCCTGGGGAAGACTAGTTCTCCTGCTTTCAGCATTCAACAATTATCTATAGTTCTTTGTCTAGGCTTGTTTTTGTTGTTCATGTTCAGGTCTTGTTTAGGTAGCTATATTGTTGAGACTTCATGGGTATAGCTTCTCTTACAAACACATTTAGTAGCATAAAAGTATTTTGCATACTGGCATACTAATTTAGCTGCCATTACTCTTACTAGGCAAACATTGCTGACTAATTACTCTGGTTCTATCATAATTAATTGTTGATTTTCAAGTATAATCTAAATGTTATGGAGAAAATATATGCCAAGTAAATTGTAACAATTATTAAAAATGCAAAATAATTTTTAAAAGATTTGGTTCTAATACAAGAAGAGAATTATCATGAGCAACAATGTGCCACAAAACTGTTTGTGTCTGAGCATGAAGGGGACACAAGGAGTTTTTTTTTCTTCCTTACTTTTAAAACTGCAAGCAGAACTGGAGACTTCACTGCTTGCAGTTCAGCCAAGAAGGAGATAGAGCAATTCTACCTTTGGGCTCAAGAGAGCTGGTCTGGGTATTTCTCTGCTTTAAAAAGGTTTTAGGGAGTTACTCCCAGGAACCTTCCCTATACCTATGAGGGTGAAGGAACAAAAGAAAAAGAATCCTTTATTTAGTCTCACGAATCTTCCTATACCTGGGACTGTGACAAGAATTTCCTAGTCAATAGCAATACCACATAATAATTTCTATAATTGAGGGATTGGGAAGAGGAACAGAGCCATGACTGTGACTCAGCAAATGAAAATGACATCCTTATTTTATGCTGCAAGCAAAGTTATTGTTATGTTACAAATATCAGTTATATAGGAGCATGCTAATATTCCATGGACGGTAAGTTAGGAAGGCGGTTCTCAAGTTATATATATATATATATATATATATATATATATATATATATTTACCTGTGAGCTACTTCCTTCTGAAAATTTATTGATAGACTAAAATAGTAAAAGCAGTATTTGAATCTTTCCTGTATTTCTAAATTTATTCTTTTTATAATATTCTTCATGGATTGGTAACCTAAAGTGGCAATCAGTTTTCTTGGGAACTAAACCATTTCATTACAGAGATTGAAAGGTCCCATGGCTAGCCATTAGCAACTGGAGACTAAGAAGAACTAATATGTACAATTCCTTATTCACGTTCAAGAGCATGAGAATCAGGAAAACTGATGGCATAAGTTATAGCTAAAGAGATGGCAGCTGAATGAGCCGAATGCTGAGAACTCATTCTGAGTCTGAAGGCAACATAAGATAAGATATAATCAGGGTCTGCATTTATGTATCAAGGAGTTTCCAGGATCTTAATTATCTCTCATTGTGGAAGGCAATTAATTTTATTTTCTTGCCCAGTTTTGATTTTAATCTTACCTACCTAGAATATACTTTCACAGACACACCTAGAATAGTATTTGACTGATGTCTGGGTACTCTGTAGTTCCTAGATTACAATCACCAATTTGTACCCCACTTTTGACAAATGGCTTTCTATTATATTATAGACTGCAATCTTGGAAGACCCTTGGTGTGGCAGAATGACTCCTATTTTTCCCCAGTGAGCTAGATTTTGCTTAGAAATTGAGTACTTAAAATTGGGAGCATTGGGAACATGGGAGAGGGTTGAAGGGAAGGGGAGAAGGGAGGGAAGCAGAGAAAAAATTATAGCTCAATAAAATCAATAAGAAAAAAAGAGATTGAGTACTTAGTCATCTTCAGTGATCAAGCTTGAACTCTACAAGACTTTATGGGTTCAAATCCCAACTCTATCAATAACTAGATGATAGAACTCAAAATGTCACCTCCTAAGTGTTTCACCTTCTGTGTGTAGAATTGTCATTAAATATTTTTTATCGTGCTATTACATGAGACAAGGCCAATAAGACACATAAAATATGACTCAAGTCAGCAGGAATCAAACACCTAAGTATTCACTACACATTCATATTCTTATTCTTGTTATGTAGCTACAATTGGATTTGGTGAAATTACCTCATTATTAATCTAAGATGAATACAGGATTGTTAATTTTTCTGCCAGCCAGAATCTTGATTGCCATTCTTAATACCTCTTATATTATCATTTTGTTCTTTACTAAGTATTATTGTTGAACAACTTGTGAATTTGTGTTCTGTACACTCCTATTATTGTCACCTTAGCTTATTTTGGTGTTAATATAGCTTTTAGTTGCTGTTCTTATAACCTCTCCAGTTCATTCTCTGCCCTGGAGCCAAGATAATATTTTAAAAACATAATTTGTTTTTTTTTTCAGTCATGTTTATGTTTGAAACTCTTTGTAACTTCTCATTGTTCCTATGAGAAAGTACGAAATGTCTCTTCTGGCTGTCTTGCCCTGTCTGCTGTAGATGCTACCCACATCTTCTGCCATCATCATTCTCCAGGAGCATCCTCTTTTAGTTTATTGACTGGTTAATATTGGCACGCTTTTACACTTGTAAGTATCAAAAGGTTCTGAAGCTAGTTAAGGGAACTGGAATCTACAAAGGCAGCATCCCTCTTTCAAAAAGCATCCTTCCATTTGCATCATCAAAGCACAGCTGTTAATGGCCTGGTCATGGAGAAGGAGGAATTGGGTATTATATTCAGCATTTCTTGAAATTGGATTTTCCTTCTATCTTGGCGCTTCACAGTTTTCAAAGCTGGCTCACACCCTTTCCTCTCATCTACCTCTCAGGGCTCCGTGATGCGCGAAAGGCTGGGATTAGGACTATTGCTTTCATTTTAGAAATGATGAAACGGGGGTCTTGAAGGAGAGGTAACTACAGTTCATTCTGCACACGAGGTCTTTCTGCTTTTTGCACATATAGCTGGTTATTTACCTGTGGTAGAAAGACACATGGGGGAGGGTAAGCCTTCTTGAGCCTTATGGGTTCTGGAACAATCGTCTCAATTTAATCCTTTCAAGATACTTTGTGATCCCCAGTGGAGCATTGTTTCTACATCCCCTTATGTAATATACTCTTGACAAAAGCATAAAGTACCTGTTAATGCTCTTTCTCCAATTTGTTATTTACTCTTCAGGATTTAATGGGATCTGATGTACTTTATCAAGTCTAAAGACATTTTTTTCTGTATAATTCTTTTCTTAGATTTGTGTTTAGAAACTCCTCCTATAGAAGAAACGATGTGCATTTCCCTACTAAGTTCTCTGATCTTTTATCGTTTTAAATTATTTTCTTTCCACATTACATATTTAAATAGGTTTAGAAGATTATGACCTATGGCCAAATCTGGTCCATTCTTTGTTCTTTTAGAACAATTTTGTTGAAGCACAGTGACTCCTGCCTGTTGAGATTTTTATCTATGGTGACTTTGCAGGACAGTAGCAGAATTGAGCTGTTATGCTCCAGACAACATGGCTTGTAAACACTAGAGCTTTGAATACCCACTTCTTCCAGGAAAAGATTGCTGCCCTCTGCTTTAATTCATATAGATTTTGCTGATACTGTTTGTTCACCCATTATCTATTTTCCTCCAATGGCTAGTCATTTTCTGATCACTAGTCATCAATGTAATTATAATAATCTGAACATAAGCCTTAACTGTATTTATGTCCCACTTGTCAGAACTCATAAGTATTGGTTGCTTTATCTGGCAAAAGGAAGATATGGTGGGTCACACTTGAAATCTCAGCATTTGAGAGACTGAGGCAAGAGGATTTCAGGTTAAGCTAGTCTGGGCTACAAAATATGGCCTTGTCTCAGAAAGAACAAATATTAGTGTGGAGACTGGGCAGATGTGTTTAAATTGAAGATCTTGAGATGTGGACATTATTCTAAGTAATTATCCAGGTAGAAATCATTAATCATAGTGGCAATTTTAAGATTACAGGAGAGAAACTGGAGGAGAAGGGAAAGTGATGATGGGAATGGATGTGAGTGATGTGTTTTAAATATGGACAAATGAATTATAAGTCAAATACTGCACATGACCGTTGAAAACTGTAAATACCATGGAGTTCTATTTTCTTCTCAGAATTTATAAAATGAAGCAACAATGTCAACCCTCCTTTGTTTCAGTGGAATTACCTTCAGAATTCTGATTTTTAAAACCACAAGATTAAAAACTGTGTTCCCTGTGTTGGGCTATAGCTCTTGCCTCCCATGGTTACTGCCCTGACTTCAATTCCCATTACTGCAAAAAAATTGTGTTCCTACTATATGATATAAAGAGAATTTAAGAAGAAAAAAGAGGTTAAACTCTTCTGCTTTTCTACAGATCTTAAATGTTGGCTCTTCAATGAGCCCTCGTCTTCCTCATCTTTGTCACAAGACCTGTGGCCACCCAGATGTCAGAGGCTTCAATGCCTGCCAGTTTTGGCTTTTGTATCAGTGGCAGCAGTAGTGAGGTCTGTAGTAGTTTCAGCCATGATGCTTACCAGCAATAGCATAATTATAACCCACAGAGGCACCTTGGAAATCTCATATATGAATATGGTCAGTTCTCTAAACAATAAACACTAATGTATCATTGATGTACTTCTTCCACTAGATGAGCTTGGGCGATGAGGAATGAGATAGTCTTTTATTTGGCAACTTTGAGGTGGTCAGGAACTATAAGTATGAAGGCCCTTTGATGACAGGATTAGGTGTGCTTCATTTCCAAATGACCAGTGGTGGATGGGTTGCCAGTGCCTTGGACCACTTTAAGGATAATATTTTTCAGAGACATGTTGTGTGTTGGAGAAAATGGATCCAAAGGAGTTTGATATCATGACCTGGAAACCATGACAAATGAGAGTGTGACTTGTTAGATGGCACTTGTGACCTTTTGCTTCTATTGCCACATCTCTTTGATAAGAAGCCTGCGTCCTCAGACTATGTGTCTAGTTGACCATCTTTCAGAAATTTTAACAGAAACCAACCATATTTCCCTCTTCCTTTCTAAAACTCTTTTCCCAGGTCTGGTTCTCCAAACCAATTACTCCCTTATAAATAAGCAGTGAAAAGAACATATGTGAAGAAGTTGGAGAACCTTATTCTACTTTAAGTTAATCTGATGGAAGATGCCTCATCATTAAACAATAACAGCATGAGTCCCAAATCCTGCCTGAACTCTCCCCAGCAAGGCTCTCTATCTCTAGCTGCTCTTCCCCCTTGTCTTTCTATCCCACACCTTGGAACTGTCCTGAAGAAGGCAGACGCACAAGAAAAACAGGAGGAACTGGTCACGTAGTTGCAAAATAAGCCTAACAGAATATCAGTTGTCAGGCTGTGCCAGGAGAAGAGGGTGGAGTGAGCAGTGAGTACAGGTTAATGTAAAGAGTTAGAAATGAAAAGCATGTTCTGAAACAGAAGGCATTCTACAGTCAGCCCAACCCGAGCACATTTAAGAGCATCTGCAAGAGAGGGCAGTCTTTGATCAAAGATATCAAATATCTTATTGGATAGATGAAGCCACACAACAGAGAAGAGAGGAGTGAGGGTGGTGTGTACTTCTCTGTGGAAGCCCAGCACTGAAGCCATAGTATAATAAGTATTTTCTAAGGAAAGTACAAAATTTCAAAGGAAAGATGTGTGCAGAATTAGAGTATTGCTAAAACACACAATTTTGTTAACATATGGATATAAAAAGGAGTAAGAAAGACATGCATTAGTATGTCATAAAAGATTATGAGCTATTTCATTACCTTTCTCAACTCAGTATTTGTACTTTAAAAATAATATGCTAAATTTTTTCTAAATATAAATCTTATTCAAAGTTCTTCCTCCTAATCTTCACTGGCATTCTAATTGATAGTATAAACCTACCCAGATTCTTACCAAATGATTACCTATCCAAACAATGCTGCGTGTGAAGTTTGACATAGCTTAGGAACAGCACATAAAAGAGGGTTTTGTGACATTTCAACAAAACCTTGTAGGATTTGTGTGTCTGATGGAAGGATATGTCAAAGGAAGGCATTTTGTGGCCACATGGCTGGATGAAGTGGCTGAAACCTTCATGGGAGGTAATATAAAGGCCCAGGTGTTTCTGATAATATCACTATACACTTGTTTCTTTTAAGGCGCTTCCTTTGAATCAAAGTAGACAAACTATAAAATTCTTTCTGCACATAGAAACCTATCTTTTCTCTTATCCTTTCTGAGAACTAGAACTAATTCTAGTATCTTCACACCATGGTTAGCTTTATTCCAAACTTTTGTGGCTAAAGAACAGCAGGGCTCTTAGCAGTGGGAGAGACTTAGTCTGCACTCCCTTTCAACGCGTTGAGAACATGTTAGCTGATCTGCCTTGGTTGCAGATAACTGGTGAGCATAGTTAGAGGGCTTTTCTGGCTTACCTTTCTCTTTCCTGCAGGTTTATCCTCTCTTCTCCTCATGACCACTGGAAATGAGTCAGTAACAATGCAGAAAACTTAGAGTGGACATATGCCACAGAAATGCATATGCCCTACCAAGGTTTGCCTTAATATAAGGGAGACAATATAGAGTGATTATCACAGACAGAAGAAATGGTACATGAAAAAATAGTTTTGGTGCTCACTTTATCTGGGCAAATTCAGCTCACTGTTCAAAACTCAACATAGTTAATAATATTACTCTTTTTGGGAAACATTTTCAGAACCAGCCAACCCCTTTCCTTGTGGGAGATTCCATGTTTGTGCAGTGGCCAATTCTGGATGTCCTTTTATCATAAGCTTAGCATGATACACCTGTGATATTCATTTGTGTATTTCTCACACTGAGAGTTAGCATTGGGGAAAAGAATCTGTTTTATGTTTGCCTTCACAGCGACAGACCAACAAGGAAGGAAAGGAAGCATTTAGTGTTATATTATGGGGAAGATGCATGCAGAAATGAGGGGGAAACAGCTTGTGTATAATTAAGAATGTTTATAGTTGGTCTTTTTTTCCTGTTTCTGTTATGATGAGAACATTGTTTTAACAGGTGAAATTTATCTATCTGTCTGTCTGTCTGTCTATGTATCTATCTATCATCTATATATCAACTAGTATATCTTCCTTATTCCTTTTTCCTTCCTTCTCTCTCTCTCTCTTTTTCTCTCTACCCTCTTTCCATCTTTTTTTGAAGCCTTGTCCGTTATTTTCTTAGAATAAAGATTTAAGTCCTATAAAACAAACAGAGGACAATTAGTGAGTTTTAAGTGTATCAATCCATGAAGGTTATTTTCTTTCTTCCCATGCCAATTTGGTAAAAGTGGTTCTCCGGGGCTGCATAATTACAGATGAATGACAGTGAATTGCTTGGACAATAATTGGTAGGAAGTACAATTATGAGAAGTCATTAGTGGGAGAAAATGAATAGTTGGTTGCTTAGCAGGTCAACATTGAAAGCCCAATGTGGTTAGACATTGTATTAAATTACAGGCTTCGTCATTTAAGTACATTTATAAATCACTGATCTTTGCAAGCCATATTTTTACATAACGTTTGATTTGTGGTACAGTACAGGAGCTGCCCAGTGTGGATTTCATGAGTTCAATGACGAAAACAGTCCATATTTGAAGTGTGTGGTGCTCTATTGACCAGGGGCTCAGCTGACCTACCTTGCACAAATAATATTTACAAAGTAATACATATTGTGTTTAGAGAATCCAATCTAATTCTATTGATATATTGTGCTATCAGAGGCATAGAACTGTGTTACCCATCTAGTTCCTTGGTCCTAGACTTAGAAGTCTCAGGTTCAAAATTCAGAATTGGTATCTCATTGCTTTGTAATCATGTCCAGGAGGAATTGTGGTTTTCTATCAGTACAATCTATTAAAACAATAATAATGATAATAATAAAAACGAAAAGGAAATCACAGCTATGATACATCTGCTCTTCAGAAAGAAAAAATAATTACTCAGCATTGTGTCTTTTCTTTTTGGTATCTGAGACAAACACCACAGTCAAAAGCAACTTGGGGAAGAAAGGATTTATTTTGTTGTAATTCCAGGGCACAACCTATCTTTTGTCACCATCAGGTCAGGGACAATGCAGGAAACAGGAAGCAGGGACCAACCCAGAGATGACAGAGGAATGTTGCTTACTAACTTGTTCCCTCTGACTTGTGCTCACTCTGCCTTTGTATACAGCCTAGGAGTTACCTGCTCAGGCTTGGCAACTATGAACTTTGGACTGGGCCCTCTCAATCAATCAATGACAAGAAAACTCACAGGCCAACCTAATGGAGGCAATCCTCCAGTTGAGACTCTCTCAGGTAACTCTGGACTGTGTCAAATGGACAGCTGAAGTTCCCTAGAAAAAAGAAAACTTCGGATTGTTCTAATTCTTCAATAAATGTATTATTTTATTATATATATATATATATTGCACATAGCATGTTCACTCAGGTATATGTTTTCTGTGCTTATAAGTAATTGCTTAGAAGGCAACATTTAGAACAGATATTTTATGTACTGTAAATTGAATGCTAACCCTGTGTCCAGTTATGTGTGGAATGGGACATCCATAGATGCGAAACAAAGCAGTAGCTGTACATTCAGGGTGCCACCTGCTGATGTGGCTGGTAAGGTTCTAACAGCTGTAGTGATGACAGAATGATTTAGTGCTAAGAAACATGGCACTGGCTATAGGTGAGTAACTGTTTTGGCTCCCGGAGGCCTCCTTGAATCTGCTCAACTTGTAGATATTTCATTGGTGATGACAAAAACTGCATTGGCTGCCTCCTCAAACTCTCACAACATGCTGCTTTTGTCCCCACACTCCCATCTGCTTTATGGGTGTACTTGTTAGGAACTCCGTGTGAAGGCAGCAAAGGAGTTTGTCGGCCGTGCTCACCGTAAGGCACCTCCCATGCCAGTTTCCTCTTGCTTTGAATGCCTTTGTCATTGCTGTATATTCAGGAGTGTGGGATGCCCCTTCTGTAGCTACCCTAAGAATACTGGGCATAAGGGTGGAGGTTTACATTTTTCCCATCCAGTCAAACCCCAATGTGTGGGGGAATACTCTCTGACTAATAAAGCATAGATGCCCTTTCCATAGCAGAGAGTCTAACCTAATCGAGTAGACGTTCAAAGTTTGAGGTGCCTGCTTCCTTGTATCTTATTTTAAAATATATATGCATATATTATAAACATATACATGTATATATCACACACATTATATATATATGTTACACACTAAATTTAGTGATATGTGATATACATACACACATATGCAAGCATATACACACATACCACATACATTTATGTATATATGTATACACACATATATAAGTATATACATGTATATCACACACATTTATGTATATATATATGTATACACACAGTATATGTTGTCTGAGCATTTACTACATGCCAGACACTGTGAATGACTTTGGTGTTGTTATAATGAACAAAATATGTATTGCTTTTGCTGCTGTGCTTGGTGGGTGAGACAGACAGCTAAGTGCAACACTAGAGACCCAGTTACGGATGTGTCAAGTTCTAGACAGAAGAGAGGTGTGGTCATGTGTAGTCTGAGGCCACTTGTTTGTTTCCCGGCCTCTCTGACTCAAACTCTTTGACCAATGACCCTAGCATATTCCCAGCAAGCTCTTACATCTTAAATTAACCCATTCCTATTATTTATATTTTACTATGAGTCTTGTGGCCTACCGGCAAGGTTCTAGATGGCGGCTCGCATCTTTCCCCTCTGGTAGTTACATGGCATCTCACTGACTGTGCCTACTCTCTCTCTCTCTCTCTCTCTCTCTATATATATATATATATATATATATATATATATATATATATATATATATATGTTTTCCAGCCTGGCTATATTCTGTTAAGCCATTGCCCGAAAGCGTCTTCTTTATTAACCAATGGTATACAGAGGGGAATCCCACATCAGTAATATGACAAATTACCACATAGAGCTCAGATATCCAGGAGGTCTTGTAGGCTTTATGGTCAACAATAATCACTCTAAAGAATGCAGCATGTTTTCCTCAGGGAATCTCAGGTAGAGAACATCAGATATAAAATGCTCTCGAGAGCCTTTTCATATTCATCTTAGGCTCAGTATGTATACATGTAGACTGTATGGGTAGAGAAGGGCTCAGATCTGGTAGATGCTGTGTTGTAACTGTACACATTGTTTTTCTTATTCTCTCACACAAAACAATTCACATAAACAGGTTTTGATTATGCAGACTTAAAAACCCCAGATATGCTCACTAATTGCTCCATCAAATATCCTATATTACTCTAAGGATTATGTAGGAAGAGGTAAAGAATAGCAGATGCCTGAAGGGTTCTCTGAAACTCTATGGAAAAATCAGGCAGTGATTTCTTTCAGGTGGGTTGGTACCTAGATGATCGCAGGGGATAGGGAGAGGCAGGAATGATGCTATTAAATGAAACCAGATTAGGAGATGAATTTCTTGTCATAGAAATGTCCTTACAAAGTCAGAAACTATAGAGCAGGGTCTACTGGGAGAGAAATGGGGAGTTAAGAAAAGAGTTTGAGCTTTGTTAGTGGGGTCTAAAGAGAGGGACTACAGGTGATCCAGCAAAGAGATTGGTCAAAGGTGATTCAGCAAAATCTTTCATAAGCATGTGATAAGAAATTATTAGAATAAGATAAATTTTCAGAAGGTCTAGCTTAATTGATTGTTGTAATCATTTTGACATCTTGAGTTTGAATGATTATAGCTCCCAAAAAGTTCGATATCTACTGTAGTGGTCAACAAGATAAAACGACAGCCTACACAATGGGAAAAGATCTTCACTAACCCCACATCAGACAGAGGTCTGGTCTTCAAAATATACAAAGAACTCAAGAAATTGGTCACCAAAAGAACAAATAATCCAATAAAAAAATGGAGCACAAACCTAAACAGAGAACTCTCAACAGAGGAACTAAAATGGCTGAAAGACACTTAAGGAAATGGTCAACATTCAGAGAAATGCAAATCAAAACAACTCTGAGATTCCATCTTATACCTGTAAGAATGGCCAAGATTAAAAACACAGATGACAACTTAGGCTGGAGAGGTTGTGTGGTAAGAGGGAACACTCCTGTGTTGCTGGTGGGAATGCAAGCTGGTATAGCCTCTTTGGATGTCAGTGTGATGATTTCTCAAAAAATTAGGAAACAACCTTTCTCAAGACCCAGTAATACCACTTTTGGGTATATATCCAAAGGATGCTCAATCATGCCACAAGGATATATGCTCAATTATGTTCATAGAGGCATTGTTTGTCATAGCCAGAAACTGGAAACAACATAGATGCTCTTTGACTGAAGAATGGATAAGGAAAATGTGGTACATTTACACAATAGAGTACTACACAGCAGAAAAAATGATGACATCTTGAATTTTGCAGGCAAATGGATGGAGCTAGAGAACATCATTTTGAGTGAGATAACCCAGACAGATGTACTCACTCATAAGTGTTTTTTAAACATAAAGCAAAGAAGGCCAGCCCATAAATCACAATTCCAGAGAACCTAGACAACAATGAGGGCCCTAAGAGAGACATACATGGATCTAGTCTATATGGAAAATGGAAAGGGACAAGATCTCCTGAGTAAATTGGGAGCATGGGGACCTTATGTGGGGTTGAAGGGGAGGGGAAAGGTAGAGAGGGGAGTGGAGAAAAGTGTAGAACTTTTCTACACTTAAAATAATACACTACAATAAAAATAATAAAAAAAGAAAAAAATAGAAAGAGGCTGGGACTTAGAATGTGTCCAGGTTTTATATATTAGTCATACACAGAGAGAATTCTTTTGTAAAGAGAGTGTTATGAAATAATTTTGCTGCATTGAGAGACTGTCATCAATACAGTAGATTAAACTTCTGAATTGCTAGCCCCAATTAAATGTTTTTCTTTATAAGCATTGCAGAGGTCATGGTGTCTCTTCACAGCAATAGAAACCTTAACTAAGCCATCATTAGAGAAGCTTCCTCCTGAGGGGATAGAAACTAATACAGTGGCCCACAACGGGACAATGTGTAGAGAGTGAGCAACCTTGGAACGCTCAGCCCTTAATGGGATGTCTCCATCAAATCCCTTTCTTCTGGGTTCGGGGAACTCTGAGGACTAGCAGGTGCAAAGGTTGTAAGAGCCAAAGAGTATGGGAGATACCAAGAAAATCATCTTCCAGACGCAAAAGGCTTGTGTAAATATGGATTCACAGAAAGCATACATAAAACCCATACAAGTTTAAGTCAGATGAGACCCAGTGCTGAAAGCCAACATGGACATCAGTCCCTGTCTCTAACCAAGAAGCTACCAACAATTGATAACAACTTGCTAAAAAATATTTTCTCCAATGGCATCTCACTGGGTATACAAGTCACACTCAAGAGTAGAAACCCTGGCCACCTGTAAAGGACCAACATGAAATGTTATTTTGTTATGTAAAAGAATTATTTTTATAATTATATAACAAAAACTGGAAATTTATAATTATAATTTAAAATCGCAATAAATTTTGTTATCTCCAAAAAGAAAGACTGTGAATATTTGAAAGGACATGAATGTATATGAATAGTTAGATATGCACATTAAAATTCTTTGGGTTTCTTTGTTCATCTTGACTTGACCATTATTTATTTTTGTTTGCAAGCCTAGTCTTTAATGACTGAGCCAGCTCTCCAGCCTTTGATCATTGCTTGTAAGGATGATTAGCTGGGAAATACGCCTTACTGTCTTCACTTTTGGTTCTGTTTGATACAAGTAACAAACATCACAATGCGATCGTGCTCTATCTTTGATGCATAGCCTTGTATGTAGCCAATAAGGAGAACTTCACACATATGTATACACAAATAAAGAAACTTTATTTCATTTTATGATTCCCAAGGGTTAAGATATACAAACAAGGAATAAAATTAAAATTATTTTCTTTTGGGGATGATTTATGCCTTAATTTCCACCTGCCCTATAATTAGAAATTTTGAACTCTGTAACTGTTTTTTAAGATAAAATTATTGCCTTGGTAAACTTCAGAAATTACATCATTAACCCAAAGACCTTTCTCAGCCTAGAACAACATGGTTGGTGCAAGTGTCTGTGCACACACAGACAAATAAATAAAGAGGAAAGTTTAAAATAATTTGAAAATGATTTATTGTCGGCAACCCCTGCAGTTAGGAATTCAAGTATTATTACTTTACTTCAGTGCAGCCGGGGAGGACAGCAACTTGCTGTGGGCTAAAGGTAAATGATGATCTATTGCGGAGGAGGCAGGGGGATGAACTGAGGAAAAGGGGAAGGAGTGGGGAGTGAGCAATGCATTTTCTCAACTATTGCTTCACATAATGCTTCTCAAAATTTGGCTTGACCCCTGTTGGAAAATCCCAGTGTAAACGGTGAAGTAAATGACGTTCTTAAATCTTTGATAGTTAAGGGCATATGTGCTTGGTACGGGGAGTGTGCGAGCGCTGTGCACACAAAGCTATGTTGAGTCCCTAGTCTTCCGGCTTCAGCTGCTTGACGGTCTGATCCCAGATGCAGTCAGTTTTAGTTCAAAGGGATCAGTTAACACATAATGTTCTGGGATGACTTTTCTAAAGTAACCTACTCTGCTCACAGCATTTGTGGGTTAAACCCTTCATGTTGTAAATGAACCCTTCATGTTGTAAATGAACTATGGACTCCTATGGTAGAATAAAACACCGACTTTCTCATTTCTAAAACAAGAGTGAAGTAAAAGCTCATTTTTCCAAACACAAAGTGATACATGGAAGGAAAGAGTAAACCCTGATCTCTGCCCTTCATAACTTTATGAGCCTGCATCTCATTAAATCATCCTAAACCCCATGCTGGAAGTTTGTCTACTTCTCGGTGTAACTGAGAAACTGAAGCCCACCTAGACGTACTTCTCTATGTTAAGACTAGCTCACACGTAAATTGTATCTAGTGGCAGCTCCTATGTTTTCCATCTCACCACTCTGTCCTTGGCTGCTTGTACAAGCACCTCCTAATAAAATCATACTTTTATAAACAACTAAAGTATTGAAACAAGTTTCCTCTCAACTTTAGGTGCAGTCCCAGAAGTGACTGTCACCTATCTTCGAGCCACTGCGTGTGCAGGAGACACAACACTGGTTCTAGAGGAAGCTGTGGACTGGCGCCCTGGGGATGAGGCTGTCATCATCAGTGGGAGGAGTGCTGAAGGCACCGGATCAACGGAAGAGGTTGTTGTTGTGGAAACTGTGCAAAATGCACAACTCCATCTCAGGACTCCCTTGAGGTACTCAAATTTCAGCTTGCCTAGGTTTACACGGCGAGGGGAGGAGATGAAGTCTAACACACACTGGGCTCTGGACATCTGTCTCCTGATGAGATACGTTAGTGTTAAATAGTGCTGGACACCTGGAAAACAAAGTAAAAAAGCTTGAATGTTATGAAGATTACTTTCTTTACTGGGACCCTGGAATTTCTGCCTTGGAGAGTGGTCAGTATGTAACTCTCAATGCTATACTCGATGTATTTTACACATGTATATAGGACTCATTCTTGGGTATTTGAGTTTCCAAAGAAATAGACAGTCCCCAATGAAGAATCTATTTACTATTTCTAGTAAGATGTAGAATGATGTTCTCAAGTGCATCTTCCACTCCTGTTTTTTTTTTCAGATATTCTTACAATATCACAGAGGACTGGGTAGCTGGAAAGAATCATATGTTGAAGGCTACTGTGGCTCTTCTCAGCAGGAACATTGTCATCCAAGGAAATCTTACTCTTGAGAGGGTAAAGCGCCTCCATTTCTGCCAGGAGGTCAATGCTGCTGAAGGTATAAATGCAGATTGCTGGAAAACCCAAAGAATGAATAAGTGTTCTCACTGCCTAGCAATATGTGGTGCGACCGTGGTTGGGCTTCTTCATTAGAACACACAGTCTTTGAGTGTCTATATTTCTCTGTAATTTTCAGAATCCTCTTGACAGCTTGTCACTTCATCCCTTTTCCCACTTATAGGTAAAAGAAATAGACAAAAGACAAAGGAAATAGTTTAGTGATTTGACCTGGGGAAACTTGTGTTAATGAATTAAATCTGGATAGTTGGAGGGATGCTGTAATGATTTCTTTAATCCCAGGCTTCTCCCAAGATTCTCAAGAAAACCATGATTCCAGAATCATAGGCTTGGCCGGTTCATTCTCATTGATTAGATTTGCACCTCCTCTCTTTGGGGGGTTGTTTTCTGAGGGACCTAGCATGTACTCTAGGTAAAGGGGTAAAGGAGCCAATTTATCTTCTGGTAGAATAGCAGGCACTGAATCACACTGATGTGTCTATTAAACATCTATTTCAGGGATGGTTAGTTTAGGAGGTTATGTTTTGGTTTCCCAGACTGTAGATTATGAGGCGTTCACATGCTGTGAAGATATCATTTGTCAACTTTGGTCCAGGATGCTGTGGGTGTCAAGGATGACTTCCAGGCATGAACTGTGGATGGATGATGAGGCTTTTTCTGTGATGGGAAGAGGAGAAGGTTTTGGGATAGGAGGGTAGTGGTGAATAGAAGTTTAATTTGCCACCAATTGAGTGGAGATGTCTGACAGTGTCTGGACCCTGATAGAAATATCAAGGCTAGAGTTAAAGATTTCAGAGACATGCACATAGAGGTGCAGTTATACACAGTGTTGTGATATAAGGGATTATTAATTGTGAAGAATTAGTATGACCTCACTATTTTCTATTCAAAGTCATCAACTAACAAATATGTAATTTGGAAAGAAGAAAAAAATGTTTGGGTAAAAGTGGGTTAGAACTGATTGCCACCTTCAAAATTTCACCAAATCAGGATAATTGTGCCAAAACATAAAACAGACATCATCTCTTCATTTACTGCTTATAGGTCAATTCTTTGAACGATTAGACTTTGTAATTCACCGGACAGTGACACATTAGTTTGAACTACTGCCACCTCTTTTGCTGGTTATTGAGTTATTACTATTAACCACAGTGCAGCAATACAGAAGGCTATGTTGGTGAGCTGGTTAATCTTTGTTGTCAGCTGGACAGAACCATCTGTCACCTGAGAAGAAGTGGCCTCATTTAAGGAACTACCAATACTGGATAAACCTTTGGTCATTTTTGAGAGAGATTATCTTGAAGCAGATTGACAGGGGAAAGATTAGCCCACTGTGGGCAGCATCATGTCTAGGTGGGTGAGTCTGGGCTGTAGAAGAAGCTTACCTGAGTATGAACTGGAGAACAAGCTGGTGATCTTTGTCCTCCCGCGGTATCTGCTTGAGCGCCTGCCCTGACTTTCCTTAAAGATGTACTGTGGACAGGAAATGGAAAATAAAATAATACCTTTCTTTCCTTAAACTGCTTTTGGCCACGTGTTTATTACAGCAAAAGAAAGGAAACTAGGACAGTGAGTATGTCTGAATTTAGCACTTTGCGTCTTTTGAGTATGGACTGCAAGGTAATATGACCGATACCAAATCAATTCTGAAGATGACCTCAGCGTTTTGAGATTCTTTCCCATTATCAAATGTTGCATGTCTGCAGAAAACATTCTGAGTGCTGGTTTCTCAACACTATAGCAATGGCAGTTGAGAATTCGGTACAGGTCACTTTTCTGTCCTTCGTAGGAAGATAGCTGGGGAAGCAGATTGGTAGTAACTCTCAGTAACTTTTCTGAGCCCTCTGTCCTTTCACTGGAGACATTTTTTTGCTAAATCCTCAAACAAATACTGAAGGGAAACCCCATTGGGCTCCTGAAGATTATAAGGTGCTATGTAGGATTCAGTTTTCATAATTCCCCCAAGAATTATCAAATATAATAAAGCCATTTTATTTGACCTCTCCTACAGGTTATCTTTTGCATTTAAATCAAAACCAGTGTAATTGGCTCCTTTCGGATAGGAATTAAGGTGAATGTGTGTGCACAGGGTGGGAGGAGGCAGGGAGGGGAGAGCATCTCCAGATATACGAAAGCAAGAGGTGGGTAATATCATGTTCAGATATAAGAGAGCAAGGGGTAATATCATGTTCAGATATACGAGAGCAAGGGGTAATATCATGTTCAGATATACGAGAGCAAGGGGTAATATCATGTCTTAGTTATTTGATCTGTTTAAACAATCCACAGGAAGAAATCATGAACAGTGAAAGAAGACAGTTGGATGATTTGCCCTGTGCAGCCATAGAACCTTGCACACAGAGATTTGTCTAGAAGCAATTTTAAAAGTTTCCCCTGAACATCATTGTGTGTTTCAGGTAACCTAAAGCACTGTTTGTATTATAAGAGTGAGAAAATGCTGGGAGCCAGTGATCTAGGGGCCAGAGTAATCATTCAGTCCTTCCCAGAGGAGCCCAGCTTGGTCAAGCTGAAGGGAGTGCAGTTTCGAGACCTGGGGCAGGCCTTCCGAAAGCATCCAAGTTCACTCACCTTGGTGGGAGCTTTGAGAGGTAAGAGACCACGTCTCAGTCTTCCCAGTTTTCTTCTATGTTGAAGGTACCACACTGATGATATGTCAGACTGACGAATTCAGAGATTGATAAATGTTTATAAGTTACATGTATGCTTTTCGAACTTGAGTACCTAAATTAATCTCACATGGAGCTTATTAATAAAATTCAGAGATGCACGCACTCACCAGAGAGCAGTTTGGACACGTGAGGAAGTTCTAGTGGTTCGGGTGCACACTGTGTTCTGAGGGGGTGATGTTTGGCTAGAGATTCAGAGTGGAGAAAAAAGTCCAGATGGTGTTTCTGAAAGCAGTGATTATTTATAAGTCAATTTATAGGTATTGATTTTTTTATTCTTATAAGAAGCTAGATATTTTGCTCTAAAATCAATATAAAGCTTTGTGGAAATACAGATTTTACAGGCCAAATACTTACACTTTACCATTAAATGAGGGCTCATTATGCTAGATATATTTAATGAAACAAAAGCAGCCCCTTTCTTTCTAAGCTTCTATGGTTTTGTTCCCTAATAGAATGCATAAGGGGAAGATGGCTCTTAAGATTTTTAACTTGGGTCACCACACTGTTCCAAAGCTGTCCCCAAAATGTCACTCTAATTGTCATAATTTTATTCCCTTTTTGCTTTAAAAATATTTAAGTTAACAGATACAGTATGGTTTTAAGGTTAATTTTTTATATTTTTCTAAGATACATAAAGATATCAAGGGACTGTGTATATAGTTATTGTGCAGTTTAGCATATGTAAGGCCTCATGCACACAAACACACACACTATTGAGTATGCATGTTCTAAATTGTTTATTAGAACTGAGCAAAATTGGTGTAATACTGATCTTTATATACTTTATTACTTTTATTTCCCAAATTAGTTGAATATACTACAAAGCTTTCTTTGCCTATATTAAGATAGGCTTGGAATAACTATTTTAAAAATGAGATATGTAGGTTTAAACACACTCAACAATATAATGAACAACTAAAAGTTCAAAAGGAACACAAATAAAATACATAACAGAAAAAATTATTTTTGGTTCTGCTTAAAAAACTTCAGGACTTGATTAAAATGGGGTAGAGATCTAAATACAGTTCTCAACAGAGAACTCTCAAATGACTGAAAGACACTTAAGGAATTGCACAGCATCCTTAGCCATCAGAGCAATGCACATCAAAACAACTGAGATACCATTTTACTCCTATCAGAATGGCTAATATAAAATTCCTCATGATAGCTTACGGTAGATAGGATGTGGACTAAAGGGAATACTCCTTCATTTCCGGTGGGAATGCAGACTTGTACAGCCACTTTGGAAATCAGTTCGGTGGTTTCTCAGAAAACTGGGAATCAATCTACATCAAGACCCAGCAATAACACTCTTGGACATATACCCAAAGGATGCTCAATCATACAACAAGGACATTTGCTCAACTATGTTTATAGCAGCATTATTCATAATAGCCAGGTTCTGGAAACAACTTGGATGCCCCTCAACTGAAGAATGGATAAAAAAATGTGGTATATTTACACAATGGATTACATACTACTCAACCGTATAAAACAATGACAGCTTGAAACCTGCAGGCAAATGGATGGAACTAGAAACAATCGTCCTGAGTGAGGTAACCCAGACCTATAAAGACAAACATGGTGTGTACTCACTCATAAATGGATGCTAGACATAAAGCAAAGGATAACCAGCCCCAGAGAAACTAAGAAACAAGAAGGAGCTTAAGAGAGACATACATGGATTCCCTAGGATGGGGAAATAGACAAAATCTCCAGTTAAGTAAATTGGAAGCACGGGGAGCAGGGAGGAGGATGACAAGGAAGAGGGAGGAAAGAAGGGGAAGAGAGAGGAGAACATGAGGGATCTGGTTGGATGAATTGGGAGAAGGTCAGAGATGGAGAGCAAGGGAAGAGATATCTTCCCAGAGGGAGCCATTATGGGGTTAGCAAGAAACCTGGCACTAGGGAAGTTCCCAGGAATCCACAAGGATAACCCCAGCTAATACCCTAAGCAATAGTGGAGAGGGTACCTGAACTGCCCTTGCCCTGAAATCAAACTGATAACCACCTTAACTGTCATCACAGAACCTTCATCCAGTAAATGATGGAAGCGGATGCAAAGATTCACAGCTAAGCATTGGGCAGAGCTCCCGGAGCACAGTTGAGAGGGAGGAGCAATAATATGAGCAAAGGGTTTAAAATCATGGTGGGGAAGCCTACAAAAACAGCTAACCCAAGCAAGAGTGAGCTCATTGACTCTGGACTGACAGCTGGGGAACCTGCAAGGGACTGAACAAGGCCCTCTTAATGTGGGTGACAGTTGTATGGCTGGGGCAGTTTGTGGAACCACTGGCAGTGAGACCAAGATTTAATCCTAGTGCATGAACTGGCTTTCTGGAGCCCATTTCCTATGGAGAGATACCTTGCTCAGCCTAGGTACAGGGGGAGGGCCTTGGTTCTGTCTCAATGTGATGTGACAGTCTTTGTTGACTCCCCATGGGAGACTTTACCCTCTCTGAGGAGTGGACAGAAGGTCAGGTGGGTGGAAGTGGGGGGAACAGGAGGAGAAGAGGGAGAGGGAACTGGGATTAGTATGTAAAATAAAAAGATTGCTTTCAAAAAATAAAATTAAATAAAAAAATAACCCCGGGAGTTTTTTATTGTTTGTTTTTTTCGGGGGTAGAATACTTAAAACTTCTAATAATTATTTTTTTTCTTGAGAAGAAAAATGAAGCACAAATTTGAACTGGTATTTCAAAGGCAAATGATTTATCTTCATTACTTTTTAGATTACCTACAAAATACATTCAGTGTTAGTTATGAGCCAATATATGGTTTTCTATATTAATCCTACATGCTCTAAGACCTGATTATTCCACAGATTCATTTTCAAAAGATATTGTGCCAACTACATAGTACTCGTATGATAAAAGTCATAATGGAATTAGAAAGTTTACTAAAAATCTTAACTGATGTTGACTATTCTTTATTTTCATCCAAATTTATTAATCTTGTATATGAATGGGTTTTATAAGATCCTATTCATGCATAAAATATTCTTTGGTCATCTTCATCCCATTCCTTTACTCTTTCTCCAAGCCTTCATTCTGCTTAAATGTATTATCTCGACCAACACAGATTATTTTTAAGACAGTCTATGGTACATGTTATTATAAACTTACAAGAGAAAAAATTGTTCATAATAAAAATAGGTTCATTTTTAAAGAAGCCTTTGCTAAGAATAATAACTTTAAAATTTTGTTTAAAGGTAAGAAAAATAAGATTAAATAAGAAAAATTTAATTTATAACTCTATAACTCAGTTCTTAGAAATGCTCTAATTTTTTTTGTTCTTCAAGACATGGTTTATCTGTGTAGCCCTGGCTATACAGGAGCTCACCCTGTAGACCAGGCTGACCTTAAACTCAGAGATCTGCCTGGCTCTGTGTCCTGAGTTCTGGGATTAAAGGTACGCACCACCACCACCTGGCCACAAATGCCCTATTTCTACGCGTACAGCAGAACATACTTTTTTTAAGTTTTTAACAGTACATGTAAATATGAGGTTCTGTTTTAGATGCGTGTATATAAAGGGTGTGCATGCATACTATACACGTATGTATTTGATCTTCAAAAGAAGTATAAGAGAGAGCAATGCATGTACCACCTGCCTCCAGTAAATGGCAGCATTCACTGTAGCAGACCCAAAACTCAAAATTGACCTGAGAGTCAGGTTTATGAAAATACATGGGAAGCTGTTTCAACTCTACTGAAATGAAGTGACATTTAGGAAAGTGATGGCTCTGTCTCAATTTCTCCATCTCTGTATCCACCCAAAAGAATGGTTTAATGTCTTGGACTCATTAGCAAATGACTGCTTGCTATTAGTTACAGTTGTGCAGCACAGGATAGCATACCTGTCAATCATGGCCCAGCCCATGGCACTGTCCCTGGACAAGTGGTCATGCGTGTATAAAACAGCTACTTGGGTATGGCCCATGGGAGAGTGAGCAAGTAAACTGTCGTCCTCAGTGGTTTCTGTCTTGGCTTGCTCAGGGACAGAATGGAAGCTGTAGGATAGACCAAATGCCTTTGTCCCCAATTTCCTTGTGGCCATAGTATGTAACACAGCAATAGAAGCTAAACTAGAACAGTTGACAAGGTATAAACTTGAATTTCTCATCCAAGAAATACTGGCCACAACTTCATATGCAAGTGTAGTTTTTAAAAATCCAACTTTAACCACATAAGGCCTTGATGGCTGCTCTACCATATTGTGATAAAGATCATTGAATAGGTAGATTTTTTGATAGCCATGTGGCTTTGTGGCTTGGCCAGAATTTATCTTTCGTATATGGATAACACTTTCTAGCATTTGTGTCTTGGATTTCAACTAGCTTTAGCTTTAAGTTCTAGTGGCCTTAGTTGCCTAGTTTCCTGGTTTGTTTGCTTTTTTTCCCCAAAGGACAGAGTTTCATATTTTTGCAGAAAAATGTTTTCTGGTGATGGCATGTATCTTTATTGGATATGGTCAACAGACTCTGAGGAGACTCTGAGGTGTGAAGGAAATGTTCACCTTATTCTTTTCCATTTAGGTTCCTATCTCCAGAGCTGTTCAATATGGGGTTCCTTCAGCAGAGGTCTTGGCATGCACAGGACCTGGGGCCTGAGGGTGGAGAGTAATATATTCTACAAGATTATAGGTCATGCCCTGTTGGTGGGTAAGTAAATTTGCTGGGTTAATTTACATATTCTTGAGTAGGATAGTCAGTCTTTCATAAACATTCTTACTCATTGTTGAATTCCAAACTTACAAAATCATTATTTTTCTGAGCATTTCCTAATAAAACATAGCTCAAAACATAAATTTAAATTTACTCACCACTGAGTGATTTACTAAACAGCATCAATAGGAAGTAAATCACTTGAAAATTGAATTCAGGCTAATAAGTGTCTAATGGGAGGTTTTAAAATTTAGTCATGAAATTTCCTGCAATTCCAGGTCCACACATAGTCTCAGATGCTCAGGCTTGGATGATGTTGGCTGAAGATTTTTAAATTGAATTTGTGCGTAGATGCTTCTGAGGTAGGCCGGGACTACAGTTTTTGTCCTGGGAGACTGTTCACTAGTTTCTGCCATTCTCCTTTAAGGTCATGGCCAAACCCCAGAATTGTCCTTAGATAATTAGAAGTCTCAGTTGGCATCACATCACTCCCAGAAAGCAATCCAGAAGTTTTAGCTGGAAAGAGTGCCCTGTTAGTGATTTCTGCCCTAACTGATTTCGGCAAACCCGTCCTCATCATTTTCGTTTCTTCCTCTGTGCTGCCATGATGCAGGAGCTACTTCATTTCATTCTTCTCAAAGATCAGCCTTTCTTCTGCCACATGGCTTTCGCATAGATTTTTTTCTCTCCGTTCATGGCAGTTACTCTCTTAGAAATTCTCTCTCCCCTACATCTCCAGGCTAGAACTTCTCAGCTTAAAATTCGATGTCACATTCTGATTCCTCTTGTTTTACCACTAGGTTTTGTGAGACACTGTCTTCTTGACATTCGTATTGATAGTTTGTTGTAGGCCGGGTGCCTGAAACAAGTGAATTAATAAGCAATTTCTGATTGTGTCAGAACATAAAAGGAAACCAAAGATTTTTGTAGAAAGCAAGGGTATAAATATAATTGTTAGTGCTTTATTTTTAAATGAGCCCTGTCGTGTGATCCAGGGAAAGGGTATGTTTCATCTAAGAGCAAACTTTGGAGACAAAAGGTTGGAAACGTTCTAATCCCCAAAGAGATGTCTTGTGGGGGACTATGGATCTTACGAACTCGCATAAAACCCAACTCCAGCTTGAAGGCAAAGAGCAGATACATGAAGTCATCAGCAGTACAAAATCTTTTAACTAGAGAAGGGTGGCCACAGAAATCAAGCCAACAGGTGCAGTCTTGACTGTGTTCTTCATTTTTTCTGTCAAAGTCTATGACTGCAAGGAGAGATTTAGGATGGGATCCTAACAATATGACTTTAGCAGAAAATTAACTGAATAGGCAATGAAAAATACCTTTAGGAGGAATTCAGTGTTGTTTATTATGGATTATTGACTCTTGACATCATTTGCAATCAAGGAATTAAAATAATTGATTCACTTTAAAGTTCTCTGTCATACATAAAGCAATCACAGGTTCAGAACCACTAAATGACATGGGAATCTCAGATGAAAGAAAGTCCTAGTAAGGAGGGACTCTGTGGCACTGTGTACTCAGTAGTGATCCAACCTAAATGAGTAATCCCTTTTGTGTCACATGCTTGGGACATTTGATGTTTTCTAGTCCTTTCTCATTGAGGTTGGAACTGCCTCATCCTGTCCAGCATGTTCCTTCAGAGCATGTCTGCTCTTCTAGAAATAGCAGTCCATCCAATTTGAGAACCAGGATCAGCTGGACACAAGCTGTGTAGCTTTTTATTGTTGTATTTTTATTAAATTTATTTATTGGCATTTCTATATGCCTATTTAAGGCTATCTGGTTGTTCCCATTTCCCACCCATCTCTTTATCTCTCTCTGTTTCCTACACTCCAAGTCTCCTCACATTTATATCTTTTTTGTGATACAATGAGTTCACAATCCAGGGCCAATGAGATCCAGGACTGTCTGTCTGGTTTAGACAATGAAGCTATTTACTTAGACTTCATCTAAGAATCAATACTGAAGGCCTATTCTCTTGCAGGATATTTGATCTTGTCATGAACCCTGAGATTGTGTTATTGACTAGAAAAACTTTTTTCTAGTTATGGTGTAGCTCAGCCCTAGCAAAAACCTTTATTTAATTCAAGAACTTTCTGTTTGAATATTATAAACAGGATTAAATGAAGTCAACCATAAGTCAAGAGGCAGAGCAAGCAACCAGTTGATAGGGAGTGAACATAGGATCATTAAGCAATAATTATAGAGGGAATCAGGAGGATGGATAGAGAGACGCACAGGAAATAGAAGGAAGGGACATGATTTGAGGAGGTTCTTTGGAAATGGCATAGTGTGGAATATTTGTCTATGTAAAGATGTGTTGTATTTATTTAACTACTATATAAAGATGTGTTGCATTTGTTTAATTATCTAAAGATGTGTTGCTGTTTTTTCTTGCCTGCCTAAGGCACATGACTGATCTAAACATAATGGCCAATAGCAAGGGAGGAGGTATAGGCAGGGCTTCTCTGCAGGGAGAGTAAGTAGTAGGAGGAATTTAGGGAAGAGAAAGAAAGAGACACCAGGAACCATTCAGCCGAACACAGAAGAAACTGCAAAGTATAACACACAGAATGAAAGAAAGGTAAGAAACCCAGAGACATAATGTAGATGAGTAGAAACAGGTTAAATTAGGTTAAAAGAGCTAGAGTGGAGCAAGAAAATGCCAGCTACAGTGTAGGGAAGGCAGGAGGCTTCTGAGACGTTGTCTGAAGAAGAAGGTCAGCTGGGTGCTTTCTCTGCCTCTCTGAGGCAGCATGCTTATGAGTCTTTATTGGTAAAATTGAGTGATTGAGATTGTTGTTAAAAACAACACTATTACTATGATTATTTATCTTTAAAGGAAACTTTAGATCCACAGAATGCTAAGACTCATAGTTGCTACAATATGTATCTCTTTCTTTGCAACATTGACAAAAATTATCCAAAGAAGAAATCATGTTTTATTTTTCTCTTGTTTTCCTGAATGATATCAAATATGCAAAAGTAATATAATCTTCTGTTTTCAGGGACCTATATGGACAAAAAGTTTATGATTAGTGAAACTATTATTGGAAGAAAAAATGGTAAATATGTAACTTTATTTTATTTTGAATATATCATAGTTCACCTTTGATTGTTATAATTTATAGGCAGATGTGAAATGTTGTTAATTGCAAATTTGTTGAGCGTTTTCTATATTATATTTACTATTTTACTATATTTATATATAAATATAAATATTTTATTAATTCTTTGAAATTTTCATGCAATATATTTTGAACTATGTTCATCCCCCCAATTTCTACTTTCAACTTTCTTATCCCTTCCCCCTCAACTTTGAGAAGACTTCTGTGTCTTTTCTCATCAAATCCAGTACTACTCTTGCTAAAGTGACAGAGTATTAAAATGATTTCTGATAACTTATTGCTCTACCCATAGATTAGAACATTTCTCAATCATATACAAATATATAACTTTTAAAAAAATATTTTAATTTATGAATATGTGTGCAAGTGTCTATAGAGATCAGAAGAGGGAGTCAGATTACCCAAGATGTTTGAACTATAGAATGTTGTAAACTGTCCAATATGAGTACTGGAAACTGAACTGTGGTTCTTTTAAAAAGTAGTTTGTTCTTGTAGCCATTGATGTATCACCAATACCATCTTTATAATATCTATTGATATGTAAAATAGTGTTCTACATAATATACATATATATGAAATATAGTCTACATTAACAGAGTCAAAGAGTATTGAGTTATATAAATCTTAATTGTTTGTGAATCCCCTGTATTTGGTTTATTTTTTCAATTTAGACTGGTGGGAACAGGGAAATACAATAAGGAACAATGTGATCATCAGTGTTTCTGGGGCTGAGGGACTGTCCAACCCCGAAATGTTGGCACCGGCTGGCATCTACACTTTCAGTCCCACCAATGTGATAGAGGTAAGAGTTTCCCTTCTGCCAGAAGAAGCTAAGCTGATGGTGTCGGAAATCTGTTGTAACAGTTCACAGTAGCATTGGATATTTGATTTTTGACTGTTCACTCTAATTAGTATTAAGACAGTTTATGACTTTATGGTAGATGAGCAACTTGGCAACTGTTCTCAGAATTCCCACGAAAGCTATTTAGTATGATAAATAAGACAAGTGGTGTTCTGGTTACACAAACGGAAGCATCTACTTTTGGATCTTTTGGTTCTGAAGCCAGTTACTTATTAAATCACCTGTAGCTTCTCATGTTAATTTGACCATATTTTTTGCCAAAAGAGGATTTTACATTGAATTAGGAGGTATGTAAGACATAAGGTTTCAGGAGTATGATCTTAATTGTTATTCCATTATTTGGCGTAACTTAATGTAGTGAAATTATAGCCACATGGTGAAATAATTTTTCTATTTATCATTAGATTTGTGAGTGAGGAGTTGCACTACAATAGTGGAAGACCATTTAATTTCTCCCTTATTAGTTATTGTATCCCTTGATCTACCTCCAGCAGGGGTTAAGAGCCTCCCTTTCCCAGGATGCTCCTCGGGGCATCTGTGGACACACATCCCTACCTATCCTCTGCTTCCACAGTATGATGACATTTATGCCCAATGTCTGAGGAACACACAGGAAAAACTGCTCTTAATTACATTCAGTTGAGTAATCCCCAATAAAAGTATGGTCCTCTGCTCCTTACACTTTTAATTGTGTCTTCCCAAAGCACAGCACTTACACACCATTTTAGGTGCCTAATAGGGGTGGCTAATAGGCCAGTGACAAACAGAGGCAGAATTTCATGGATCATCAGAAACCAAACTCTAGACAAGTTCTGTTTAACTTTTTGGCCACGGCAGGCTTGTTGAACAGTTAGGAAGCCAGCTGTGGGGCCTAGAGTTCTTTTTCTCTAAGACTTGCTTGGGCAATATAATCTCATCTACACTGAAGCATCTTGACAAAAGCGGCCAAGGTTTCCCAGCTCATCCTGTGTGATGCTGGAACACTCTTGCCTCCTGCGATTGGTGGCATATTCCCTGACTAGAAGAAAAGTTAAGACCCATCTTACACACAGTATACCAGTGTGCCGACCTGGAAAGCAGGGATCTGCAGACAATAGTGCCTATATGAAAGGAACCCGGGTGAATGGTTCTTCTGTTAACATAAAGGTCATGGAATGTTATCAGTATGGGTATATTTCATGGGTGTGATCATATTGGCTGAGCAAAACCTCCACTTAAACTTGTAGAAGGTCACCTAATCTTAGTACAGGCATTCAACCTAAAAAGCAGACCTAGTAGGCAACAGAAAAGTGAAGCTGAAGCCAGTCATTTGTTTCCCTCTCAAATGCCTTCCATCTTGATATATTTGTTTGCTTGGTTTTGCCTTTTAGGAATATTTGTTTAAAAATGTATATATATATATATTACAAATATATGTACATCATATTTAGATATGATATAAATACATATACATAATATACACTATATATTAATGCAAATATATTTGCATTAAAAGGAAATAGAGGATAAGTTCAAAGATCCCTAAGTCATTTGAGAAGGAGTTGCATATGTGAACCGCTGCACTCCTGTGGATGCCAGGAATCTGAGCTTGGCTCCTCCTGGTTTACTCACTGAGCCTACTTTCAAACTTTTACATTTTTTTTATTGTTAAAAAAGAAATTTACATTTACTCCCCTTGTCCCCAGTAAGGACATTCAGCCTAGAAAGCACACTCACTCTATTTCCACATATGAACCTGCTTTGAAATTCTTGACCTGGTGGTTGGGGAAGATACTTTATGTTTGGACAATCATTTGTGGTGTTATGTTATTCTTGACTTGTTCCAGAACCTTGAACCAGGTTCTTCGTGACAGTGTAGAGAGTTCATCTTCACACCCGGGTGGACACCAGCTTCCTCACCTTCAACTCTGCATAGTACAAAAGGATTTTTTAGGTTCGTTTTGGTTGTCATACCTGCAATTCATTTGCTGTCTCTCTACCCAGGCTGCAGCTGAATCAAATAAAAGTCAGTTTCTCTGAAAATCAAATCAGAGCCCTGTGCATCAGTGAGAATGTTTGCAGTGCCTTGCTGGAGTCTGCAGGGGCATGGCCATCTTTATTCACTCCTTTGTGAAACACTGGCTTGTTTTCTAAAAGCACGTTGGTGGCCCTCTCTCTATGCACTGCCCTAGCTTCTGCTCTCTGTGCTAGGCCTGCCTTCTCTCAACAGCTCTGGCATCAGCAGCCAGTCCCCAATTGCTTTCACACAGATTTCTTTTATCTGACATCATAGTCATGAACCCACCACTCTCGAACTCTCCTGCTGGAGTGATCATTCTCAGGCATCAGAGGACAGTTCATTCCCAATGCTTCAGAGTGTCCTATATTCACAGAGATATTTGAATGTACCTATGAGCATAGCCCTATTCAGGAGAGCCCGAGGAAGAAGGAGCCAGTTGGTGACATCCATTTGATTTGGGGGGAATTTGTTCTAGTTTGTGAATCAATTTTGTAAGGAATCCTGTTTTAAAGGACCCAACCTCAGTTCTCTGGCTCTCCCCACTCAATCGGTAATGCATATTTAAGAGCTGCCTGAAGGGTTAACTCACCCTGTCCCTTTTTTCCTTCTAGTGATTGCAGATATACACCTCAAGGAGCTGTCTTACTTGAGTGATTCATTCTCTGTGGAATTTTTCTTGCTTGAATGTCCATAACACATTGACTTGCGCAAAGAATTGATTTCCACACAAAATTCCCTGCTTGCCTTAAACCCTTTCCTGCAATCCTCTGGCTGCCTGCATAAGTGTGTGGTTTCCTCACGAATCCTTTGTAGAGTACCCAATTGGAATTGAGAGAAAGGGTGGGTGGTAACGTGAGCTGGCTGCGATGCCCTTCTTTTTATAAGGAAAGTGAGTCTTACTGGCACACATAGGACTAAAGCTGCAACATCCCTTCTACCTATAAATACACTGGGACAGTGTTTGTGTGTGATACTCAGATGTTCCTTAAATTGTAATAGAACTGAGGCAGGTTCTGTTAGAATTTAATACTTTTGTTTGTTGAACATGCATGCTTTCTGAGCACCGGTGATGAGCAAGGATGTAGCCTCTGGAATATCTTTCTGAACTTTTGGAACCTTCTTCCTTCTCATCAAGTCTTGTTAATGAGCTAGCATACATGACAATGAAATGGATATTTGTGTTAAATTGAGATTGCCATTGTCAGCTTGTGGCATATTTCTCATTATTTGCAGTGTTTGAGGAGAAGGTGGGTGTTTAAGAGTTATCTGTATTTATGTGTGTGTGTGTGTGTGTGTGTGTGTGTGCACGTGCTCACACACATGTGCACGATATCAAAAGAATGTAGAGACTGACAACTTGCATCATTCTGAACTTTAGAGAAAATGTTTTCTATTTTTCACCATTTAACATAATGTTGATGTGTGCATGTGTGCATGTATGTGTGCATGTGTATGTGCGTGTGTGTGCATGTGTGTGTATGCGTGCGTGTGTGTGTAAGCCAATTGTTCATGTCGGTGTCTTCTTTAGTAGATATTAAACCAATTTTTAAAACTTTCATTTTATTTATTATTTGCGTGTGTGTGTGTGTATGTGTGCATGAGTGCATACATGAATATAACATGATCCACAAGTGAAAGTCAGAAGACAACTTGTGGGATTCAGTTTTCTTCTACCTTGCATGCTCAGGGGTCAAACTCAGGGTAACTTTACAAGCTGAGCCATCTTTCTAGCTCTCGGTGTTATTTGTTGATGTAGGGTATCTCAGTAATTGTACAGCTCACCCATTCAGTTGAGAGTTTGCCAACAAATCCCACGGAATCTCTTGATTCTATCCTCAGCTCTAAGAATACAGACAGAAATGAGTGGCTACTTAAGGCTATTTACATGGATGTTGGGATTCTCAACTTCTCTCCTCATGTTTGCCTGGAAGCACTCTATTAACTAACTCATATCCCTATCCCTAGAGATTTTTTCTTTGACTCTCAGTTCTTAGGTGTAGGGGAACCATCGGTTTGGGTTATAGTTGTGCTCTTACTTGTGGTAGGGGCAGTCACTAGATAATTCCCATGGTATTTGCTGGGGAAAGTTTCCTCTTGTAATCATGATAGGGAATAAGTATGATGTTATGCTCTTGTTTTCGACAGATATACTGAACACTTATATTCACCTTCTGAGAGATAAAGATTCTTCCTGAGGCTGAGAATTACATTTGCACATTCTGTTCCTTTTTTAGCACAGGGTTGAGATGGCTAAGTAATACCTTTTTTGAAAATGCTTAGTACCAGACTTGATTATTTTGAAACTATCTTCCATGTGAAGACCACTAAAACATTCTTCATTAAAATTAATTGCATTTTCATATTTAGCATAAAAATGTAAAACTCCCCAAATGTAAGATATTAGGAGGTGGATGTAATTTACTGTTATGACACTGGGTATGTCTCCGCAGTGGTACTCGTGGCGGATTGTTACAGGTTTCTTCTATGTAGCAGTGTTTTAAACACTAGCGGTGCTTTCCTCTGCCCTGTGAATTGTGCTAATAGTAACTGTTTCCAGATATTTCCACATTTCCCAGGAGACAAAATTACCCTTGGTTTAGATTCTTTAGACCGTGAGTCCCTAAGACCATTAATGTCTTAGAGAAGGCCCCAAGTTCCTGAAGTCCTGTGGCCTCTTGAATAGTAATTCAGCTTCATACACCACAGCATCCAGATATTCATAAGTGACATTTCCTGAGGGCCATGTGGCAACTGAAATGTGATTAGACTTGTGAATGACCTCGGGGAACAGAAGAACTGTTTGAAATCCCAAATAATGACACTTAGTAGAGAACAGGCCAACTTGTCCACTCGGGAAGAAAACATTCTGTAACTGAGTAAAAACAAGCAAAGCCTATTTACAAGCACCCAGGGTAAAGAGCCTTTGGGGCCCACAATAAACACTGAGCTAAAGTTAAGTAAACAGCCCGATGATTGTGTCAACATGTGCTGGCTTCTGCAACTGGGTCCTGTGGGTCAGCCTTTCGGACTCAGGACAACTCTAGCCCTGACTCACACTTCAACAGCCCGAAGGCCTCTGAGGCAGGAACAATCTTTCACCCTTATTGTTGTAAAAGCTTATTTCCCATTTGTCCCCACGGACTTTGGACTTGGGTTTTGTGGCACATGGGGCACATCTAAAGAGTGAGATATCAAATTCTACCTTCTGTAGAGAGTGCTGCTGCATGTCATCTGTCCGTGTGTCACCTCGATTCAAAGTCTAATAAGATCCCAAGTCATTCTTTATTTATAATTAAAGTCAATAAAAATGCTGCTGAAGGGTAAGTGAAACCATGGGACAAAGTGAGTTTATTCAACCTAAGGAAAATAGGAGATAGCTACCAGTGGTATACAATACCACAAGGAGGACTGGGGCTCTCAAATCTCAGCATTTAAAGGTTGAAATAGGACTGGAGAGATGACTCAGTGAAAGTGATGTTTAGTTTTCTGTCAACTTGACCCAACTAGTGTCATCTGGGAAGAGGGAACTTCAACTAAGAATAAATTAACCTAGGATTGGCTGGTGAGCAAGCTCATGAAGCCATTTTCTTGATTAGTGATTGATGTGGGAGAGCATAGCCTACTCTGGGTGGTGCCATCCCTAGGTAGGTGGCCATGGAAGGTATAAGAAAGGTAGCTGGTGATGGGCCTAAGGAGCAAGCCAGTAAGCAGCATCCCTCTCTGGTCTCTGCTTCAGCTCTTGCTTCCATGTTCTTTCCTCCTTGAGTTCTTGCTTTGGCTTCCCTACATGACAGACTGTCATTGAAATCTGTAGGTCAATTGAACCCTTTCCTCCCCAAGTGACTTCTGGTCCTGTATTTGATCTTATTGACAGAAAGTGAACTAAGAAAGGGAGAGATACTTACACAAACATGAGGATCTTGTTTGAGTCCCCAGGATGTACATAAAGCTGGGTATGGTG
Source organism: Dicrostonyx torquatus (assembly GCA_028555095.1). Taxonomy (NCBI): domain Eukaryota; kingdom Metazoa; phylum Chordata; class Mammalia; order Rodentia; family Cricetidae; genus Dicrostonyx; species Dicrostonyx torquatus. The sequence continues at coordinate 9,564,126 of JAQHUG010000041.1, read as the reverse complement.
ACGTGCTTGTAATCTCGGGTGCTCCAGCGATGAGATGGCAGGTAGTAGCATCTCCTGCTGTTTATGGGCCAGCCAGCCTAGAGTACGCAGCTGCAACAAGCAAGAGGACCTTTCTCAAACACAGGGGAAAATATATACTCATAACTGAGGCTTTTCTCTGGATAACATGCATGTGCTGTCACAAACACACCTGCACTCTCACAACACACACACACATGCACACACACAGTTTTATTTTTATTTATCTTATTTTATTTTTTTATTATGCATACCTTTAATTCCAATACACAATTTTATTTTAAGAACACCAGTTTTATAAAGATATAACTTATTTCATCATAGAAGATTCAATTGAATTATACAGCAAGCAGTTTGGGTGTGTTCACAGAGCTGTTTGACCATCACCACAGTAACCAGAATATTTTCATCATTCCCCTGTAGATCCCATACTCGTTAGGAGTCATGTTCCCATCTTCTTATCAATGGCTGCTCATCCATCCCTAGAGAACCACTAACTACTCTAGAATAGATTTTCTTTTGTAGCATTCTCCGTAGGGAGGAAAACACACAACTGCTGTCAGACTGTGAATAGAGTTGTGGCTCCTCTCTGCAGCTCACCAATAGCATGGGACAATTCCGATTTCTCCACCATGCCCCGGCACCTACTAACACCGTGTGGTTTAGCTGTCCTGTTAGGCTCATGTATTGTTTGACTGCTGCTTTGACTTTGTTTTTCTCTTGATCCCTAATGACACTGGCTGTATTTTCCTATATTTATTGGCTATTTTACATATCTTTGGAGTAAAACCTATTGGTCTTTTGCTCATTTTAAGGTTCTTTTTATTATTTAAAACAATCTTTTAAATTTAATATTTAATTTATTTAATATTTTGCTCATATTTCCTCTTCCCCCAAATCCTCTTCCCCCAGGTCCTCTTCATACCCAATCAACTTCAATTCTTTCTCAAAAAAAAAAAACAACCCAATGAAACAACGATGCCCAAACCAAGAAAACAAAAACTCACCAAACAGTGACCGAATAAAAGCCCATACACAAGAAACTGTGGGTTCCATTATATGAGGCCTACTCTCAATTGATTGCTATACCTAGTGTCGCTCCACCGGAGAAGACTTTTTTCCTCTCCCAACAAGTTTAAATGCAAGTTTAGAATGAATTCTCCAGTCCTCGCAGTGTGCACTTGAAGCTGAGTTATTTACAGTGAAGGCATTCTGGGCTTTCTTGGTATTACATTAGCTAGCACCTGGCCACCTCCCAGATGGCAGGAGAGGACTTATTTGGGAGTCACTGAGCCTGTATCCTTCTATCAAGAAGAGAAGTCTGTTTTGTAATGTAGTTTTCTCAGGTAGGGTTGGTATACTGGCCTAGGACAAGGCTCTCAAACTGAGAAAAGCAGGTATATACATGTATGTTGGAAGTATGATTTGGTCAAGTATAGTTAAATCAACTCTTCATTATTCCTACTGATAGCGTCACCTCAGGGAAGCAGCCTGACAGACCCCAGTTTTTATTCCAAGTGACAACGAGACCCAGGTGCTGCCTAGGATCATGTGTAGGACCATGGTCTTATAGCAGCTGAGATTTATGTTGATGTCCATGGCCCATGTGGCCACAAAAGGCCACTTGAAGTCTGGGGTGTGGGCCACAACCTGTGACCAGGTTAATGTCCAGTGGCCATGATGCTGCCATCACCATCCTGTACTGAGTGACTGACTGGGGTTACCTCCTGGAACTAGAATGTCAACCAGGCTGAGCTACAGCCTGGTGCCATGTCTGAGACTATGGCTTAGCTGCAGCTGAGGTCTGTGTTGAAGTCTGTCACCAAGGTTGCCACTAGATGCCACACAGAGGCTCAGGATCTGGGCCAGAGCCTGTGGCTTGGTTGGAGTCTGACGGCCATACCACAGCATGGGCCATACAGACATAAGTGGCCTGTGGTGCCACCCGGTACCATGGTGTCATATTAGTCAGGCTGTTGCTGAGCGTCATGTCTGGGTTTGTGATCCCATAGTAGCCAGGGTCCAGATTGATATACATGGCTTCTGTTGATACCAAATGCCATGAGGATGCCCAGGGTTAGATCAGCCACTTGAGTCAGTGTCCCAGGGCCAGGATGGATCCAGATTGGAGTGACCTGTCAGTCAATGTCATGATGACATCTGGGCCAGAGCTGTAGCTGGTAGCCATGTCACAATCCATGGCCTTCATGTAGCCAAGGTCTGTGTTGATGTTTGAGGCTCCTGTTACCATCAAAGGCCATACAGACACATGAGATTGAAAGCCATGTTTGTCCACACTGCTGCTGGGACCTGTGCTGACCTTGAATGGTTTACACTGACTAGGGCCATGGTCACATCCAGACCTAGTACTGTGAGGGACCATATCTGTGTTTGGGGCTCTACCACAGCTGGGGTCTGTGCTGAAGTCCAAGTCCCATATTGCCATCAAAGGTTACACAGAAGCCCAGGGTTGGGTACACAACCTGAGGCCTTGGTGGTCTGGTGGCCTTGCAGCTGCCAGAACCATCCTGACCTGAGTGGCTAGTTCTTCTACTCGGAGTCAGGACATACTGCAGGCCAGGCAACTACTGAGGACCACGCCTGGGTTTGTGATCCAGCTTCAAGCGGCGACTGTATTGATGTCTGTGGCCTGCATCACTCAGGAGGCCTTAGGAACCATGCAAGATGAAATCAGAGGATTGAGCAGTCCCTGTCATTCTCTGTCCTTGGGAAAGCTGGCCTTACCTCTCACTGGACACTACATCAAGCAAACTGGCCACTGCACTCCAGAGAGATAGCCCTACCACTTACTACAGGGGAGAGTGAACTTACCCTGAGGGTATGGTCGTATGGGAGCTGACTCCACCCAGACTGACTGACTTGGCTTCCACACAGATACACAGCAGGGCCTTATGTTGACCCACATTGGCATCCACCCCAACTAGGACCTGCTGGAGCTCATGAAGGGACTGATACTGTGGAACAACACCTCCAGGATGTCTAAGACTCAAGGCAACAAATGTGTCCCAGACAAGTTCCGGTGAGGATTCAGTGATGATGGTGTACTGGACACCAGAAGCCTTGAACCAGACCAGGGACTCATTGCAACAAACATTTGCTAGTAAAGCTGATAGGACAAAGGGTATATACTGTGTGACACGCTCCTGTTCCCAGAGCCACCAGGATGAATGAAGAGGTGTTGGAGAGACAGAAAAGAAGCAGAAGCAAAGAGTTAAATTTTGTTTGTTTGTTTGTTTGTTTTGTTCTTGTTTTCATGCGTGTTTGCTTGCTTTCTTGTTCTTTTTTTTTTTTTTGCTTTTGTGTAGGGCACTAAAGTGGTGAGGGAAGGATATGGGGTATCCAGAGGTGAGTGGGATTGGGGTGCATGTTGTAAAACTCCCAAAGAATCAATAAAGAAGTTAAATTAAAAAAACTAAAAGCTAACCAACACATCTTCATGCCACAGAAACTTTAAGAAGGATTTAAAATGGAAGGCTAATTCTGGAGAGGGACAATTTAAAGTGTAGCCAAGTTGTCCAGAATTTGGAATGTAAGGGCACAGGTTGATCCTATGGTAAAATCTGGAACAACTCAGTCCACAAAAACTTTATCATGTGTGAAAAAGAACCAAGTAAGAAAGTAGAAAGGGACGATAAAGCTCTTTCTTTTCAGCAACCTCAGCATGTATGGAATAACTATTCTTTAAATCCCCCTAATTTCTGTAGGGCAACAGAGTGTGTGCAGCTGGCTATGGCTATGTTTTCTACCTTGTGACCAGCCAAACCTCACAAGCTCCACTCCTTTCGTTCATGTTGAACACTGCTCACTCTTGTACCAGGTAATGCTCGTTAAATTCATTTACATTCAAGTGGGGTGCTTGTGATTGCATGATTGGTTTTATGGACAAAAGGTGAAATTTGATTCAAGATGTGGCAATGATACATGCTGTGGGAGCACATTCTGCTCCTTCAGCCAATAGCATTTAAGATACCAGCCCACTTGGGCATGGTCTCTTATACTGTGAATGCATATGTAAAGCATGCACTCCCTCTCCTTGTTACTCTTAGAATGTGAGAGAAGGAATATCTGGACAAGATCAAGCCATGGTAGAATATGAAAGTACAGAAGTACAAAAGGTGATATAAGTGCTAGGGTTTACTCTACTAAAAGGAATAAAGTTATAAGGGCTGATAGAATATCAGGGAACATGGCTATTTGTTTATGGTTAAATGCAGAAGCAAGTCACAGGGTACAGGAAGAAAAGATTGAGAAATGAGCAGAGTCTATCACAGAGGAGGGTTCCAGGTTTTCTTTGTGTCCATGCTCCCAAATTTAATTATTTTTATATCTAACAAAGTATAAAAATACAGACTACAGCAGACATTCAAAGAACTCAGTATAATTTGCTCTGAATAATACAACTTTAAACTGGACTATAGAACTAAGATGGCATTTCTGAAAAGAACATATGGAAGGGATGAGCTAATATATTAAAATACTTAAGAGTGCTGATGATCAGGAAACTGAAAATTAAAACCATGAAGAGTTATAAGTTCATACATGTTAGGATGAATATATTCAGAATGATGAATGATGGCATTGGCATGGATTTGGGTAAAGGACATCAAGCTTATAAATTCCTAATGGGGATATTAGTATTACTATTATACACACATAGAAGATCCCTTAAGAAAATTAAAAACATAAGTATCATTTGAACCAGTAGTTCTATTACCAGATATACATATACATACACACACACACTCACACTCACACACACACACACACACACAGAAAGTGAAATTGAGTTATTTGCCCTCTCACTTATATGGTGACATTATTTACAATAGTGAAGAAATTGGACTATCACCCAATGAATGGGCAAAGGAATTTCTCTCTCTCTCTCTCTCTCTCTCTCTCTCTCTCTCTGTCTCTCTCATTCTCTCCTGCACACATACATGAATAAGAGTCATTCTTAAAGTGTGAAATACCATAATTTATTACAGCATGGATGGAATATTATTACATCATATATAATATTATAATAATATTATAGGAACCATACTATTAAGTGAACTAAGGCAGACCTGCACAAGTACCACATCATCACACTTAATGTGAGATTGAAAATGCTGCTCTTAAAGAAGTTGAAAGTTGAACAGATACTGGAGTTACGGGTGATGAAGAAAGTTGGTTAGCCTGGTTACAGTCAGACAGAAAAAAATTCCAGAGTAATATACATTATGCTGATCATAGATAATAATGTTCTTTATATTTAAAGAAACACTGGAGAGAATATTGCATACTCTTACTATAAAATGATAAATACTTGAGAAGGTAGACATGCATATCCTAATTTGAACATGTGGCTGTGCATCGAAATACCACACACACACACACACACACACACACACACACACACACACACACGCATGCAAAGATATCCTTGCCTATGTGTCAGTTTTTAAAAACTGAATAAAACTCTTTTTAACCCCAGTGGGGAAATGTTGATTAATTTATTTTTATTCTTTGCCTTTCTTTCTAGGTATGGTCTCCTTATATATCCAAAATATCAACCACTTTGGAATAATGACACAGGCCTCACTCTCTTCCAAGATTTCATGGTTTGGGGAAGTTCAGGTGGTGCCCAGGTATGATTTTAACGTATACATACATACATACATACATACATACATACATACATACATACATACACAGTCTTTTTTTTCTAGAGGCAGACTGTTACATCACTCTATCCAAAGGATAATAGTTTGATGAGAATTAGAATACTGTGGTGTTATCACAACTAGTGTCAATGGTATCATAGGTGTGTGTGTATGTGTGCGTGTGTGTGTTGTTGAATGAACAAATCTCACATCAGAGGTCATTTTCTGCATAAGTTCCCACAATGGTCCTTGTAGAAAATAGGAAATCAGGGCTATTAATGACATTTACAATCATGAGGTGACAATTGTACAAGTTCATCCACCCATACTTCCCTTTCAGTTCCTACTTATGACTAATAACTGAAGAACCCGAAAATATAGGAATCGTCAAATGTCATACACAACCAGGAACACAACCAACTGCAGAGTAAAGACACAAACACGTGCTTGATAGTGTAATCTCCGGAATAATGAATGCTTCAGTCTTACGAAAGACATCGTTCCTCAAAGGAATATAGGTTCAGCTCTTGCTGTCATTTACTTTAATTGATGTGTTATATTTTCGATTTTTTTTTCCTCAAAAGAAAACAATAGATTCATGTTTACTCATTTAGTTTTTATTGACACAGTGACTTTTAAAAGGGAAACTTTGTTTTCTGTCAGTTAGGAATGAAATTGCCTAGAGTCTCCAGTACTATAAAGAGACAACTGCATTGAATTCATCTCTGCAATTTAGAACTATGCAGCTTAGGATACATAGACGAGGAAATATGTTTGTAAAGCATTTAGGGATTAGAATAAAAGCAAAATCATAGTAAAAGACAAACCTTTACTCAAGTTTCTAATAAAAGGAAGAAAACTCTGAACGAAGAAAGCCTAAAATACACAATTAGGATAACTAGCAAGGAGAGCCCTAATGTGTTGAATATTTTATTTATTTATTTTGTTAACATTCATGTATGGGGAATACTTCCTTGCATCTCATAGATAAGAATTATTTATTTGAACCAAAGATTTTTTTTTTTTTAGAGATATATATAACAGTTTAAAAGCATTCTCTTCACCAAGTTTCAGATGGTATTTCTTCTATAATAAAGAGAAAGGATAACACACTGTGAAAACTGTACCCGCACCTCTAATTTACACTTTGCTACTGTATAACTTAAAACCAGAGATCGCAAACTAAGGTTTGGTTACTGTTTTTGAATATATTTGCAAATGAGTTATTTTCGAGTGTCTGTAATTAGGTAGTAGCTATCAAGTTACCAGCTCAGGTCTTAACCGGTTTACACTCAAGGTCTGTCTCCAAAGAAGTGTCATTTTATAAAATGTTTGCATGCAGACACCTTAGGATATGGATGTACAAAATCTGACATGTAAAAGCATGATAGACCATATGTGAAGGATACCTAGGCCTCAGTAGGACGCTTTCAATTCAAGTATGAATACAAGTATGATATGATTTAAGGAACAAGGTATGCCCATTAGGTTAGCTGTTGGTCTCTTAAAGATGGCGAACCTCAGGCCTAGGGAAGTTAAAGATCACCTTGCCCAAGAGCACTTGATAATAGGAGACCAAGGTGAATAGCAAGAACCCCATTTGCCAGAACAATGGGATTCGTTTCAACCCTACTAAACCCTGCTACTCCTTTATGCCTTTGTAGAGGTGTTAGCCCAAGAACTCATAAGTATGTATACATATGTTAAATCCACACACAGACGTACTGAATTTGTATTTGCAAAACCTGAGTAGCACTGCAAATGCTGTGCTAAAATGCTAAGCACTGAAGTTTTTGAATGCTACACTTTTATTAATTAATTTTGCACATTTGGGGACTATAAGACTGCTTTAAATATGTGGACAATTCACATCAACCTCTTAATGTATTACCTGTTAGAGAAAAAAAATGTAATTTCTAGGGGGATTTGTTAGCGACTTTGAGATGTCTGTACTGATCTTGGTAGGGAAAACCTGTTTAAATATGCCAGTGTGCTTATTTACTTATTTATACTTAATAATTAAAGAAATCTTAGGAAGTCTTGGGAAAAACAGTCCTTAGATCTTTGGCATAACATAGGCTGTTACTTTATAGATTTTCAGAAGCAGCAATCTGCACCTGAAAAACTTCCAGGTTTATGCATGCAGAGACAGTGGAATCGACATCTTGGAAAGCGATGTGGACACTGTGGTTACGGACAGCTTTTTACTTGGTCATTTTACACACAAGGTGGGTGCCTTGCTGAGGCTCTTGTGGGTTGTCCATCAAGACTGAATCGTGTACACTGGGCTCCCTAGTGATCTAACACATAATTATAATAGCGTTTTTAGTAATAAAAAGGTAAAATGGAGCATTTTACTTGTAATAGTGATGACATTCATAATATGATGCGAATACTTAGAGATTGAGTATTGAGTCAATACAAACCAGAAGTTACTAACAGTCTGAAGAATTCTTATTCGAGTTAAAGGTAGGTTTTTTTTTGTTTTTGTTTTTCGAGACAGGGTTTCTCTGTGGCTTTGGAGCCTGTCCTGGAACTAGCTTTTGTAGACCAGGCTGGTCTCGAACTCACAGAGATCCACCTGCCTCTGCCTCCCAAGTGCTGGGATTAAAGGTGTGCACCACCACCGCCTGGCCAAAGGTAGGTCTTTTGATGTATACAATTCAATACTAAACCTAATAGTTTAAATTGAGTATCATGGCTCACATCTGTAATCCAAGAATTTGGAGGCTGAGGCAGGAGATTTGACACAAGTTCCAAGCTAGTTTGATGTATAAAATGAACGTCTGTCTCAAAAACCAAAACAAATGAGCAATTAATGTTGATTTAATTTTCTAGAACCTGTCAAAGATTGTGAACAGCTCACAGCCACACTGTCCCTATGCTGTGGTATTCTACACTTCGTCATCATGTTTTTGTTAACAAGGTCATTTATCCAGCTACCCCAGAGAGCTGGATGAGGCTATCCAGGTTTATACAAACTGTTATTATGTGATAAGGTTTTGTTGGGTGAGTCGTCTGTTCACCTCTCTGGAACTTAGGAAAGTGTGGTGGCTGTTTGGGTGGCTTCTGAGTCTCTTCCAGGTATGGACACTGGTGAGTCGGGGGTCCCAGATGGAATAGGTATTGGGAGCTGACCAAAAGGAATGAGGAGGGGATAGAAGGGGAAGGGTGGCATTGAAAGGGTCCATGTGGTGAGGAAAGCTGAGTCTGCCTTGAGAAACCATGAAGCACTCCACCCAACCAAGGAAATGGAAGAAGAGAAGGAAGATGGGACTTGGAAGATGGTGAGTTACAGAATAGAGAATGAGACTGGGGAATTGGAATTGGGAGACAAGAGGAAGAATGAAGATTGTCTACCTGATTTATTGGCCAGCATGCCCAATGGGCTCCAAGGAAAGTGCCTCCAGTATGGTGACTGAGACAAAGGAATGTGTGTGATAACAGTTTAGATGTGACTATACTGTCCTTCAAAAAAATACTGATTTCTATATTATAAAAGTCAGATTACAGATAACTTGTTCTGCATTACATAGTCCAAGGAAGCACGTGAGTTCTTTTTACATTGCAATGACCTAAACACAGGATAGAAATAACTGAGGAAGGAAAGATTTATTTTGCCTCAGAATTGCGTGGACTTCAGTCCTTCATGGTAGGGAAGGGATGGTGGCTGGGAATTGTGATAGATGTGAGGAATAACATCACAGTAGATAAGGAAGCAGAGGATATCATAGGAATCAGGGCAAAGTATAACCATCAGTGTTCTTCCCCCAATGACTGACTTTTGCCAAGCTAGTCTCAACCTTCCCGTGGTTCCAAGCCTCTGTAAATGATGCCTCTCACTATAGAACCAGTATCAGATATCAAGCTTGTGATGGACACTTCATATTCAAGAGATGGCAATCCTAGTGTAGTCAAAAGCTGCTTCCCAGGTTAACAGAACCATTTCCTCTTATGGAAGTTCCCGAGCACTCTCTTGTCTTCTTAGGCTTCAGGCCTTCAGTAATTTCCTTTGTCCTCGTTTCTAAAAGAGTCACATGGATATCAGCAATGAAGATTTATATTACTCTCTTTTCTTGTGACTGTGGCAAATGCCCGAATGGGTCTGTTTTAGCTAACATTTGGAGGGTGTGGTTATCAGGATGGAAGTCACTGAGACAAAGACACAAGACAACTGCCTATGTCACATTCATGTCGAGAAGCAGGGTGTGATGAACAAATGCTTGTCCTCAGCTAGCTTTCTCTTTTATTTTGCTTTCCTGGATGCTATCCCCCATTCAGGGTGGGCATTTCAGCTCAGGTGCCCTAATCTAACCAATTTCTACCAGACATGCCCAGAGACACATCTCCTAGGTGGTTTTAGATCCTGTCAAATTGAGAACAATGAACCGACACACACTCTTGACAATTTGCAGCTAGAAGATGGCTTGCAGGATTCTGGGGATCCATGGCAAACATTTCGCTTCAGTTTGTTCCCAAATGTATTTGTAGAAATTCATATAATAATTGGCTCTTGTGCTTACATAGATTATTCATAGATATATGATAAATTAAGATTAAAAATTATTATTAATAAAAATATTAATTAAGATTAAAAACTTATTTTATTATTACACTTTCCTATATTTAGGTTTCAACTTTTGAGTTCACTCTTTTAAACCATCCATTTTCCTGCAGTTTTTCCTTTTTTTGAGAGAGTTGCTGATCTAGAGATGACTCATCTCTCTAGCCTGCATCATTTCCAGAAGGGATGTTGCAAGCTCAACGGACCCTAAATCCAGTCATGACTTCAGAGAACATGCTAGAGCAGGATGCCCATCAAACTGAGTAACTGTCCTGGTGAATTAATGTTTTAGTCTCTTAATTACTATTAACTAGACATCATAATTAGTGGAAGAGTACCATAAGTTAAGATGTAAATTATGGCCAAATAATGAGATAATAAAATACAATCACACACCCCTGAGGTTATTCACTGGAAATGCAGCTGATAGCCTTTGAGACTCTTAGGAAATGCAGGCCAAGAGATTACTGATAAAAAACTCTCCTGAACAAGTTTGATCTAGAGGATTCTAGGTAATTGTCAGTCACCCAAATAATTAAACCATTCAATTTTATATCTTACTGTTACTTAAATGATGATATTGATTAGACTGAATTAGCAAGTAAGATAAAATGGAGAGATCCATTGTCTTTACAAAGGGTAGTTCTATATGCTGAATGCTACATAGGGCAGCCTGGCTGTTCTGCTTGTGATCAAATACTATTGATTATATAAGGAAAGCACTTCAGTGGGAAACATTTATTAATAGGTTTGCCATTTCCTCTGAAGAGTTCTCTATGAAAATCTTGTCCTAGGGGAGTGTCATATAAAGGAGATTCTTTGCTTGATTTCATTTACCCGGTGCTGCTACTATAAACCCTTTGGGGTCTGCAATCTCAAATAAATGCACGGTGTCCAATGCACTGTGAAGATTATAGGTAGACAGATTGGGCTATAATAGCAATTTCTATTAAATAGATAAATCTTAGGTGCTCTTTCCAAAAAACAAATGAATGTGTGGGGTGACAGATATGTTAATTGTCCTTATCACAATAACTATTTTACTCTCTACCTGGACACCACGATCCTGTAATTCTTAAATATACACAATCAAGTAAACTTGCAAAAAAGTATTGAAGGGTCTGAGAAAACCCATGATTTACACAACAAGAGAAATGACAGTCTTCAATTAATGAATTTTAAAGTTTATTTTGGAGTTATATTATTGGTATACACCTTTATATTTTTTATTAAATATAAGGAGGGTGTTAGGCTGACTGCGGAGTAAAATTTTCACCTCTGTCTTTCAAGCTTACTTGGCTTTGTAGAATGAAGGAGTTCAGAGAATTTGCCTTCTCACATTTGAGTGCTAGCATTCAATGATAAGGTAACCATATCCTCCAATAGACACTAGTTATGTTTTTTTGTGATTAGAGGGGATTAAACATGTTTATGTCTGTGTTGGTATTCTCACCTCTGTGTTCAAGTGCATAGAATACTTTTAATATTCAGGAAAAATGCTTGGGTGTCAGCATGCACATCTTAGTTTGGTTCTGCAGTTTTTGATGCTAGATGTTTAACATCCTATTTAATCTTCATCCCCTTTCATTTATAGAAACATCCTGGTTTGGATTTAAATTTGGGTCTCCTTATGTTTCTGAGCAAAAAGACAGGCTGGCTGTCTTTTTGTTGCTATTGGAAATAATTTGGTATTTGTTTAAAGTGGTCAGACAGTTTTACAGATGGGATAATGGCATTATGGTTATATCAGACATGTGTTTAAATGATGCACACTTATGTGTATAGGTGTGGTATAATGTATGTATGTAAATATATTCCATGTGATTTAGTAGAAAAAAAGTAGGTGATAAGAATAAGATGGCATAGTGTAAATAGTTGAATCTGGATCATTGTTAATCAGGAAATTCTCTATACTTTCAACTTCTCCATTCATTTAAAAATGTTTATAAAATGTGAATTAAAATATTCAGCAGGTGTTGGTGGAGCTGCTTCATTCTTCTTCCATTTTCTCGAGGGGTGGTTTCTCATTTTCACTGGGGATTTGTCTACCCCAGTTTAGACCTTTCATCTTTCTCGTTTCTCTAAATTCTGTTGCAGGGCCCCTCTTTTCTCAATATGCTCACCCCCGCTGGGAGAAATCTCATTTTCTCTCTTGGTTTCAATTACCATCCGTGCTGATGTCTCCCACGTATGTGCATTTTCTACTGTCTTCTTTTGTGCTTTCAGTTTTAATCATTATTTTTGTTTTCATTTCCCCCATTTTTCTAACTTGATTTGTATTGTCCTGTGTTGTATCTTTTCAAAGATATTTTTCTCATTTCTCACATACTCATTATGTTTTGACATTCTAGCTATTGGAATTAAATTTTTAACATGCCTGCTGGTTGTGATGATGTTGTAATTACATTAACGATGTTAAACTATACCTCAGCAAGTCCAGACTTCAATTTTTTTAACTTCAGTCTTTTTCTTCTTTTCTTAATGCTCAAGATCTTTATTCATGCATATAACGTGGTATGATCAAGTCCACTCCTCCATTCCTTTCCCTCCATCTTCTCCTTTATCCACCTGACTATTCACTCTCATCTTCATGTAATCTCTCTACAAGACAATCCACTGAGTCCACTTAACGATACCTGCAAGTGAAGAACACACGACCATCTACTGGAACATGGGTAGCTTCTCAGGGGCTGCATCCCTGAAGGAAACTCCCCTTTCCAGCAATCATCAGTGGCCAGAAGCTTCTCAGCTAGGGATAGGGCTCTGTTTACCTTCTCTCTTTACTTATCCTTTTATCCTCTGCTTCTTTTACTTTCTATTGGTTCTACTGTTGAAAGTAAATTTTATATGAAAATATTTACAGAGAAAAACACACAATGTATTTTGTAAGTAAAGTTTTAATTAAAGTAGAATTACATCAGCTTCCCCTTTCCTTTTCTTTCTCCAATCCCTCCCATATGCCCTCCAGCTCTCAAATTGATAGCCTCTTTTCCCTGAGTAGACACAGGCTAATAACAATTGTTGGAGAAAGGAGAATTAGCCTCTCCCAGGGATGAGCCTCCTTATTGGTTATCCAAAACATAGTGGTCAGTCCTGAAACCAAATACACACAGACAAAAGAGAGATTCAGCAGATTGTACTCATCTATTTGTGCATGCGTGCATGTGTGTGTATGCACACACACACGCGTCTGTATATAACAATAATGATCACAATGTGTTTTTCTTAATAAAGCAAATCAACCATAGACCACACTGATATTAAACACTACCCATTTCCCTTTCCCCCAGATTTAAACACAAGGATCCTCAGCTAAAGGGGAACCAGGATTCAGACTCCTGGTGATATGAATTGATTTTTTTCCTTCTCATTATTTGATATAACACAGTCACAGAGCACATTATTGTTCCTGGGTTTCTTTGGCACAATAATATGTCCACAAGCTTTGTCTGTCTTCTCGTGCAGTAGTAATTTACTCCAGTCATTGTGTATTATTCCATTTTCTGACTGTACCAAATATTTTCTCATGATCCAATTCTGTTTATTGAATTTCCAACAGGAATTGTTGGTATTTGACAGTTTCTAACCATTTTCTACCTTGTTTTCCTCATTTGAAAATATCTGTATAGACTCTTGGAGTTTTAAAACTTATACTCTGAGCTCATGCAATCCATCTCACTCCTTCTGTGAGGAAAACTCAGGTTTAAAGTGCTTTTCCTCTGCCATTCAGCAAAGAAGTGGATGCTTTTCAAGAGCTAATCCTCTTATTCAGGGATCCAGTGTGTGTGCTTCCCGGTCCTCTGCAGTGCTCTGACATCTGGTAACAGGGATTTCCAGTGCATATGCTTCCCCACCCTCTGCAGTGGTCTGATGTCTGGTAACAGGGATTTCCAGTGTGTGTGTGGTTCCCCGCCCTCTGCAGTGGTCTGACATGTGGTAACACTGATTTCCAGTGCTTATGCTTCCCCACTCTCTGCAGTGGTCTGACATCTGGTAACACGAATTTCCAGTGCGTATGCTTCCCCACCCTCTGCAGTGGTCTGACGTCTGGTAACACGGATTTCTAGTGTGTGTGTGGTTCCCCACCCTCTGCAATGGTCTGACGTCTGGTAACAGGGATTTCCAGTGTGTGTGTGGTTCCCC
>JAQHUG010000041.1:9513742-9548898 GCA_028555095.1 Dicrostonyx torquatus | reverse complement strand
GGATTTCCAGTGTGTGTGTGGTTCCCTGCCCTCTGCAGTGGTCTGACATCTGGTAACACGGATTTCCAGTGTGTGTGTGGTTCCCCGCCCTCTGCAGTGGTCTGACTTCTGGTAACAGTGATTTCCAGTGTGTGTGTGGTTCCCCGCCCTCTGCAGTGGTCTGACATCTGGTAACACGGATTTCCAGTGCGTATGCTTCCCCACCCTCTGCAGTGGTCTGGCGTCTGGTAACAGATCACCCACTTTGAGTGTTCTTTCAGACATTTTCCCCACCAGGCATTTTCTTTTATAAATTAATGTTTAAGCTAAAGTACCAAGCAGCATTTCATTGTAATACCTTTGTACATACATTAGCACACTTTGTTCTTACTCATCTGTCTTCTCCCCTGCCCTCCCCATTATCCATTCTCTTTTGCCACCACACCCCATGTTTCTTATTGCTTTCAACTTCCTTGCATTCCCATTGTCCCATCTTTTCATGCTGTCATTTCTTTAAGATTCCTTCATCCCTGATCCTGAATGCAACTCCCCAACTTGGCCAATTGCCAGTTTTCTATTGCTGTGTTATTCATGACCAGGATGGGTTGATAATTCACCTGGTGCAGGCAGTGTGATTGTACCCGGGAACCAGTGGACAGCCACTTCTGTCTGGAGAACTGGAGAACTTTTGCTTGCTTCTCACCCCTTTCAGTGGTGCTACTGTTTCTTTGTACATGTGTAATGCTTTCAGCGCTTAATTTATTATTAATTAATATTAATGGCAATGTTTTCATTTTCCTTGGACTTGTATACTAACTTTACTTACACCAAGATTTCATTTATTTCCCTTGTTTGTTTATATTGGTTGTTGTTTTTTTTTTTCCTTTTGGAGATTTTTGAAAAAGGAATGGTTCTCAATTGTGCAACTACTTTTAACAATTGAAAAATTCAGAGCCAATAGCTTAGGTGAATGGATTTGCTGAGAAAGTTTTTGTGGGAATATCTAGAAAGAGTTGTATCATTTTAGATATTTAAAAAGATTCTTGCCAGGTGGTGGTGGTGCACGCCTTTAATCCCAGCACTCGGGAGGCAGAGGCAGGTGAATCTTTGTGAGTTCGAGACCAGCCTGGTCTACAAGAGCAGAGCTAGTTCCAGCGCAGGCTCCAAAGCCACAGAGAAACCCTGTCTTGAAAACTCAAATAAACAGATAAATAAATAAAGATTCTTTTTCTGTATTATCTGTAAAGAAGCTAACCTTTTTGATGTGTTTTTCTACATTTCAACACATGTATAAATTTGTGTCACCACAACTACCATAATCAATATAAAAAGAGTTGTCTTAACCTCAACTGCCCCGGGCTTCATCTCTCTAACCACATCCTCTGCTGACGACTAAGGCTGAACCACCACTAATCTGCTCTCTGTTGGGAAAGGGTTTTACTCAATAATTACATAAGTGAGATCATATGGCATGCAACATTTTGGGATGGGTTTCTTTTATTGCCAAATATTTTCAGGTATTCATTCAACTTGTTACTTTTACTAGTATTTTATCTCTTATTGCTTATGAATTATATACTACGGCACCAATGAAACATAGTTCTTTTGTTCTTTTGTTTGTTGAAAACCATTTGAATTGTTTTCCAGATCTTGTGATAATAAACCATTTGGTATAAGCATTTATTAATGAATTTTGTATGACTGCTTCTTCTCAATCGAGTGGCTGTTCCATATGAGGCATGATGAGAGGCTGCTAAGTATTAGCCTTGTAGCTACTCCATTTCATACTCCCTGATCAATACGTGAGCTGTAGTAGTTTCTTATTTTCATAGCTGCTTGAAACTGATACTTTTTTAAAAAAAATCTAAAATTCTACTTGTTATGTTGTATCTTATTTCTCCTACCCTCCTTTACCTGTTGTGAAACATTTTCAAATGTCGTTACTTACCATGCACACCTTGCACTTTAGAGAAATGTTTTACTTTTTTCCTTGATTGGACTCTCTGTATTTTTATTTTTAGGGTATACAGTTTCTCTTTTCTAGATATATTATTTCATAACTATTAGTAGCAAGTGTTTTGTTGTTTCAATAATTTCACTATGTAGCTTGCAGCTTTCTTGGTTTAATTATTTTATTTTTTACTTGTGTATTATAACTACATTTCATATGACTGGTAGTCTTACTTTGTTTCTTTGTTTATCTTTCTGTTTTTAAAAAATTTGCAGGGAAGTCTGTGTATGTCAGCTGGGATTAAAACTCCCAAAAGATGGGAACTGACAATTTCTAATACAACTTTTGTTAATTTTGATCTGAACTGTGTGGCCATCAGAACCTGTTCTGGCTGTTCCCAAGGACAGGGTAAGTCTGAGCAGACAGGACAGATGGTAGATAATACCAGCATCAGGTGAGTCTTACAAACAGTGGCAGTGGTTTTCATGAGTCAATATTTCTTTCAGTTGCAAGATTATATCAATGCAAACTCTTAAGTTCCTCAAAGGAATTCAGGAGGGTAGGTGCTCCCCACATATCACCTGTTGTTCCCGTCCTCTGCATAGCTCAGTGACCATGACATTCTGTCATGTCTCATCTGGACTCAGAGCTCCATGAAATGGAGACATCTCTCTTGGCTAGTGCCTGTTTTTAAACTGGGGCAAGGAAGAGAGACTGTTGCCTAGTGAGAACTTTTGTTGGTGAGATGAATTAGATGGGTGATGGACACATGGACTTAAACTGGCTTGCACACACCACTGCTGAAAGATCCAGAACCAGGGTACTTAAAGTTTGCAGCAACTTGGGCTGTGATGCGTACAAAGAAAGAAGGGCAGCTCTTGCTGACTTGTCAACTGCTACACAGAGTGGTGAGAAGTAACTCCTTGGAGGACTCATGGGCCAAGGTGAAAAGAGGCAGAGAACAATCTAGTTGAGCTGATCGTTGTAAACAGCCAAACCAAGTAATTCAAGTAAATATGCTCTTGTGGTTTGAATCACCAATTTAGATAGTCGTTTGTTTTTTTAATTAAATGAATAATCAGCAAGTCTCCACTTTACTATTTTACCCCTGTGTAGGCAGAGTCAAAGATTAAGGAATTTTCGATTAAGATTGTGGGATCGTCATAGGTATATTAAAGTGCCCTTTAGCTCATTCTCCACTTCCCTAATGATTTCATATCATTCACCAGACACCGAGAAAAGAAGCTCTTGTCACTGAATGATGTTGGGTGAATGAGCTTTTCATTTATTTAAAAATTGTCTGTTATCGGATCTACATAAGGACCTAGAGGGTCCAATCAGGAAAAAGACATACTTGTTCAAAAATGAATGTCTGAGAACATAATTTCCAAAGGGTGGTGAGAATAGTCTTGGTGAATTGAATACAGTCAGTGAAGGACCAGGGATGGGCGTGCCCTGGAGAAGTGACTTTCCTGGGCATCAAAGGTTAAATAGAAAACCGCAACAGGAAAGCTTCATTTCTAGGTACTACAAATAACACAGGCAGAATCTTAGAGATTTTATACATCAGGTTTTCCTTTGGAAATGAAATACATATTCAACATAAGAAAATTATGGAGTTGAGGGTGTTACTAAGTATTATGCATTGCAGAATATGGAATTAAGAAGTCTTTCACACATAGCTTGCTTCACTGAGTGTAATCTACTGATAAGCAGAGATGAAATGTTACATCTGTGAGCATCTTGTTCTCATTTGTTTTTGTTCTGTAGTTTATAATATGCATAACACAACAGTATGTAATGTATTTCTTGAGCATTGTTTAGTTTCTCCTTCAGTGATAAGGATGCATGGTATAAACACGTGCCTAGGTAGATAGACGGGCAATGGTGGTGACCTTAGAGAATGTGCTGAGAGGTGTGGCCTGAACTACTACTTACAAAATGTGTTTCTAAGACCACTTATACTAATGGTTAATAGAATGCTGATTTTGAAAGTGAGTAAAATAAAAAATTAAGGTATCAACCTCACAGTTTGAGGAATCATTGATGAGGTCAGGCTATTGTGGAGGAATGGAAGCCAAAAGATTGAGAGACTAGAGGGTAACACATTTGGTCTTTAGAGAACTAATGTTTGTTGTTTCTGTTTCTTAATAGAAGAGCCTACCCTCCATTGTATGATTGGTATCTGGGTTATTGTTCTGTTGTCTATAAAGTTCTACTCATTGTAGAGAATTTAACGGCATCTCTTTCCCATTCTTCCCAGTTGCCAGTAGCACCACCAATGTGACAGTTGTGACAGACAATAATAATGTCAAAAGAATGTCAAGTGTTTCTTGGAGAGTAAAATAACCCCTAGAAAATAACTGCTCTGCATAATAAAGTGACTAGTGGCTGGCCATGCGGCTCTTGGCCCCCAACATCTCTAGCACATGCATCCTGACGTAGGAGAATATTTGTGTTCTTTTTTTTGTCATGGATGACTGAACGAATTATGAAATTAGAGAACATCCTAGATAAAGTACTGATAAATACCTTGTGAATTTACTTATGTAATAACAGATTCATGTCGTGTGTAGCAGTCTGTCTTCTATTTTGTAGGTGGATTTACTGTGAAGACCAGGGAATTAAAGTTTGAAAACTCTCCAAATTTAGTAGCATTTCCATTTCCTCATGCAGCAGTTTTGGAAGACTTGGATGGGTCCCTGACTGGGAAAAATGGAAGTCACATTCTTCCTTCTATGGAGACCCTCTCCGATACATGCTTGGTCAATGCCAGCTTCAGTCATATTGTCCCTGGCAGCATCTGTGGGGAAAGTGTTGTCCTCCATCGTATGTCTATTGGTTTGTAAGTAGCATTAACTATACTTTTTAGCTTGTCAATGGGCATGCACATACCACTCGGTCAGGCCTAAGCTTATTGAAGGGAAATTGTTTTCTGATGAGTTGAAGTTTTTATTTCTTTAGTGGGACAATGGTCATCACTGTGAAATCATGAATTTCTGGCCGTTTTAGGCTGACTCAAATAGCAGCTGTCAATACCTTTAGATCAGATGTGATAGCCCATGACTGCTTATTGACATTTTGAGTCAACAGCTTCTTCTTTAAAAAACTCATGACCAACAAAATATTTGAAATTTATTTAAATGAAAAGTACTATTTAAAAAATTCCAATAATGCCATCCTCATTTATATACATGCACTTTCCCCAAGCTCTTTTTAAGTACTCAGTGTGCTTCAGGGGAGCAATTGTGGATGCCTTCTCTTACGTGCCAGGTTGCTTCAGTCTAGTTCATTTTCCTTGTTAATTTCATGAACTATTGGATTCGTACAATACCTTTCCTATTAATATTGGAGCAAGGACTCCTTGGTTATGCTACTCAAACTACCATTAAGTCAGCAGCTGGGCTGTTTATAATGCATAATAGGATTGCTTCTGCTCTCTTTAATTTCCAGGTAATGATTGCGGAGTGTCTGGGGCTCTCCCTTTTACCTATTTCAAATGCATTGTATATATTTAGCCACACTTATTTCCTCTCTTTAAGTGTCCCAACTCCATGAATATTAAGCCAAGTAATTCGGTCAGACCACACTGGCAGCTTACTCGAACCGGTGTTCTCTAGAGGGGGAGAGTCCAAGAGCCCAGGGTTGCACCAGCTTCATACTGAGTGCATAGAAAAGTCTGTCTTCTCATTTTCTTTTGGAAGGCTTAAAAATAGAGTTATATTTGAATAGTCCAAATATTTCCTTTCTCTGCTTTCCAAAGTATTCATTATTTTCTCTACTGTGAAAGGGCCCCAAATCCCACCGAGTAACATAAGAGTAATAGAGGGGGATATTTTCATTTCACATTTTCTTGTGCTGAGAATAAGTTGCTTTCTTCATTCTCAGGAATGTAGCCTGATATTCGTTATCACTATCATCATCACGCTTTCACACAAACCTGACTTCAAGGCATGTTGGGGGAATCTATGAAAGCTAGTGCTTTCATTCTTATATGAATTTTCCCCTACATGATAAGAGATTTGTATAGTGAACAAGGACATACATCATGTACATGTGTGATTTCATCTGTAGGAATCTGTCAAATGCCTTCTAAAACGGCTTTCTTTCAGGTTTGCTCAGGTGATCTTGTGTGTGTGTGTGTGTGTGTGTGTGTGTGTGTGTGTGTGTGTGTGTAGGGATAGTAGGCATTGTGGTAGCGAAGGTTCTGCCAGTCTTCAGGCCTGTCTCAGTATCTGTTCTTGGAGATCTCTGGGACTGTGCAGCCCTTTGCTGCAGAAACAGGTCATGCTCTTCCTAGTCTGGGTCTCATGGCATCCTTAGTGTTATTTTCAAACAAGCCCTGAAGACTCATTTTGGGGTGAAACAGTTGCCTTGTTTGATCTTAATGTACCTCCTTCCCAGTTTTAAAATATAAAACCCCATGTCCTGGTAACCTCTTTAGTACCACAACATCCAAGAAGATTCATTGCTCTTCTACCCAGACTTCTATTTTAAAATTTCAAGAGAACTCACGGGTCTAGGCACAAATGCTCAGCTGTCACAAATCAGTGCTAGAGAAGCCTCAGCACGCTCCCGGTGCTGTTATAGCCCTTAGCCCCCTGAGAAGAAGACTGTTGGATTATATGAGCTGTGAAGCCAGGCAGTTCAAAGCAGTCTATGGGCTCACACGCAGCAGCAATGAGAAACTCTTCAATGAAATGCAGACCTCCCATCCGGACCCCAGATCTCAGACACCCTGACTGAGAACGCCTAGGTGATGCCAAGGAACCTTTGGGCAGCCCTGCTCCCAGGTCCTTCTAATTATACACTCCCGCCTTTCACTCCTCCCTCTTTGCGCTCAGTGGCTTGATCTTTGTCCCAGAGCATTAGAACCTCATTAGGAACATGTCAGTGCTAATGAGCAATTTGAATTCAGCTTAGATACAAAGTTTGTTGTGTTTCATGGAGAAAGGATTAATTTGTTGTGCTATTTACCCTGGGGCAAGAGCTGCTGTCTTTACTTTCAACTGTTTCCCCCTTCTCTCAGCAAGCAGTCCCCAAAGGGCAGAGAGCGAGGCTCTATACAGCTGCACCAACAAAGCTCCCCCATCCCTCCCGTTTGCTAACATCCAATACTTGGGGTGATTTCTTTTGTTAGGGTCCATCTCTTTTCACTCACTGTCCCTAAGTTCTTTTTTTGATGTGAGTGATCTTAGAATCCTGTCACTCACTGTCTTACTTGCGCTGACTGGAGCCCACATCCGTAGTAGAAGTTTCCCAGACTCTGTGACTCAACGCCAACAGTTTGCTTGGCAGAAGCAAGTAAATATTTAAAACTGACCATAATACTCAGTGTCCAAGTGAAGAACAAATGGCCGCCTTGTACAAGGCAAAGTCATATTTAGCATTTGTTGTGTGATAGCATGCTTCATCTTCATGGTGATTCCTATGTCGTTGGTATCGTGGGAAGTGTTTATTCCCAAGCTTCTGCTTCTAGTGACATTTTTCTAGGAACCCAGGATGATGATGTCAATACAGGACCTTATATTAGACTATTATGTCGGTAATGTTTCCCTTAGTGATGAAAGGGCCCAGAGTTATGGGAGTTTTCTTTTAAAAGTTTTTAATTATATTTGTATTTATTTATTGTGTGTGGAGGAGGACGTGTGTGCACGTGATAGCACATGTATGAAAGTCAGAGGAGAATGTCCTTCCATGTAAGTTCCTGGAATTAGTCTTAGATTTTCACACTTGGTGGCTGGCATGTTTACCCACAGAGCCATCTTGACCCCTATATCCCTCTTTTATTCCAATCTCCGGTTTGACATGAATACTTTCCTCTGCTTTTATGTATAATTACATGTATAATGCTGTCAATAGTGTGGGTTTGTGTGCGTGTATGCAGTATGCTTTTAGATCTTTTAAATGTTTTTTTATTAATTTAGATCTTCTTTTTAATGTTTTTATTGAGAATTTTATACAGTTAATTTTGATCATTTTCACCCCCTTCTCCCAAGTTCCTCAAAATCTTCGTTGTCCCCTATTTAGTTCAGTTTGTGCTGACCTTCTACTCCTGGGGATGGAGCCTTTCTTAGCATGTGATTGATATGCTAGGTGTCACTCCATTGAAGAAATCTAGCTTTCCTTTGCATTAATCAATTGCCAATAGCCCCTAAGCTAGTGGTAGGACTGATGTCCTCTTCCTCTCTTCCATGATGGCATGCTGTCTGGCTTGAACTTACACAGATATTACTTATGTTATCATAGTCTGTGTGAGTTCATATGTGCATCTACCATTTTGTGTCTGGAAAACACCGTTTTCTTGAATTCATCCACCTTTTTTCCTCTGTCCTTTAAATGTTGATGTCTTTAGAGAATCTGTGAACCTTCCTGTTCCTTCAAAAACATATGTGCTTCCCAAGCCATCTGAGTTATTTTCACATTCAGTGATAAATACCCAACGTTACTTCAAGTTCAACTGCTCTACCGCATTTCGATCATCATTGGCTGATATGTTAGCACATGTGGTTACTGAACATATGAAATATGGCTAGTATAAATTGTGATGTGCTCTAAGGATAAGTTATACATCATATTTCTAGGATGTTATGGAAAGATAATGGGACAAGCTTCAACAACTTGTGGTTGCTGGTGAAGTTGAAGTGAGATTTAGGGTATATTGAGATACTCTATGATCAAAATCACGTTCAGTGTTCCTTTTAAAAGTGTCTACTACAAAATTTCAAATGATAAAGATCTGTGACTGGTATTTATGGGTGGCTTTTATCTCTACTAAGCAGCTCTCAATAATTCCACTTGTGTTTTTCACATCCATTTCAAACTCAGTGTGACTGCGTGGACTAATGTCTTTACTCCACAGACCTGCTCTTCCATAGGTGCTTAAGACCACACCAAGGAAAATGCTGGTCTTAACCAAACGCACATTATCCTTTTTTTAAAACCTATTTTGTCCCATTAGTTGACTATCAGGTTCCTTTTTCCCTTCTTTCTCTCCTTCCCTCTCCCCTGTCTCTCACTTTCTTTCCTCCCTTCTTCATTCATTCCTTCCTACCTCTTTATTTCTTATCCTCCTTCTATTAAAAAGTGTTTTTACATTAGCACACAATAAGGATTATTCTGACACCAGCCCACCCAGGTGTTGATCCCCTTCTTCACTTCAAGTAGTCACCCTGTTTTAGTTAGTGTTCTATTGTGTGATAAGACACCGTGAGCAAGGCAACTTATAGAAGAAACAGAGAATTTATTTGTGACTTACAGTTTCAGAGGGTTAGAGTCTGTGGCCATCATGACAGGAAGCATGGCAGCAGGCAAGCAGGCATGGTGGCAGAGCAGTAGCTGAGAATTTACATCTTGATCCATAAGCATGAGGCAGAGACATATACTCAGGAAGGCCTGGGCTTTTGAAACCTCAAAACCCACTCCCAGTGATGTACCTCTTCCAGCAAGGCCACAGCTTGTAATCCTTCCCAAATCATTCCAACAATTGTAGACCAAGCAATAAAATACATGCTCCTATGAGGGACCATTATCAAACCAACCCCCACCCCCTTGGTTTTTAGGTCACAACTATTTCATTACCTTCCTTTTTTCTCACCTATTTTAGGAGTTTTTTTGATTTCATGGTTTTCTTGCTACTTTAATAAAAGACAGATACACACACATACGCACACGAGAGATGATATATAGATAGATATATAGATAGATAAAGACAGAGTTAATTTTAATTTACATTGTGCCTATGAGATAAGAACTTGTGGGCACATACCATGCAAATGGACACATAGGTTTAAAATTAGAGTACATGTGTGTGACGAATCTTATGGGTCTTGTTCTAAGTCAGTCTTACTTCATTTAACAAAATAATTCCTTGTTCCATCCATTTTCCTGCGAATACCATGATTTTGTTGTTTTTTTTTTTGACTGCTGAATGAAATACCATTGTATGCTCTAGATTTTATTTACTCATTCCTCATTAGATGGGCATCGAGGTTGATGCAGTTCCTTAGCGAATGCGACTACTATATCCATGAGCATGGACCTGCGAGTGTCTCTGGAACGGTGGCTCATAATCCTTTAGGTCTCCACCGAGGAGTGGCATAAGTAGAGCATATTGTAGTTATAGTTTTGTTTTTGTGAGAAACCTCCACAGTGGTTTTCATAGTGGTCATACCAACTTAATGTTCCCACAGGAGTGAGTGAAGGGTTTTTACAAATCACCTGCACTTGCTCTAATTTGCTACCTTGATGATAGTCTTTCTGATTACCATAAGATGTAATCTCGAGGTGATTTTATCTTTAGCCATTCGCCTAGTGATTGAGGATGTTGAACACATTTCAATTTTTTATCAACCATTGGTATTTCTTTTTTCCCGAAAACTGACTTTGTAGTTAGTTGTTATACTTATTTATTAAATGATTTGTTTTCTTTTCTCTTTCTGGTATTTAAAACAATTATTTGCATATTCTAACTATTAATGCCTTGTTTGAACTATAGTTAGCAAGCTTTTGTTTGTTCCCCCACTACAGGTTGTGTCATTGCTTCACTGATTTTTTCTTTCCCTTTTCTCTTCAGTCCTTTCTTTGTTGTTTTTGTTGCTGTGCAATTTCTTTTAAATTTCATGTAACTGATTTTGAATATTTTGTGTGTGTTTGTGTTGGACCACATGTGTAGATCTAGTTTCATTTTTCTACATTTGAATAACCAGTTTGAGCAGAACTATCTGTTGAAGAAGTAAGGAAAGAATTTCACGTGATCATTAAAATCCATGCAGAAAAATCCTGTGGCATAGTTCACTACCTCTTCATGACAAAAACTTTGAAAACTTTATAAATAAAAGGAGCATATTTCAACATAATACACATGACAGACTTGTAATCAATATTATAGTAAATGTGCAGAAAACAAATTTTCTGAAATAATAAATGAGATAATTTTTTTTCAAAATAATGGAGAAAGTCTTAGCTAGAGATATTGGACGAGAGAAACAATAAAAGTTACACAAACAGAAAATAAAGGAACCCTAAAACTATGTCTGTTAGCAAATGACTTGAGTCTCTCCTAAAACATCCCTACAGACTCTGGCTGAGAACTCATAGACCTGTTAAAACTTTCAGCACTAGATAGAAAATAACAAACTTTCTAAGGAAGAAATAAAAAAAAATCCATTCACAATAGCTATAAAAAATACCTAGGAATGTATCTAAGTAAAAAAGTGAAAGACCTCTTCAGTAAAAACATTAAGAGACTGACAAAAGACAACGAAGAAGAGAAAAATGTCTCTCATATCTACAGACTCAATATAACCTCCATTTAAATTTCAAGGATATTGTTTTATGGAACTAGAAAAACATACTATAATCCATATAGAAACACACACGCACACACACACACACACACACAAACACACACATTTGAAAAGTCAAAACAATCCTAAGCAGACTGAGGAAAAATGGAGGAATCAACACATGATCTCAAATTATACTAGTGATATGAAGAAGTATTAGCAAACACACATAGAATAATGGGATAGAAGCGAGCACCCAGAAGTAATCAGTTACACACAATTACAAACACCCAATTTTCAAAACTTACATTGATGTAAACATTGCCTCCTCTTTTTTCCCTTCTCCTCTTCTCCCCTCCCCTCCTTTTATTACACCCCTCCTCTCCTCTCCATTTATTACACCTGCCTTCTCTACTCTCCCCCTTCCCATTTTCTCTTGTTGAGAGTCTCATTCTTTAGCTTTCACTGGCTTAGAACTCATTATGTAGCCCAGGTTGTCCTCAAAGTCTCAGCAATCCCCCTACCTTCTATATACCTGGGATTTCAAGTCTGACCTGCTTATAGAGGTTAGTTTCTAAGAGAGATCCATGTTGTGTCTTTTCCTTTAGCTATTGCACGCTCTAGTCCAGCTTTATGTATCTTTTACTTGTGTGCTAACAGGCCCTTCTTTGCTTGCCACTTGGTGATGCCCTAATCTGCATAGACCTGGTCTTGCCTTTCTTCCCTCACCACCCCCCCCCCCGCTTAAAATGTGCTTTCAGGTGCTTCCTGAGGCAAAACCCTGTCATCTCCTTATATCTGCTACCTGAACAAGGCCTTGGCAGCACCCTATTTCCCCAGCTCTCTGTCCCATGTTTACCTCTTTGCCTGTTTCTGTTCATAAGGTTCAGCTTCCGTGAGCTCAGCATGGAGGTGATTTTCTCTGATGAGTTTCCCCTAGCATCTTGTGCACTCTGTTATCCCTGCTGTGTGCTCTCTCTTTAGACTTCTTCTGATCAATACTCATAATTCCTGCGCAGTTTTATAAGCTGCCTTCCTTTGCAGATGTTAAGGAGGGTAACTGGTTAGTTTTGTTTGTTCTAAATCTTTTAGGTCCTAATACAACATTGAACAGACATTGACCTAAATTAGTTTTATATAAATTAAAAAAAATGTTCTTCTCATGCTATTATTTTTCATGTTTTATGTCCATGTTTATGAGTTTTCCATAATGTTTACTTTTTCTTCAGAAGATTGAGGGATTAAAATGCTATCTTTTGTCCTTATCTCCCAGATTTTAAAAATCATGTAACACTTAGTGCCCTTTTATGGTGTCTTATAGAGTTTTGTTTTCCTGGGGCTATCAGTTAATTAGAGTATATATTTTAACAGCTAATTCTTTTCTTCATCGTACCCCACCCCCACCACCCAATCTGTTGGCAACCTCTGCAAATGCTTTCTTTCTCTGGTGGTATAGAGACTTTATTGTGGTAGGGGAGACTGCGATGAGGGAGGGGGAAAGAATTTAACCCTCACAATTGTCAACTGGGAAACACATTTGTTTGTTTTTATTTTTTGGACTCAAGTCACTTATAGTCTTCAACAATCTTCAGTTTGTTTAGACATTAACATATCAGACACTGATTTTGCATCCTAATTAGTGAATGGATGAGGGTGGGTAAGCATTTGAAAATTGTAGGCTGTCCACCTGATCTGCCTGAGCTTTGTAGGTTGCACATCAAGTGTGGTGAGGACAGATGCCTGCATTCAACATTAGCCTTGAGAAACTGGAGGATGCAGAAGCAGCTGAGGATCCCAGCTTCTCAGGTTCCTGTGTGCATTCCTTACAAGTCCCTTAACCTGTTCTCACTTCATTTCTCACACTGGTAAAATGAGCATAATGGGATTTGTTTCCCAAAGTCATTGTCATACATACAACAAGTGCTCAATGAGCCCCACCTTAAAAAAGTCTATGTTGCGCCTGTTATTTAGAAAACTACATGTAGGCATTCTATAATGGAAAAGACTGATACAGGTTTTATGTTTATGAGAGAATACACCTAGTAAAGCAATTAGCCATGCTGAAATGTAACAATCAAATATCTGAAGAAAGGGAAATGATTTCCAATAATCACACGGTATTATGCTAATCCAGTAAACTCCCCTGGAGGGAGACAGAATCTGAGTCACTTGTAACCCAAACTTTGGTTCACTGTGTCCTCTGATTCTCCCTTCCTCCTTCCGGGAAAGGAAAGGTTAATGTTCTTGTTGATCACCTTGATTCTTAGATCTTGCTTAATACCCTCTCCTGTCGTGCTTGCGTTCAGTTTTTACCTATGCAACTGCTCTTAATGTGTTAGTGTTCAAAGTATGAGGCACCCCCTGCCTCCATGAATGCAAAAGTTAAGAAGAGTTCAAATGGAAATTTTGGCCTAGCTTTTCGTCTAATAATCACCTAACTCTCCTTCCTAGGGATAAATAGGCATAGCATCGCTAATGGTATCACTCAGTCCTTTAACGAAGCACCCTGTGAGACAGGATGATTTTAAGATTTATTATCCTCTCTTGGCAGCAGAGGTTGCAGAAGTAGAACAGGACATAATTTAAGAATCACAATGAACCCCAAACTGAGGCACACCAATAATAATACTACACAATCATTGAACTTAGTGAAATGTTTATCAACTAACATTCCATAATAAAAGGACCTGATTTGTGGCATTTGCATAATTACATGATGAACAGAGCTGCATTTGATTTATTTGAAGATGCTGAACTTGAAGCTTGGAGAAAGGCCAATAAGCCGCTGTTTGCTAGTGAGCTAAGCCCAGTACCAGGTGTCAAGACATACGAGAGAACACAGGTCTTAGCCTATCCTCCTACTTAATACAGGCACTATTATTTTTCAATAACTTTACTAAATGGTTGCCTACCTCCTAGTTGCATCATTCTAAGGATACATTCTTTTTGAAGAAGGCTTTGTAACTAGATTCATAAGGCATGGACAAGAGAGAACACAGTGTATACAGTATCACCCAAGTAGCATGGCGGGTGAAGGAGCATCATTCTTCACAGATTAAAATGGAAGAAGTAACAAGTTGCATCTTAACATGGTAAGAGTGGAATCTGGTGGGGGACAATTCTGTATTCTGTCAATCATGTTTTAAATAAACACTGGCAGGAAGTATAGGCAGGAAAAACCAGACAAGAAATAGAGGTGGCACAAGGAGAACAGGAGAATTCTGGGAAGCAGGAAGCTCCCTTGGCACTCCTGTGCAGACCACCGAAGAGGTAGCGTGTGATCTGCCACATTGAGAAAAGGTATCGACCCATGTGGCTAACATAGATAAGAACAATGGGTTAATATAAGTTACAAGAGCTAGTAATAAGCCTGAGCTAATGGGCCAATCAGCGTTTATTTAAAACATGATTGACAGAATACAGAATTGTCCCCCACCAGGAATCAATTGCAAAAAGTACATGATACCTTTGATGAACTAGGGCACCTTCACTCAGGTTCCCCTATAGTAGGACAGTTAGTGGTCTGTACTCTCCAGAAACACAAGGCTGATTCTAGAAAATGTTCTGACTCTCTACAACCATGGAATATGATGATGTGAGAGTTCTTGAAAGTTTGTGGAAGACTAATGTTGCACTCTTCCCTTTCTTTACGTTTATTGTAGCCTTTCTCAGAAGGCAGAATACTCCAATGTTTTGGAGGCACTTTCTTGTTCTTTCTCTCCCTCCCTTTCCCCCTTTCTTACAAACATAGACAATAGAAAAACAACTAATTGTGTAAAATGTCAGTGTATAGTGGATGGTGGGAGGTTGGCAGGTAGGCTAATGAAGGGGAGTGTTCTGAGCTGAGAAAAGCTTTGAAGGATGCTCATGGAAAGGCATGCCACCAGGGTTTGTTGGTGCGGCTCAACAGTTTGATTTTGCCCTGTTTTATGCAATAAAAACTGTGCATGCAGCAGCAAGTGTAAATATCCAGGAGTTGCTTGTGGCCACATTTGTGGCCAGCTATTTTATATCTGGCTTAGGAAATGTACTACTTTAGAGGTTTTATTTCTCAGTTGTTCAGATTTGATCATATTTAGAGTTAAATGCAATGTTTGCATTAATATGTAGAGATATGGACCCTCAGAAAATCCAAAATAATGCCAAACACAATGAAGGATTTAGTAGTTGTTCCCAGTGGTATTGTTTGATGGCCTAACAAATCCATTGTGGGCACTATACATCCAACAATTCTATACAGTATATGGCCACTGAATTACATTACTGTTAAGCAACTAGGATGACAAATTGGTATGCTTGTTTGGGAGTTTTATCAATAAATACATTAGTATTCAAATGAATCATATCACTTAATTAAAAAGAATCATTCCTGGGGCTAGAGAGATGTCTCGGTGATTAAGAGCACTGGCTGTTCTTCCAGAGGACCCAGATTCAGTCTTCAGCATACATATGGCAGCTCACAATTATAAGTTACTCTAATCCCCAAGATCCAACACTTTCTTCCTGCCTCCAAGGGCAGGACGCTGATGTTGTACATATACAAACATACAAGGAAATATCTCTACATTTAAAATAAATAGCAAAAAATATTTAAAAGGAATCGCTCTTTTTGGAGGATGTAGTTGCTGGTAAAATTCTCATGCTGTAGAGGATGGTTCTACAGCTATGCACATATGGACACAAATGACTGAACTGAATGAGCCAATAACCACAGCAAAAAAAAATACGTGTAGTGGAGAGGGAAATGTTGAGGGAGATATGGGAGAAATTAGACGTAAATGGGGGTAGACATATCCGTATTTCATTGTATAGCATTCAGTCTTTTAACAAAGCATGCTATTAGGCAGGACACATTCATGAAGAAAGAAAATGCAGCGTGGGAGCCTTTTGTGTTTCTGATTATGTACAGAAATTGTTGCCTATGGGAATGCAAGGGTTAACATTTAAAATTGACTGGTTGCCTCCTGATTTCTTGCACATAAAGCCATGCGAAGTTCAGGGAGAGACTTCTTCCCCTAGTAATGAAGCTCTCTGCTGCTAATGGCCCATGCAGACTCCCTTGGCTCCTCCAAATTAGAAATACTTTTGTGCTCCTTTGCTTCATTAACAGTAAAGAGAGGGAGATTGGTGGCTATTTAGGGCACAGGGAAATTGGTGGCTATTTAGGGCAAGCAAAGATTGTAGTAATTATGGTTGGTAAATTCTCTTCATGGTGTTCTTTGACTCTTGATGTTCTCTTGGTGCCTTTCGGAGTAGCCCACCACTGTCAATGCTGACATTTGGCCTAGAAGAATAGAACTTGATCTGACTTCAAAGTCTTGTCCCCTGGCAATGGTCAATCTTACCTGCATTTTGATTTGCTCTACACCACCAGCTGTGATGGACACATGCTTGGTACCTACTTCTTTATTTATGCTACAGAAAGTTGGCTTGCTCATGGCTGCCTAGCAAACTACCTCCTGAATGGTTGAGATGGATGAGAGAGGCTTGGTAGGCTCAGCGCTCTACAGAGGCTGTCTTGGAATAAAGAAGTAAGAAGAAAGTTGGTTTAGATTCAGGTGTGTAGTGGTGTGTCTCTGATTTACCTAGTGGCCATTATCATGTTAATGTGTGCTGACAGAAGAGAAGACTACTCAATGGATGGCCCAAAGGGCCACAAGACAATTAGAATTTCATAACGGTATCAGAGTTTTGACAATATTTAAAGAGGAAACATGTTTATAAAAGCCTTTAGGAAACTGGAGAATTGTACTTATTTTTTTAAAGGAACTGAAATTATAAAATGAACCTAGAAATTAGCAGCCTAATTGATTAATAGAAAAGATAATTATAGAAATTTGATAAATAACTAGCTCTAGTCAAAATGACAATGGGGTTCTTGGGACACAATCTTATTTCTAAGAATTAAGAATAATTTCTTAGAAATCTGATTGATTGTATTGAACTATATTAAGATTTAAATAACTATGAAAATGGTATAGATGATAACTAGGAAAACAATAAGAAATACAGACCATGAATGTTAAAAATATTTGAACATTTTTTGTTTAGTATATTATTTAAATTAATTTTGTTGGCCCAAACTTAAGTTCTAGTTTTCTGATCTTTATCCCTAAACAACATAAGCTCTACTGCATATTCCACCTCCTTCTCCATCAATTGTTACTTTAGGATACCCAACCTGAGTCTGGCTAGCCAGCAATGTGATCTCTGTATATACAGGATCTGTGGGTATCAGATGACCAGATGTCAATGCTCTATTATATCTTCTCTTAGGGTACCTGATACTCCATGAGTACCTGGTTGTGGTAATGCTGGGGTTTTAGGTGGAGGTAGGTGACATTGAGAGTCTGGAAACCATGAAAAAACTTAATGGATGTATGGCATCCTTCAGGAAGCAAGTTTGGAAACCTTGAAAACACTTAACAGATGCATGGCCTCCTCCAGGAAGTGAGAGACTGATAATTGAAGGCAGAAAAACAAAATCTGGGAATGCATGGAGGAAAGGGAGCATCAGGCCAGAGTTGGGGGGTGTTATATTCAAGACTACCAAAGAGCTGAGTGCTCTCAGATCTTTGCTAATCCCGTGGGTAACACCAAAAACCTTCTGGAGATCAAAGTGTATTGTTACTCAAGATTTTAGGTCAGGTGTGAGAGGGGCTGGTTATATGCTATAATAGTTTGAATAAGGATTGCTTCTCCTAGGGCATCAAGAAGTATTTGAACACTTGGTCTCCTATTGGTGGTGTTCTTTGGGGAGGTTTAGGTGGTGTAGGCTTGCTGGAAGAAATATATCCCTGGGGGTTGAATTTGAGTATTTGTAGTCTCAGACACTTCCTCTTCTCTCTATGTTTTATGCTTATATTGAAGACTTAGGCATTTAAATTCTTGTTCATTCCACACTCACTGCCATTCCTTCCTACCATGATAGATTCTCATCATTCTAGAGGCATAAGCCAAAATAAATTCCTTCTCCTTCTTGTATAAGTTACTGTCATTATGGTATTTGATTATAGTAAGAGAAAATTAATTAATGTATGTTCTGATCTTTGGAGAGGAGCTATTATAGGCTCTTCATGGTCACTAATGATACCAGTATCATTTGACTGCTGGAGAGATGGAAATTAAAATGCTCAAGGAGAGGTTGCTGTTCATAAAGATTAGCCATGAGGAGGAATTTAAATGCTTATTGGATAATTGTCAACTTTGGGTTGACTATGGAGGTAGATGTCTCCAAACATCAGCAACTCAGTAAGATCATAATGGACCGAAGTTATGAATTGGCTCAGGAAAAGGGATGGGAAATATAAAAGTTCTTGTCCCAGCATATTGAGCATGATAGTATTATTCATATTCAATGTAACTGCTACAATGACTTATGGAGCCTAGATGATGCTTATGGTACCAAGAGGGAGAGATTGGTATGTAAAGTTCTGCGGTGCCTTGCATATGGAGCTGTTCAACAGGTTTTGCTACACATTGGTAGAACTCACAAAGACCTAGGCAAGCATGCCACGAAACGAGGAACTACAAGACCCCGAGGAACACCATAGGCTAGCTGGATGCCAAGGCCAACCACTGCTGCCTCCTGGAAGATGAAGACGTCTTAAATCCCCACGATAACCTGGGCAGCAGCAACATCATATAAATCTCATAAAAGATGACTGTCTATAGGATCTAAACCACTGTAGTGTCTGTAATGAACAGCCTCAAAGTTTGAAGTAACAGGGTAGCAGAAGTAGGAAACCCTTTCAGAAGCAAAGGCTAGTAGACATTCATAGATCATTAAATATTTGAAAAAGAAAAAAGATGTTTTCCAAAGTATTTCAGCTGACAAAACATGGGTAGAAGAGATGAGAGTTTATATGAAAACCTCAGCATTTTTAAAAACCATGAGTTACTCAAAGCACATTGTTCATGCCACAAAGAGGGTTTCCAACTGCAATATTGATAAGGTCTGAGTCATTTTGGTAAGTAATATATAGCTTAGAGTTGACTTAACAAATTCTGATAACTTCTAATCAACTGCTAATCTTTGATTAATAAGTTTAGAATTCCTCTAACACTTGTATGATTCTCTGTATAGAACCTTCTTTGGGCAGACACATCACACAGTAGCCAGTCAATATAGTCAGACACAGTTATCACTTGTTTATTCATTGAACAAATATCTTTTGAATTGTTATTGTGTGAAAGACAATTTAACATAGCAAATCAATGATTAGAAGTTCTGATATCTCATTTATTCTCTTCTGGATTAGGTTTTGCAGTTCATTATTCAGTCTTTCTGTCCCTGTAGAAACTGACTCACTATCGAAGATGGCTCATATAGAACTGATCTCTGAACTGTGGAGAATCCCATTCCAAATTGGACCATGGTGCTCGTGGGAGCCAATACATCTATCTTCTTCCTGTTTCTTGCTCCAAACTTTTATCTCCTCATATCACTTTCACTTTGCATTTATTTCTTAGATGTCTGTTTTTTTTATTTTTCAATGTATTAGTTGCACAAATTAGGCTGTATACCCTCTTGGAACTCGTGACTATATACTCGTGTATAGTTTGGATGATACATAGCAAATAGCTGAAGAAAAATGTTTATTATTCTAAAAGTTTTTCTAAACATTACACTTCTGCAGTCCTAACTGTAGGGACAATGAGATGGAGAATTCAAAGTTGGCCTGAACAGTGAGTTTGAGGTCAGCCTTGACTATATGATGAAACTGTGTCTCAAACAATAATAATATTAAAAATGCACCTATATAATTCTATAAGTGGAACATGAATGTGTCATTACCTGGGAACAGAAACAGGATGAAATACAATGTGGGGAGACTAGACCTAGGATTCAAAGTTGGAATCAAACTTCATACATGTCCACTCTTGTTCTACGAATTTAAGTGAAGACCCATCCAGTAGTTTACTGCAAATCTTAATAGAAATGGGTGAGGTAAATCCTAAGCATCTAAAACATAAAGATGGAAAATTACTTCCTTTAAGCTTATAGTGATCTAGGTAACACCGCCTAGGCAAATCCTGGGACAGAATAGTTCTCTAATTCAAATGTGTCAGGGTTTTTTGATTCCTCTTATTTTACTAATGGGGGAAACAAATGTGTTTAATCTCACAAGAAATACCCGGGTCAATGACCTGCAGCATTGAAGCCTATAGTCGTGTGTTAAAATGACAAAGTATCACAATAACATTCTCTGTCATGCCGAGTCATTGACCCATAGCCACATGAAGACCCTAGGCACTCAGTAAAAACAATCAGAAGTCTCAAACATACTGAAGCATAAAACTTCTTTAGTTGATTGTTTTAATTGATAGTGTAGTCCCCAATATATACTTTGTTTATAACAATTCTGCCTCAATATCAAAAGATAATTTTGTTATCATGTTATACATGTGACAGTTTAGGCTTTCAAACAGATGGTAAGGAAGTAAGACCACATTGTCTCCATGCTGGGATAAAGGAAGCCAAAATTTCAAGTGTTAGAAGTTCCCAAGTTCACACATTCTGAGGTATACAGTTTACCTTTGTATTTTACGTCTAACTTTTCTCATTTTATTCTAACTTGCAAAGCCGTTTTTCGTTTCCTTTTGTTTATCTAAAAAAAATCTTGGGCCGGGCAGTGGTGGCGCACGCCTTTAATCCCAGCACTCGGGAGGAAGAGGCAGGTGGATCTCTGTGAGTTCAGGACCAGCCTGGTCTACAAGAGCTAGTTCCAGGGCAGGCTCCAAAGCCACAGAGAAACCCTGTCTCGAAAAACCAAAAAAAAAAAAAAAAAAAAAACAAAAAAAAACTTGGTCTGCTTCCTATTGCTATGCTAAAACATCAAACATGATGATCAAAAACAACTTGGGAATCAAGAGTTTATTTGGCTTATAGGTCCCTATCATGGTCTGTCATGAAAGGAATCCTGGCAGGAACCTGGAAGCAGGAACTGAAGCAGAAGCCACTGACGAGGATCATTGAGGGGTGCCTTGCTCCCATGACTTGCTCGCTTTCCTTTCTTAAACACTCATGACCAGGGATGACATAAGCCATAGTGGGCTATTCCCTCCACATCGATAATTAACCAAGGAAACACCCCATTTTCTTGCCAATGAACCAGTCTTATGGAGGCATTTTTACAACCCCAGTTCTGTCTCTCCAGATGACCCTAGCTTGTGTCAAGGTGACAGAAACTACCCAGCATAAACAGAGTCTCTCTCTGTGGCCCAGGGAGACCTGCAACTTGAGAGCCTTTACCGGGTCTCCTGCTTGCCCCACTATTTACTGTTCCCTTTTCATCTCCTTACAGTGGCGCGTCTCTCTAATTTCAAGTACTTGTGTGGCAAAGGCAGGGATTCATTTGAACTCAGGACATTATGACAAGTTTGGTGATGTAGTAAGGACTGTGTCTCCATACAAACATTTCCTCTTCATAATTATACGATTGTGTTATGAACTAGGCTTAGATACGTTCAGGTTCCATCTCACTGCGAGAAGTCTTGAGCCTCTCTGTCTCATCTCCTTTTCCTTTCAGAGAGTAATTATTTGCACGTGGCTAAACGCCGTGGTGAAAAGTTCCCATGAAATTTAAACAAAAGGTAAAAAAAAAATCCAGCCATATGTTCATCGAACTTTAAAAACATCCTCATTTTTTTGTTTTCATTTTGTTTTATTTTCAGAGTTAGAACTTTTGACTAGATATATTTATGTTCTAGGAAAGTCTTAAAAATGAGTTTCTAAGATGGGCTACACAGAACAATTCAGGAGGTCTACGTATTGTTCTACTACAATGTGATTCAGTTTCCTAATTTGTTAAAATAAGCTCTGTATGCAGCCCTTTATAAAAGTCAGCAAGATAGCGCAGGCTGCTATTGGAAGACCTTATCCAACCAGTCTCCATCTTATAAGATGTGCGTAGAGCCCTGTGCAAACGAGGAGATCACCAAGGAGAAGAAGGAAATATGTCTGGCTCGATGTTAGTACAATTTATAGTTTACAAAAGCCAAACCCAGGAGTATCAAGGGTCACTGGTGGCAGTATGTTCGTGTAGTAGACCAGGCCCTGGGAGAGAAGCTAGAATCTTATTCCAGGAACTTCACTGAAGTTGTTTCTTCTGGGCACTTGGAGAAGGGTACTGAGTAGTTTAGACCCAGCAGGTTCTGGGCTCATGAAAGCTCTAGGAATATCAAATTACTCAAAATAATGTGTTTTCTGTTGTTAACAAGTTCACTACATGGCGGAATTCTTACTGTAGACAATTGTTAAATTAGTTGTATTTTATTCTAGCCCATGTGGACTCACTAAGGTGACATTTACTTGTGGTTTCAGATACAAATGTTGCTTACCCACTTCCACCACTGCAGTGTGATCTAGCGTGGCTTCTGGTGGGAGTCTCCTAGTGGGCTGTTTTGATCTACATAGATTGTGCACACCGTGGACACATATGTAGAAGCCCTATGACATCACCAGCAGGGGAGCACACAGACTATGGAAGAAGAAGATAATTGATATAGAATGGGAAAATTACCATGGAATTCAATTTTTTAGAGTTTATTTATTCATTTATTTTAAATACATGTGTATTTCACTTGCATGTAAGTCTGTGCACAACTCATGTGAAGTGTCCATGGACTCGAGAAGAGGGATTCGAGTCCCGTGGAACTAGAATTAGATACCAGTTGCTGACAGTTCTGTGGATCCTGAGATCAAACCTGGGTCCTATGGACGAGCAGCAAGAACTCTTAACTGCTGAGCTATCTCCCAGGCAATAACTGGGAACTTTTATTTACAAATTCTTTTTCTTTCCAATTCCCTATAGAGACAAGGCCCTTGATGTTTCTAAGGATTTAATCATGACTGACAGCAAAAATAAGACTATCACTGTCAATTACGTAGGCGACACATTGTCTAATTTTTATGGCTGGATGGCTCTGCTCTTGGATCAGGAGACCTACTCGCTGCAGTTCCAGAAGAACGGTGGGATGGAACGCTCTTTACAGGTAATCCTGTCAACTGGCATGGGCGCTGAGTTATTTCCACGCTAAGTGCTTCTTACCTGCACTGCTGTGAAGGAATGGGCTGGAAACATTATCTGGTGCTCATGAAGGAAGCTGCTGCAGCATTTTTCTAGTTAGTCTGCTTGTTAGCTTGATGTACTTGTTAGTATTTCAAACCCAGTCTGAGTGCCAACCTTGTTCTGCTAGAAATGTAGCGATTCGATGAAAAGTGGCCTTTAAGCGTTTCCTATCATTTCACTTCTCCCTCTCTCCTTCCCTCTCTCCATCCCCCTCTCTTTCCTTCTCTCCATCCCCCTCTCCTTCCTTCTCTCCATCCCTCTCTCCTTTTTCTCTCCTTCCCCCTCTCCTTCCTTCTCTCCATCCCCCTCTCCTTCCTTCTCTCCATCCCTCTCCCCATCCCTCTCTCCATCCCTCTCCCCATCCCTCTCTCCATCCCTCTCTCCTTCCCTCTCTCCATCCCTCACTCTCCTCCCTCTCACCTTTTTTCTTCCCCTTCCTCCCTCCTTCCCTCCCTCTCCTCTCCCTTTCTCCTTTCTCTCTCCCTTCCTCCCACCTCCCCTCTCTCTCCCCTCCCTCACCCCCTCTCTCCCAAATAGAAGCTAAAACCTAGCTTACCCATTACAGTGGTTTGAAGCCAGAGAAAATTTCTTAACCAGGCAATCTCATGTTTCATACTGCCACCTTGTGGCTCAAGGTGAATTTACAAAGAGATCTGTCTTCACTTTTCTCCAGACAGAGGGCTAGATGAGGAGAATGAAATTGCTAGGGATAACAACTAGGCAGAAAGTGGGCACATTTTTCAAGATGATAACAACAACAATAAATAAGACATAAAATAAAATTTAAAATGGAAACAGCAATTCAACATGTTTCCTTTAGCCTATTTCCCCTTTCACACGGTTTGTTCTCGCTGTGCCACGTGCAACACGGCCCACATAACTGTAAGTTTATCGTAGGGATACAGGAAAGGCTTATGTGACCTTCTCACCATGGCTCCCAGGAAGGAAGCTGGTCACCCTACCTCTCTTTGCTGTCCACGGGGTTAACCATGAGAATACTCCAGGGATTTTCCCCAAAGCTAAGGATAAGGCTCAGGAAGGTCTGTGGCCTGGCTCGGCACTGTCCTGCCTTGCGATCCGAGGGAGTTCCCGCATGCACTAGAATAATACACTGAGATTAACAGTCACCGGGCTCTCGGGGTTGAATGAATCACAGAAATAGTGCCTCGTGGTGCGGAAGGTAACCCTGGCAGTGTCAGTCATGGCTGCTATGCATGCAGAGTTTGGAACAACTGCCTGCCTCTCCATGTTGTGAGGAAAGCTGGGAATGAACTGCAGACTTGGCCCCTTCTCTTACAGTTTTCTGACTGACTTAGAGAAGTCAGTTCACTTGTCTGGGCCGTGGTCCCCTCCTCTGTTAACTGTGGTTATGAGCTAGACGAACCAGGTGACTCTCTTCAGTCTTCACATTTGATGAACTTCCTAGGAAATAAATTTAAATATGTCTATTTCGACCCAGAAAGTACGGCTTGGCATTGACCTGCTCTGACGCCAAATGACTCCTTCTGAGGGGAGGGGTGTCCTTGCTTACCAGTGTGTTCTTTCTTCTCACTTCAGTACTCAGCCACATTTGACGGCTTTGCCCCCGGAAATTACCTCCTGCTGCTGCACGGGGACCTACCACCTTACCCAGACATCCTCATTAGATGTGGAAGTCGCCTGGGCCAGTCACTTCTGTCTCCTCCTTTACCCAGTGGCGACAAAGGCTGTGACTGGTTCTTCAACAGCCAATCAGGGCAGCTCACCTATCTCGGTACGTACCTACCCGCGGAAGTATTTTTTTTGAGGGCATATAATAATAATAATAGGACCCTCATTAAACCTGCAGTTAAATAAAGGTTGGCATGTAAAATTCTTTATAAAAGTGTTAAATCTATATTAAATGTTCAATAAGTATTTGTGATGCTAATGTATTAATTGATATATATATATAATTAATATATTAATTAAGAGAGTATTCTATTTGTACAGTGAAATAATTGAAAATTAAAACTGCTCTGAGATGGGTATGGATGGATGGCTCAGAGGTTAAAAATGCTTGTGGCTCTTACAGAGGACCTGAGTTTGCTTCCTAGGGCAACTTTCAGTAGCTCCAGCTCCAGGGGATCCAAGGGTATCTAGCGTTTGCAGGCATGACACGCATGTTCATAAAGCCATACTCAGACACACATGCGTATACATAATTGAAAAAGCACTGCTTGGAGAACCCATTGCACTCTAGTCAGAATGACTGTTATCAAGAAAACAACAGCAAACACTGACAAGGATGTATGGAAAGAGGAACCCTTATCTACCTCCATCGAAAATGTGAAGTGGTGAAGGCATTATGGAAATCAGTATGAAGGTTTGTCCAAAAAATAAAGACAGAATTACTATATGCCGTGGAAGGGTTCTAGATCAACATCCCAAAACATTTTGCTCACCAGTGTTTATTGATAACATTCCCAACAGCTAGGAAATGGAGTCAGGCTTGGTTTCCATCAACAGAAGAGAGGAAGAAGAAAATTAGTTCATATACACTACAGTTATGACATTTAGAGGAAGATTGTGGAACTAGAAATCAGGATGCTAGGCCCAATAAGCCAGACTCAGGAAGACAAATATAATTTTTTTCTCCCATGTCTGAAATCCAGATTTGTAGGGGGTGGACAGAAAGAGAAAAGAGGACCACAAGACAGTAAATGGATGGGCAGTAGGAACGAGAGAGTGTCAGGGAATGTGTATGTCATGAGAGCAGAAGGGGTGGTAACTGCAGAGGGGAGGGGACAGTAAGAGACAGTAAGACAGGAAGTGGGGTGTGAATAGGAACAGAGTCTAAGGATGCATGTGAAGGAAAGTTACAGTAAGCCCCTGCTTCTTTGTATGCTGATCAAAACAGTAAAAAATCTTAGAAAACCAACCACCAACTGACTTTGCTTGTGAAGGTGACAGGCCAGCTGATTCTGGCCACAGACACAGGGGACAGCAGAGAGTATCTGCCAGTGTTGATGGACGTTAGCATTGTTGTGGTATTTGAGAAGAGAAACCTTGGAGAGTTGCTGAGGTTAGGGGGACTCGATGGCATGAGCTACTGGAGGCCTGGAGGCTAGGCTGTGTCTGTCAGGGGTCTGTTAGCATTTATAAAGATGTGGAGGGGAACTGGTTCCATGAGGGGCAGTGGTGGGTCACCCAAGGCCTTGGCAGGTCCCCTGGCAGGTGGCCTGAGGCCTCTGCCACAGACAGACAGATACATAAGCCATGCAGAGAGAGTTTGGGGTATAGATTTTATTTAGTTTATTTAGTGGGTTATGGAGGACAAAGGGAAGGGCAAGGAGAGAAAGGGAGGAAGAAGAGAGTGAGGCAGAAGCTGCCTCTCTCCAGTAAAAGAGCAGAGGGAGAGGGAGAGAGAGAGAGAGAGAGAGAGAGAGAGAGAGAGAGAGAGAGAAAGAAGAAGAAGAAGAAGAAGAAGAAGAAGAAGAAGAAGAAGAAGAAGAAGAAGAAGAAGAAGAAGAAGAAGGTAGGACATCCACTTGCCTCAGTGGAAGACTTGTGTGTGGAGGGGTGATTGAGAGTGGGTGGAGCTTGTCTCTTAAAGGGACAGGGTACCCAGGTGACAGACCAGGCCAGTGGATTACAACAGGGTCGGGGTTTGAAGGTGGAGGAGGGAACCTGAAACCCTCTGTCTTTGCAGTCTGCAGGTGAAAGGAGTTCCTTCTCATATGTGTTTCACAGTCTCCCAGTGTTAAGCTCATTGGTCACTGAGAACTAATGTGTCCACTTATATCAGCCTCACCAGTTCACGAATATGATCTAGTCAACTGGTGGTCATCCTGTAGATGACTGTTTCACAGAAGACATGTCATGAGTTCGATCTGAACATTCATTAACTGTTCAGTTTTGTGAGCTTTTAGGGCTTAGTGGCTACACCGCTCTTTTGTGGTGGTATGGAAGACAGAGTATTTGATGATATGGCTTTCTGAAATGATGGCTCCGTTATGAATTGTTCTTAATAGATTCTGACAACTTCACCGAGCCTGATCAACACAGCGAGTCTCAGCCCTGCCACAAGCCAGACTTAGCCCTAAGCACAGTAAATAGTATGCAGTTGCCCTGGGTCACTTGTCTTTCCGACTTTGGCATAACATGAAGACTGGGCCCGACCCACACAAAAGCCTTGCCTCGATTGAACTTAATATGAACTTAATATGAAGGAAGGGTTGATGCTGTCCTGGCTAAAAAGACAACTTCTTAACAAATGCATTAAAATGTGTGTTCCTTGCACTGAATTTAGCAATTCCTAGTTGATTTCACATGGTGATCATCATATAGATGACGTTTCATTAGGTAGGTAGACTTTACTAATATTCTCTTAGTCTTTCCTTGGCCTATGCTTTGGAAAGTCAAAGGAAGCCACAGAGGGTTGCTTGAATGTCTAAAGTAGTTAAAGACTCGTGATCCTTGAAGAGGATGTCCCAGAGGAGCTGGTGTGGTCAGTATCACCTCTTTTAGACTCTCAGTGAATGTGGCAAATGAGCGACTACAGGCACTTATGTCTGGAATTTCTGCTCTGGAATTGAGGTGTGTGCTGTTTCCCTTTATTAGCGCCCCATGCATCTACATTGACTGTGTACATTTGACCGTAATTATGTGTATCCTCCATGTAAGGTTTGCAACTTCTGTGCGAATGTGGTGGACACACCACCATGCATCCTACAGGCTTGGGTGCTTTCTCTAATATCCTATTAACAGTGATGTCATTATCGTAGCTGGTACTCCAACACAACCTACAGGAAATACAGTTTGATACTTGTGTTGCACATTTGATAAATTAGAACCTTACTTTCATCTAGTTTTTGTGACCTTTTATGATTAGAATTAGCATAATTTATATAAAATATGCAAATCAAGATTTCTCAGGTGTATGCTAGGATGTGGAACACCAGCAGAGTTCCCCATAGAGAAGTCTGGCTGTGTTGTCAGGACACTGCTAGCCTTCCAGAAATGCGGCCTTAGGTCAGTTTTTCTGTGTTGGTCATTGACTTAGCTGCTGTTTCTTTCTGAGGCAGCCTCTTCTGACAACTGGATAGATTTCATTCATTAACTACTTCTTTTATTATCATTATTTTTCATACAATATACATTGACTATTTTCTTTCCCCTCCCCAAACTCCTTCCAGACTCTTCTCATCTCCCTACCCATTTAATTCATCATCTTTCTCAACCACCCCATAACAAAAATAAAAACAAGCAAAGATAATCCAATAAACAATTAAAGCAAAACATAAAGTACACATACAAAAAAAATAAAGAAAGAAAAAACATGGACTCTATTACTCCTAGGCATGGGGTCTGCTTTGGAGTGTGGTTGATAAATCCAGTGACCCTCCATTGGAGAAAACTGATTTTTCTTTTGCCAGTGGGTATCAGTTCAAACATATTTTTGGTTAGAGATGAAACTTTGTGTTCAGGGCCCTTTATTTGTCTGGAGTTTATGTCCGCATTGAATATTAGCTGCTTCTAATTGGATCATCTTCTGCCCTGTCTGTATGTAATCTTACCACATAGGAAGGTTATTTTTGTCAGTAATTAATTATATCTCTCCTTCTTGACTTCATCACATTAGACGTAGGGTATCTGTCGAACTTTCAGCCCAAACAAGAAGGAGGAAGGACAGAACCCAGGCATTCTAGCTCCTGGCTCTGGATCTATCCACTAGAGTGTGCTACCCACTAAATAATCATTGATCCCAACCACAAAGGATGGGGAAGGGGCTTCTGGGCAGGCTGCAAAAGAAAACTTGTCACTGGTCCCCAGCGACAGTGAAAAATAGAGCATGCACATATTTTGACCCTCCCATTGCTCCTTTCCAGTGAGGCTAGTTTTGTCTTTGTTCAGCAAACATCTTTATGGAGTGCTGGGTTTGCGGAAACCTTGTGGCCAGTGTTTGGGGCCTAGGGTTTTAATCAGCAGCTGGCTGGCTCTTGTACCTGGGGCATGGTGTTATAATTGCTCCATGCCTCAATACCTTCACTTCTATAAGGAGGTTAAGAACATTCACTTGTCTCTTGGAAGTGTGATATAAACCACTCAAATACATTAAAGCTTGCTTAGCATAACCTGCTAGTCTGGCAAAACCTTTCTCCATGAACACTTCCTCTTTCCATTAACATGCTGTCTTCATTTCAGTGAACTCACTATTAGTTCCTCTTTGCATGTTTGTGCGTGTGTGCTGGTGCACATGTGGGCATGTATGTGGAGACCAAAGGCCAACTGCAGGTGCCATTCCTCAGGTGCCATCCTCCTTGTCTTCCGAGACAGGGCTTCTCAGTGGCCAGGAACTTCACAATTTGGGTAGGTTGGTTGGCCAGTGAGGCTCAGGGATCCAGTTCACCCACCTCTGCCTCCCCAGTTCTGAGATAACAAATGTGTATTCCTCTTGTTCTTGGCCCTTTTTTTCAATGGGTTCTGGAGATCAAATTCCGGTTCCCATGCTTGCAAGTCAAACACTTTACCAACCAACACAGACATCTCCCAGCCTCTTTGTTATTTTTTAAACTGGATTTTATCTTACTCGAAGTCCACCATCATGTGACATACCTGGCATGATGCTGTGAACAGGATTTAAATTCACTCACTTAAATATATCTTTCGGGGAGATTGGTTCAGGTTGCCTTTCCAAGCCACTGGAAATATTGCGCAGGGAGATGCTGACTAAGAAGGATGCAGGAGAGTCGTGCTACTGAAG
Organism: Dicrostonyx torquatus; assembly: GCA_028555095.1. NCBI lineage: Eukaryota > Metazoa > Chordata > Mammalia > Rodentia > Cricetidae > Dicrostonyx > Dicrostonyx torquatus. The sequence goes on along the minus strand of JAQHUG010000041.1, from coordinate 9,518,883 downwards.
CCCGGGTTAGGACCCAGAGGAAACAATATTTGATGTGGTGAGCTGTAAGGAATGGCAGTCCACAGCTGTAACTTCCAAGTTATGCTCAGGAACACACGTGACAGTAAAACCAGCATTCTCTCCTTTTTGCCAGGCAGGAGTGCAACTCAGCAAGCCGGCTTCTCTGCTCACAGAGTTTGACTGACGGCTCCTGTCTCTGCCTTCCCAAGCCACTGTCTTACTACTTCATTGCTGCTGTCTTTCCCCCACCCTCAGGAATGTTTCAGTTCATGGTGAACTATTTTTATTTTTTAGTTACATTAACGCTATGAAATAATTAGTCAGCTAATTAATCTGGTTTACAAGCTTTGTAGGATTCTTCAGCTGTCAGTCAGGGCCAGGCCTGAGGCCTCCATCTAGTCTCATCTCTCTTGCCCATGTGATTCTCGTTGCCATGGCTACTGGCTACATCTGCTGACACCCCACTCTCTATTTATTGCTTAATTAAGAATTTCACGCTCAGCCCTTATCTGCCTCTAAGAACAAGTGCATACTGTTAAGAAATTCCAAATTTAGGCCCAGACACAAGGAAAGTCTTTCTTATGGACTTGGCTGTGTGGAGCCTCTCTAAGGATCCTCTCAGCATCCCAGCCGCCACCCTTCAATCAAAAATCATTAAATGGGGCAGAGATAATGAGCATGTAGCATATCAAAAGAAGGATGTTTGCTTGGTCCAAAGGAGGGAAAGCTGCTAGGCCCCATGCTCTGCCCCACTTCAAAGGGAGATGAGACCCCTCATCACTGCGGCCTGATAAAGCCTCATTTGTTATGGGCTTGACTTATGCAGAAGGTCTCCTATGTCAGACCATCTCACAGACTGGTTTTCCCCCACTTCTTGTCCCCACCAATACTGACCCTCCCCGCCTTGGCCTTCTTCAGGCTCGTGTGTCAGCACTTAGGCAGCTGGGTCCCCCAATGCATCAGGCCAAGCGTGTAATCACTGACTCCCCACTCACAATGGCCACTTGTAGGGGGGTGGCCGGGAGGAGGTCTTCAGCACAATAGGAACACAATTATTGCAGCTGCTAGGGAGGGCTATGCTTCTTCCTGTAGCAATATAATAGGACTTGCCCAAACCAGGAGGTGAAGACTGGCAGGAGGTGGCGAGGGGGTGAGAGGAATGGAGAAAACAACCTTGACTGGATTATTCATATTCTGACTCTTGGAAGCCCGATGTGGAGCCAGTGGGGTTCCAGCAGCTGCTCCTCCACAGACTCTTCTAATAATTGTACATTCTGTCAAGGGTCAACTTACTTTTGACCCTGTCCTTTTATATTGGTAAAAGGCTCTTTAGGGCAAACTGTTGGGTTGTGGCAGGGTGCATTAAATACTCAGAGCCCCCACCCCGTGCTTCCCCTCACCCTGCACCCGACCGGCAGCCTGTGATGAATTCATATCAGATGTGTTTCTATTCACAGTTGCCCTCCTGAATTCACACAGCCCCTGAGCAGAGCAGAGACCATTACTGCACTGGGACATTGTGTGCGGCAGCAGCTGAAGGTACACCTGCAAGGCTCAGAGGCTCCTATGTTACCACCTTCTGACAAGACAGAAAACAAAACCAAAACATATCTTGGCAGACTAGCTAATGCATGTGTTCAAATGTTCCTTTCACCAAGATAAAGGCTGCTATGTGTTGAGGATCTGGGTGTTGTCGTGTCTGAAATCAAGCATGATGTGGCTGCAAAGGCAGATGAAGTTTTGTTCTGTGTGTCAAGTTTCTTTGGAGAAAGTCAAGTCACTCAACACAGATGCACTAGAAATCTTGTTGCTAACTTATAAGGTCCTGAAAATAACGATGTTTTCTTGAGTTTGAGGCTAGGTTCATAACCATGACAGTCTTTTAGTTCTCCTCTTCTCGAAGCAGTCAGGACATTGGCCACCGTTTGGACTCCTCCATGTTTCTGTGTGCCTAACGGTGCCATGTGCTTTCTGGAGATGAAACCTTGTGAGGATATAAGAAGACAGGATTGAACTGCTCTCCAGAGCTCTTGAGAGCATCTGTAGGGAGGGCAGAATCATAATCTTTCACAACGCTCTCACCCTCCCCATGCCGAAGGCCTCTAAGGCAATCTATAGCATTCTAGTTAATAAATTAATTTACATTCTTATAGAAAACTCATTCTCCAAAGATCCCTAAGGACTTCACCACTAATGTAGCCAATTGACTTGGAAATATACTAACCCTTACATTTAAAAAATCTACATAGTGGGAAGGAGCTTGTGATGAGAAAAGGAATTCTTTACTTCCTGGTTATAGAAGTCTCTACTCCAAAAGAAAAAAAATCAAGAGAGGGAGCAGAGAGAATGAAGGAAGAAGTGGAGGGGGGGGGAGGGGAAAGAGCTGGGAGGAAAGGAAGGGAGAGGGAAACGTAGATGAGTTATTATGGATCTTTTCAAAGAGTATTCTTAGCAATGCTAAGTGGTAAACCTCGATAGACACAGGTCACAGGTGAGGTGACCTTCATTCCAATAGAGCTAGTCTGACCCTAGGTTCTGTGCTTTTTCTTTTCTATTATCCTACCCACTGTCTTTTTAGAATTTAAATACTCACCCAGGTAAACCAATTCTTCTATTTGCAAGAAAACTGTGTATGTTTTAGCTGATGCCAGGTTCGGCTACATGACCCCTATCCATAGACTTTTGCCCCATTCAGTCCTCTTTTTGTTGATGGCTCAGCTGCCACAGTCTCCTGAGACCTAGGATCACAGGCGTGAGCCATCACACCCAGCCCTTCCCTCATATTCTCATGCCATCTGTAATACTTGCTTAATATTTAAAATCCACTTCTACACTGTTGTAGTTTTAAATCGTAACCTTGTCATAAGTAACACTATTCCCTAAAACTATTGAAATTAATGGGATACTTGTATCTTTCTAAAATACTTTAAATGTCAGTAGCCATTGAAACATGTTATGCTATCAAAATCATGGCTATGCATGATAATGTCGCTTGCAAATTTTGTCTGATTTCTTTCAGTTACTATTGTGACCCTGGGGGTCTTTTCCATGAGAGTTTCTCTTCTTAGTTGAGAGGAACACCTGTTCCCAAGTACAAGCTGTGTTGTTGTTAAAGTCCACAAGAAGTTATGTACTTATATAAATAGTGTTTTTAAAATTTAGCTCATGGGTAAGCCGAATACTCATTCCCAGATCCTTCTGAAATTTTTTTTTTGCGCACAGGCAGGCCCAAGATATTGCGAATGCCTCCACACAAATATGGTACACACTGTTCTGAGTCAGACCCATAATTGTTATTGTTCTCTACATTAATTAAGAAGGCTTAATGAGCTAGCTCTCAGAACTATGATTAATGCAGACATATCTGTCAGACTTGATTAAGTTATTCTAAAAATATTAGCAGCTGCCCATGAGTGAATATTCCTGGAGGTAGGAGAAGGCTCGAACGTAGGATTTTCCTCTTTTTCCATAAGTACCTTCCAAGAACCATGTGTTGTGAGAGAAAATATAAGTCCCATAGCTTTTTAGTGATGCCGAAATCAGGCAAGAGAATGTATCATCCTGTGACTCAAGCCACCTTGGCACTCACCGACAAGTAAGTGTTTCTTGCAGCTAAGTCAGAAGACATCAACTTTGGAGGGCATGAGGTCAAGTTCAGGGCTCAGGGAAGGAGCTCACAGCAGATCCTAAGAGAAGAGATAGATCCAACAGGCATGGCAGCGAGAATGGAAACACGAAGAGAGGACCAAACACAGCAGCTCTCTTAGGAAGCGTGCCCTGGAAGGTACTGGCATACTTCTCCTCTTAGAGCACATAGCTACTTACTTTCCCTTTTAAAACTTCAAAAATGCCTTAGGCTTGCTTAAGAGAAGAGTGGGGGATACTCCCCCCCTCTTTTCTATGACTCTGGACAGGACAACATTCACCAGGCTCAACATATACACCTCCTGTATAACTGTCTTCTTTTTCTCTTTTCAGGAGCTACTTTCTTTAAAAAAAAATGCCTGTAGTTCTCTTAGATGTCTCTGTTTATAGCAGGCTTACTTATACCATATAGCATTTACCAGAATAGTTTGTCACCCAGTGACCCGAACACTGTTTTTGAGGACCACTTCCCACAGTCTGGAAAAGATCAACAATGGAGCTTCCCTTATAAACAAAAATGATTAGCCACCCTCATATTTCAAATACAAAATTGAAAATCACAATCCCAGAGAAAACATATGCACAATATCACAGCTTGGATAAAGCCTTTAAACTCTTCCCAAGTCAATACCCATAGTATTTAATGGTTTTCATCCCTCCTTCTCTTTATTCAAATTAGAAATGGCGCTTCACATTTACAGTCTTTTGAAGTTAAAACATTCAGTAAAATTAAGCAGATCTCCTTAAGTCGTGTAATACTGTTGCTCCTCTTGATGGAATACAGCTGGAGAAATAGCAACACTGGTGAAAAACAATTTCTGGAGCCTTGTTAACAGGTGCCAAGAGTGATGGTACCAACAACAGCTAATATTTGCTTCCTATGTGCCATGTATTGTGCTAGCTCATATTTCTTCACTCAATGACCCTATAAAACATGATAAGTTTCTCCTTCAACCCCCCCCCCCCATTCTAGTGATGGGAATGAGGGTCAGAAATGGTGACTAACTGGCCAGTTGTTCCTATGTAGAAGAGGAAGAGCCAGGATTCAGATCTTTGCTCTTGGGGTCCAGCACCCATGTATTTCTCCACCATCCTCTGTTGACTCTTCAGAATCAGAAATGTTTGAGAATGTTTTGTCATCTGAGCCATATGTGCACACCCAGAGCTCGCCCCAGTCATTCAAAACTGAAGTTTGGGAAGCCATACTCTTGTGATGACATCTTTCCTACTGTTTATAGCTTTTCTCTGTCTTCCCTGATCCTCTGAATCTTGCCCTCATAACTGAGGGACACTCTCACTTCAAAAAAGTGGAAAATAGGTTTTCAGTATACTTTTAGTTTTGCAGTGTTTGTTTGAGTTTGGAATTACACTGCATAAACTAGAGGGAATGTGTAGGGGATTACACTGGAGAAGAGAGAGATGTGTAGAAAGTATCACACTGGTGGGGATGTGTAGAGGATGTCACACTGGTGGGGCTTTGTAGAGGGGGTCGCACT
>JAQHUG010000041.1:9491513-9509282 GCA_028555095.1 Dicrostonyx torquatus | reverse complement strand
GATATGATAGTGTACATAAGCGACCCCAAAAACTCTACCAAGGAACTGACTTTAAATCTTTAGAACCAATATAAAAGCCAGATATATAACACATGTGTGTAATCTTGCCCAGTGTTCTGTGGTAAGATGGAAGGCAGAGACAGAATTCTACAAAAGCTTGTGGGTTAGTTAGCATAGCATATTCAGAGAAAACAAAGAAAGAGTTCTGTATCAAACAAGGACCAATACCAGAGGACCAATACCTAAGGGTCAATACCCAAAGACCAATACCCAAGGACCAATACCTGTAGGGCAACACTCAAGAACCAATACCCAAGGACCAATATCTGAGGACCAATACCTGAGGTTATTTTCTGCCTTTCACACAGAAGTGTCACACTCATGAATGCACTGCCCATCTCACATATATGAATATGTATACATATGTACATACATACAAAAACAACACATCAAGAGTGTGTTACCAAGGTCTCTGCTCTTAAATTTGGTGATAGAAAGGGAAAGCCAAGTCTCTTGTATTTTATAACTGAAAAACACTAGAAAGTGAGCAAAATAAGAGTAGCAGAATTGGAAAGATCTCATCTTGGATCTCTTTGGGGATTATTTTCTTTCTAATGTTCTGAAGCGTATGCTTTGTAATAAAAAAGAATGACATTTGTTCTGTCCCATCTGTGATGGAAGAAAGAGTTTAGGGTCCCAGTGAAACAGAAATGGAGAGCATGAATTTGGCCAAGACGCTGAGGCTGCAGCCTGCAGCTACCTTAGGTCCTACAGTGATGGGAAGGGCTGGCTCACATGACATCAAAGAAGGCAGAAAGGTAATTAACCAATAAGAAACAAGGTGTTCCCAGAAAGATAGAGTTCGTGCACCTGATTACTAATTAATCAGGCATGAGAGCACCTTGTAGATGCATTCACTATTTAATTATAGCAGCCTCTCTTGGCAAAGGAGCATATGTTCCCAGCTTAATCTACTGGTTTATACTGACATCAAATTGTCATTATCAGAAAGAATCAGGCCTTTTGATTATTTCCACTAATTTATTGAACACTTAAAATTAATGAACCCCAGGCCTTTTAAATGTGCTTGGTTGGTTTGGAAGAAGGGAGTAGATAGGAGGAGTAGGGTGGGGGAAAACCCTCATTAAAAAGGACAATTTGTTTGGGAAAAGGTAAAGCAAATACATTTCATGGGTGATCTCAACTCTGTTGGTGAGCAATGCATGCACTCTACAAACTGAGCCCACAAAGTTATGGACATAGGAAATCAGGCACACCTGCTGGACATCAATGGCCTCCACAGAGCACATGCTAAAGTGTTTCCTCCTTCACTGCTTATCCCTCTGCCATTATACTTAATCAAATCAATGCAAACAAAGTAGAATGGTAGAAATGAAGTGCTCTATTAATTAACAAGGACTCCTTTTCCTTTCATTTCCAGATTTTGTTTTGGGTGGGAAGAACAAAATGCAGCGCCATGATTCTCCTCTATGTGTGGTATCTTGGTATCACACTCACCTTGTTTTGTTTTCTTTTAGTTTCAGGTGCAGGCCAAGTTCAGGTGTCTCTCCAGGTGAGGGAAGGTGTGCCTCCAACTGTTTCAAGTGAGTACTGAACACTAGATAGAATGTCCACCAGAGCAGAATGTCCTCCAGTGGTTCTATGGGTCCCTCCTCTTCTTTGTTTATGAACAGGCGAGCATCAGCTCTCATGCTGTTGAGCCTGACAGCTCTCTGCTGTGCTGTCCTAGAATTAAGTGCACGCCTGAATGTCAAGGGAAGATATAGGACGCATTTGCTTTTCAAAACAATAGAATGTAAGAATTGTAACATGTAAATAAGCACATTTCATAAATTATGAGCCATATGTGCACACAGGATTCCAGATCTGCAGATGGGCCATTAGGCCCCCTCCAAATGGAGAGAAAAAATCCAGGGTATCTCTAAACTTTAATTGTTCCTGGTAATTTCAGGAAATCAGGATAAACAAACGCTCCCCAAAAGTCAGATGGTTCTGTGAGATCCTGCTAACTCAAAAGAGCCGAATTCTCAAAGACTAAACATCTCATAACCACCTTTTAATGTATGTCTTAGTTTGTTTTTGTTTATTGGGAGTCCGTTTAACTGTACATTTGCAGGAGGAATCAAGCCTTTCAAAGGCAGGGGTTTCCTTTGATTTGCAGGGGGATATTTGTGTTATGTCACAGAAGAGTCATACTAATTAAAAACGTTCAAATTCTTCCATTTCAATTAAAAGACAAACGATGTAGAGTTACTGCACTAAGCTAAGGGAAGGGCTTTTGGCTACCAGTCCTTGCTTCTTATATTGCGATAAGTGCAGTTAAGACTGACTCCACAGCGGCTTCCATATGTCTGCTGTGTTTCACTCTGTATATCTTCCAGCTTCATTCCACCTTTGCCTTTAGGTGCCTCAAAATTCCCAGTTTATCCATTGCCTCTCTATAAGTTGTCTTTCAGTGGGGTGTGTGTGTGTGTATAACAACCATGAGCAATAAAAAAAATGGTTCTTACCTTTATAATGTCTTATTGACTCTGGCAGGTGCCATATAAATGATTAATTAATTAATTTAACATTCCCTTTAAAATAACTATTACCAATCTGTTTTCTCTCTGAAAATCTTGTCTTTAAATTCCACAAAATTGGGAGAGTCCATATTTCATAGGTTCATACCAGTTGGAAAGGCTGTCTTGTGCTGGCGTCCTTTAGTGTATACAGGACTACATGTGATGCCTAGATATTAAACAGTTTATATAGTCATATCAGCGTTCAGTGGTTGAGCCTCAGTACATATCTCATCTTAGTACTGTATTCTTTTTGCTATACCATGTTGCCTCTAATATGCTTAGTTATTTGTGATATATATATATTATACATCTACATGTGAAAGAAAATCATAACCAGTTTTCCTCTCTTACATAACTTAGGGCAGAAAAGTATTGCAAAGCCTATAAAACCACAGAAAAATATTTCAGCCTAGAGAATTCCAGAAAGTTCCTTGACTTCCATGATAAAGAATATAAAGTTTAATAATAAATTTAAAATATGGCAGTGTATTTTATTTAACAATCTATGGAGGAAAATGCAATTATTGCACTATCAACACTCGTTTTTCATAAACAATGGTATAATGATTAATGAAGTTCTACCTATGTGTTGATCTATTGCAAGCTTCAACATGAGTAAGTAATGCAGTTGAAACTTTTGAGAATATGCTCCAAAGAGTCTCTCTATTAATCCATTAATAGACAGCCTGTTATATAAAAAATAAATAAATAAAACAACACTGTGGAGGTTATTGTGAGAATGTGGTAGACAGGAACATTCTAGGACCATGCCAGTGTGAATCAACCAACCAACCAACCTCCCCACAAAAACATGTGTGATAAATCTCCTTGTAACTGTCATTTATCATAGATGCTTCCTAAAAGACCAGCTTTCTCAGTGCAGATCCACAGAAATCCAAGAGGAGAGTGGAAAGGGAAGGAGGAGATGGAAATATTTGGCTGATATATTCAGCTTGAGAGCACTTCAAGTTTGAGCTGCTGCTGATTAACAAATTTATATAGAGAAGTAGGATGCACATTTGTTATAAATGTTGGTCCTCACCAAAGGTGATCTGAAGATTTGGGAGAAGATAAAAGGCTCACGCCCTCTGTTGCTAAAAGCAATGAGTTTTTGGATGGTCCAATGTGAGCTCGTCTTTTTCCACCTCCAGTGCACCCCTCAATCTTCTGTATTATGGTTTCTACCTCAACCATGGCACTAGGAAGTCTGTCTTTTTTATTTGTATTTTTTATACAATGTAGTTTTATCATACTTTCCCATCCCCTGTACCTCCCATATCCTCCCCACCCACCCAACTTCTTTACACCCTGCCCTCTCCTTTTTCCCTCTCATGATCCTGCTGCCTATGCCTCCTTCAGCAAATCCTACCAGCGTGTCCTACCACAAATGCTTTCTTCCTTCTCAAAAGGCCAAAATGTCCCAGAACAATATCAACCAAAAAATATCTAAATGCTCACACACTCACATACACAAATATGGAGTTTGTTTTGTGTTGACTAACTACTTCCAGGCATGGGACTTGCACTTGAGTGTGTGTGTTTGATACACCCAGTGACAGTCTATTGGAGGAAACTGATTTTCTCTTTATTGTTTGTAAATAGCTTCTTGGTTAGGGGGTGGAACTTGGTGTGCACTTCCTTTTTTCACGGCTGAGATTTTATCTGGTTTGAACCTGTAATGGGTCTTGTGCATGCTTTCACAGTCTCTGTGAGTTCATGTGTTTATCAGTCCTATTGTGTCTTGAAGATGCTGTTTCCTTGGAGTTTTCCATCACAGCTGGCTCTTACAATCTTTCAGCATCCCCTTGCATATAGGTCCCTGAGCCTTGTGGGGAGGGGTTTGATAAAAGCATTAAATTGAGGGGTACTCCTCCAAATTCTCTTGTTCTCTACACATTGTGAACTTGTGAGTCTCTGTGTTACCTGCCATCTACTACAAGAAGAAGCTTCTCTGATGATCATCTCATCTTGATTACATATGCCCTGGTTGCTAAACTTAATAGTTATACTCTCTTTTACAGAATTCTACTGTTAACAAGATCTCATCTTGATTCATTCTATTGCACGAGATTCCAAGAAAAGATCATCAGTGTATGGTTGACTGTTTTCTTAAAACTCAAAATTCATTTTCTCTCCCCAGCTTTCAGTGCAATATGAGCCATATAGAAGCCATATAGAAATCTAGTAACTAACAAGAAATTGAATTAGGTTCTAAGGCAGAATGGAACTTGTATGTAACATTCAACATTAATGTAGTCACTGGAAGGTCTCGGTGGTTAGATTGAAAATAATTCCAGCCTTCTCTAAACTTAAGTGATGGTGGCAGAGGTGCAGGATGTTTGTTTCCACCATCTGTGATATAAATTTGAAGCAACTGTCTTTCTGGCTTCTTTCATTTGGGTCTTTGTGAAGTTTTGGAGCGTCTTGATATTGACCATAGGATAAATTACCATATATAGAACATCAAAAACCCTGCCTGGCCTCTGTGATACTAGTTAGTGCTTATACTGGCAAATGCCCTTAAGCCTTTGGACTGTTTGAGCCCCGTTGAGAAGGAGGCACAGCAGAGATAAAGCATAGGAAGGCATTACAGTTTTAGTATTATAAACTATTTGTAAAGCTTCTTTCTGAGATAGGCCTGCTCTAAGAAGCGCCTTATTCGCATGCTTTGTGGTCTATTTATGTGCTAACTGTTTATAACTTGTACATGACCTCAGTGAGCATGCTTTTGAGCTATCCTGGAGCTCAAATTAGACCATTAATGCCACCGATTTGAGCACCAATAGAAAAACCGGCAAGTTATCTCTATGCTTCTGACATCAGGTTGTGTCAACTCATGCTGATATCTTTGGTGATATCACATTCATCTTCAAAGACTGAAATATGATCTAATGGTGGGTGATGGCCATATCCACCTTTTTTTGCTTGGTGTTCTCTCTTTCCTTTCAGAATCACATTCATCTATTCATTGCCATGCATCTCCATCCGGATATCTCAAATTTACCCCAAATGTCTGCTATCTGCTCAGTTCGATAGTGATGTGGGAGTGTTCTCCTGTATTTTGTATTACTCTTATTGGTTGAATAAAGAGCTGCCTGGCTTATAAGATAGATCAGCCCTTAGGTGGGCGGAGTAGACAGAACGGAAGTTCTGGGAAGAGAAAAGGAAGTGAGCCAGATGTCATGAGGCTCCCGTGGGAGATGGAGGTACAGTAGAACCATCCGGTAAGTCACCCACCTCGTGGTGACATACAGACTTTTATAATGGGTTAGTTTATGAGGTGAGGGCTAGCCGGGAAAAGGCTAGTGATAATAAGCCAGGCAGAGTTTAAATGAATACCGTTCTCATGTTCTCATTTCGGGTATAAGCAAGCAACCAGCAGCTGAGTGGGCCGGCAGCTGGGGGCTTGGGAGCCAGGCGCTGGGAACTTACAACCTGCACCTCTCCCTTAATTACAACACGTTAGAAGTTGACAGAACTCATCAACATCTACCCTAACGGTCTTGAAATCTTTGGCTTCTCTGCCTTCATAATATTTCACTCTTTGAGCACTCCTTATTTTCTTCTTTCTAACTCTGTCTCACAAAGCTTTTTTTGATTTCCCTCTCACCATCTCATTCCTTGACCGTGCATATGCTAATGCGCATTTCTCCAACTGGAACAAGGGCCTTCACCCCTTCTCAGCCTACAGAAACCTTAAGTCTTTGAAATTTTGGTCAGTTACTACTTCTTTCAGGAAACTTTTCTTTAAAGAGAGCTGTTCTCAATCTATTTGCAAGTTTTATATCTCCCTAGTATTTACTGACATAGACTCTTAGCTGCATGGAAACAAAGATAATGCTTTTTAAGTTTATTTGGGACTCATGCCCCTATTAGGAACATCCTGAAAAGAGATGGTCATTTTTTTTTGCTTAGTGAAACTAATCACTAATGGGAGAGATTCATTTCATCCTGTCAGGAGGTGGCCTTTCATATTTACTTTTTGCAACAATCTTTTGGGCCCCTAGTTATGCCTGTATATCATGGAAAAGAAGAAAATAACAACAAAAGCAGAGAAAGGCAACTGAATACAGCTCAGCATGGCAATATCCCTAATGTGGTTTTCAGAGTCTCTTTATAAAGTGGTTAGTGGTTATCAATCCCATGACTGTGGTATCATTAGAATGCTAGTGGTCAGGGACAGACTCTATAAAGAAAAATGACCTGCACATAAGTTACTATCCCAAGAAGTGTCCTTGTCATAACAGTGCCAATCTTACACTTCAGGAGCTGTGAGAAGCTCAAACTATGACTTGGCCTTCTCAAGAAAGAATCCTTTTTAAGAAAATAATCAGGACTATGGTTAGCTGGGCAGAGAGACTACTCACATTACATTGTTTATCATTAGAAAGATGTTACATGTTGGATGTTACAGAGAGAGACTAATGGATTCTCGTATGATAGATACTGTATAATTGTTAAAATTGTGTTTACCAAGAGCTTAAATATCATTAGAAAGTACACAAGAAAAATAACTAAACTAACAAAATAAAATTGGATCTGATATAATTTCAATTATATAATAACACTGAGATATGATGGGAGGAAATATAAATAAAAGGTTGATTGTTGTAATTATTATGTGGCAAGGGTATGGGTAATTATTAGCTTTTCTTTATTAGCATTTTCAAAATAATCCATAATAAGCATATATAATACTTATAATGAAGAAGAATGCTAATGTTTAATAAGCTTGGAATATATTTTCTCAACGTGTAAGAGCTGGGAAATAGTTTGCTTTCTTGCTATGAAATTTTTTATAGAAGCTACTTTTAAAAATTTTTTATTGATTATTTTTGAGCTATACATTTTTCTCTTTTCCCCTCCCTACTTCTCCCCTCCCTTTTTATCCTCTTCCATGGTCCCCATGCTCCCAATTTACTCAGGAGAGTAATTGTCTTTTTCTACTTCCCATGTAGATTAGATCCATGTTTGTCTCTCTTAGGGTCCTCATTGTTGTCTAGGTTTTCTGGGATTGTAAATTGTAGGCTGGTTTTCTTTGCTTTATGTCTAAAAGCCACTTATGAGTGAGTATATATGATATTTGTCTTTCTGGGTCTGGGTTACCTCACTCAGTATGTTTTCTAGATCCATCCATTTGCCTACAAATTTCAAGATGTCATTATTTTTTTATGCTGTGTCGTACTTCATTGTATAAATGTACCTTTGGATTATCAGTATGGCAATTTCTCAGAAAATTAGGAAACAAACCTTCCTCAAAACCCAGCAATACCACTTTTAGCTATATACCCAAAAGATGCTCAATTGTACCACAAGGACATGTACTCAATTATGTACATAGCAGCATTGTTTGTCATAGCCAGAATGTGGAAACAACCTAAATGCCCCTCAACCAAAGAATGGATAACGAAAATGTGGTACATTTATAGAAACTTCTAATAATCAAAAGCAGATTTTTTGAAAGGTGAAAATACCAGTCATAAATTAACAATAGATGTCACAAAGATTTTGGTGTTCATATTCAAAGTTAACTTTGTACCTTTCCTGTGTATTGCAGCTTCTACATCTGTACCTGAATCAGTTTTAAAATGGTCCCTTCCTGAAACATGGCAGGACGTTGCAAAAGGCTGGGGAGGATACAACCAGACCCTTCCAGGACCTGGTGATGACGTCTTGATTTTACCCAGTGAGTGAAACCAGTTGCAAGAGGAAACAGATGAACCAAGTTGAAACAAATCTGACTGGAGGTAGCATTTCATGGTGTAATGCAAGACAGGGAAACAGTAGAAATAAATAGCTACTTACTTTTATAACCCCTTAGGGAAGTTGATATAGGAGAAAAACATTCTAAATTTTTTGAGAAACCTTTATATTTTTTCATATAGTGGTTAAATCATTTTACATTCCCACTAGTAGTGAGTGAGTGTTCTTTCCCCCATAATATCCTTGTGAGCATTTGTCATCATTTGTTTTCTTATTGGTAGCCATTTTGCTAGGATGGAATCTTCAGTGTAGTTTTGGTATGCATTTCCTTTACAATTAAGAATATTGAGTACTTTTCACGTATGTATTGGATTTGTATTTCCTTCTTTGAGGACTGTCAATTGAATTTATCTATTTATTTATTGATAGATTATTTGTTCTTTTGGTGTTTAGTTAAATTACTTGTTTGGATCCTAGGGACTGAATTGAGGACTTTATGTGTGCTAGGCATGCATTCTACCACTTCAACTCTGGAGCTCCTTGCACATATATTCTAGATATTAACTCTTTGACATATGAAGAGTTGGCAAAATTTTCTACTGTTCTGCTGATTGTCTTCACTTTTGAAATTGGTTCCTTTGTATATTGTTTACTATTATGAGTTTCAAAAGATTTGAATCAATGGAAGAGAAGAGATGTAGAAACCAGATCATTTCAGAAATACACCAAGGCAATCCGCATTTAAAACATTCATTTTCCTTAAAGGAAAGTCCATTGAACTTCCAGGTAACTAGAACATTTATATTGAGCACCACAAAACTTAAATCTATTTATGGTCAATGTGACTATCTCAAGGTTACAGTAAACAAAAGATCTGCAACGGGGAAAGAACACCTGTCTGTCTGTGAATCCCTAATAATGCCACACACTTACTGAGCACTAACAGTGCCTCAAGGGCTGTTCTTTGCACAGTAGTTAACCCTCACAACGACCTTGTAAATAGAGTAAGGCTATTGTCTTCATTTTACAGACAAAGAGACAGAGATTCATGGCAGCTCAGTAACATACAAGGTCAGAGTTGCACACCTTGCAATTCAGAAGAGTGGGGATTTGAACCCAAACAATTTGATTCTAGCGCCTTATTTTCATGCGGCAGAGCCTGTTTTTTCCCAAAAGGACTAAGAGTAAAGTAAAACTAGGGTAGATATGTTGTTCATGTTATTGACAATGTCAGAGTCAGACAAAGCACCCTGGTCACTGGGCAGCCCTTTGTGATATGTTGTAACTGCATAGAAAGATGAATGCCCAGCCAAATGAGCTGTCAAATGCAAACTTGAAACATTGTCATACCCATTATCCACCTGTGTCTTCAATGGAGGATGAAATTTTTTGAATAAATAGGCTTATGAGTCATTCCTATGCTGCAAAGAAAAAAAAAACTCTTCTCCAGCAGACTTGTCTTTGATGAATCTAGCCAGTAGATTTGCCCCAGACTGTGGTTTTCCCATGAAGCTGATGATTTCTCTCACTCCACGCAGGAAGTTTGCTGCCAAGCTTTTAGTATCATTGGGGCTTTGATGCTGAACAAACAGCAGCAGTCTCAACTGTCTTGCTTGGTGTTGCAAGCTATGTTGACTGTGTGCTCTGATGCCTGGGAGCCCTTGGTGTTTTCCGTTTCCCTTCATCCCTGTGATCATCATCAGCTCAGATGACAGGCCTGAGTTCTCTCCAGGACGCTGCTTGGAAACACCCAAATATCTATGCTGTAGGGAAAGAGGGCTGGGAATTTAGCTGCGGATATATATATATATATATATATATATATATATATATATATATATATATATATATATATATATATATATATATATATATATCCTCTTTTATATATATATATATATCCTCTTTTAATCTACTCAGCTGTGTTACTATGAGAACAAAAGAGGAGAGGGGTTTAAAACAACAGTTATTGTTTGTTAAATTTTGCATTCAAGTAAAAACAGAGGTGCGAAAAAGGAGCCGTGGAATAGGTAATGAAAACCTTGCTCTTTGCCCATTGTGTGTTCCTTGCTCTCGTGCCAGCAGATGCCCTGATCGTGCCCAACAGTTAAACCCATTTGTGCTTTTCAATGTTGGGTCTGAGGCAGGAGCGTCTGTGTTGTTTTTATGACAAATCTGCTTGATAGTCTGGCCTCTGAAGGGTCTTCATGATGAATCTACTTCCAGTGTTTCCCTGTAGATTTGCCTGTGTCTGAATTCTTCAGCCTTTCATGACTGCTTTTGTTTCCTTAGTTCCCAAACTTCCTTGATTCAAGTGGGTTCACAAGTTAGATCCTAACTGCTGCTTGGATGAAGAGCGTGAGCTTAATGCTCTCAGCTGTGATTTAACAGCAAAAGCAAATCTCTGATGTTGAAGGATTGTACACAGTACAACTTCAAGGCTGTACAAGTCCGTGAAAAACTATTTTTTAGTCTTTGAACAGATTACTAAAAAATGCGAATTAATTTTTTGCTGATGACAGTGCTTGGGCTGTGTGACCTACTGTGCTCTTCTATGGGGACGTCTTTATTCGGTTCTCACAACTGCTTTTTAAGTAGATCCCATTCCTATCCATGTTTTTACAAATCAGGAATCTGGGACATGGAAACGTGAGGTCACCCACTCAGATTCTACCCAGTCAGTGAGTAAAGGTGGTCAGGCAGGAAACCAGCACTGGATGTTCTCTCTCCGCCTCTGTCTCCCACCCCCATGTGCATATGAATATACATACAGCACACACACATGTGCATTTTTATATATACATGTGTGCACACACACAATCACTCACTGGGACTCAAACCCAGGGCCTTGTACATTCTAGGCAATTATTTTACCATTAAGACTCATACCTAGCTTTCTTTATTGCATCTCCTTCTCTTTTTAAAGTTACCCTATCTACCTGCTTTGATTCATGAAAATCAGTCTACTTTACACAAAACTGTTATTTTAATATTTATTCTTCACATTTTTCCTTTAACTAGAAATAAATAAACCAGTTTGATGTGTGACATATTTGCTCTTAGGAAAACCAGAGGGGAGTGGAGGAAGAATCCAGGTGGCGGTGGCACATGCCTTTAATCCCAGCACTTGGGAGGCAGAGACGGGCGGATCTCTGTGAGTTCTAGGCCAGCCTGGCTACAGAGCGAGTTCCAGGACAGACTTCAAAGCTACACAGAGAAGCCCTGTCTCAAAAAATAAACAAACAAACAAACCAAAACAAACAAACAAAGAAACAAAAAACCAACAACAGAGGAACTGCTTAGATGGGAGCCTATCACAGTGAACCATTGGTAAAAATCTTTTGCCTTGTGTTTGAGTTTATGTATCATATATGTAGGCACCGAAAGTGAGTAAGCTGTACTCACTCTCAGACTGCCAGTGATTTAGCTGTGCTAATAAAACATACAATGAATAATGATAATCTCAAACTACAACAAACGCAGTGTGCTCAGATGCAAACTGTCTTCAGTGAAGAGAGGAAAAGTGAGTCTTGGAAGGAAAGATATGTGAAATGGACTGCGAAAGATGTGGTATGCATTCAAAGCACAATTATAAGACTTCAGGAAAATGGGGAATTCCTCAGTGGATATAGAGTGAGCCATCAAATAGGACAAACCTGGGTTTCCTATTGGAGTCCTGACATTTACCAACTGTGTAAATGGCCCTCATCTATATAACATGAGGGCTAAGATTAATATATCATAATATTAAGAAGATGAAATGAAATCTCATCAGCCCACATGACCACTGCTTCAATTGTTTGTAGTAATGGAATCGGAGGTGAAGGCTGTGATTTGTGGTGTGGAGGAGTGCTCTTTCCCTTTCTCTTTGCCACCTGACTGCCCCTCTTGGCCTCTGATATTAGCGACACTTTGTATTTGCTTTCCAAAGGCTTATTATTTAATTTTCACAACATCCTTGGGAGCTAAATAGGTAATAACTATTATTACAGTAAAAACCCATTTTTGCATAATACGATTTTAATGGAACTGCTGATTTTACAAAATGAAAGAGACTGGTAAAGAAGATTTAAGTGATACTTTTGAACCTCTAATATAATTTTATGGTGTTTTGTATATTTTAATTCATTAATAAAGGAAATGTGTAGAACATTCCCATCATTATTCAAATAGAATAGCATAATTTTTCAATAAAATTCTTAGAGTAAATTGCCTATTTCCATTTTCTGGAAAATCAATTTTATGGAATGACCTCAGACCCATCCTTTTCCATAAAAACAGGGCTTTACTACCCCAGTACCAGGCATCACTATCGACCAGTCTAAGGCACCACTGTCTTTAACATGATGCTATTTTTCTTTAAGGTGGTCTGTCTTTATTGACATTGTACTCCAAGAAGGCTGTACATGTCTCCCTCTGGTATTAAAAGCAGTAAGCTGAGGAGATTGTGAAGAACTTGATCATGTGGTTTAATGCACGGTAATTTTGCTTCTTACATCTGTGTTGCCTCATCAGTACTGCAAGAATTAGCTCTATCTATGCATTCTAGATGTCCTAAGTATTGAGAACAAGTTCTATCCAGTCTAAGACACCAAACCCAAGCCTTCCTAAAGAAGAGTTGATCAATTGGCAGAACAATTCATTTAACTTTTCACTTCATGTCGTGGCCTGAGCTTACTTGAGAGTGAGAGGATTTATATAAGACATTTCCAGAACATCTTCTAGACGAGCTCTCTCAGTCTTGGTAAACACACACACACACACACACACACACACACACACACACACACACTGCACACACTACAGTGAGGTTTTATTGGAAGGAGAATGTTTCATAATTCCAAAAGATAGGATTCTACTTCAAAGTACATGGGGACATGTCATGTACCCTCTGGAATCTTTCTCAGTGTGTATGTGATGATAGAATTTTCAGTTTCATTTCCTCTCTTGCTTTGAACTAGTCTTATTTGATGACATGAATGGGAAGTACTGTTTTTTTCTTTTATAATGGTCCTTTTGTTTGCTCTGATTTTCAATACTTGGGTACTTTGAACACAAGAGAGTCTCATCAAAGCCATGTGGCATTTAGACATGGCAACATTTAAAGCAGTTCCTGGTTAAACTGAAAGACATTGTAAAATAATGGTGATGTAAAGCAAGTTGATTATGCCCAGAAAGTAATTTATGAAAGGAGAGGTTTCTGTAAAATGATGCAATCATAAAATTGGTTTTTCTTGGGGTGGTGAAATGGTCAAGAATAGGTAGTGGTCTTAGCAGAGGAGACCTCAGTTTTGGTTTCCAGCACCCATACTTGGTGGCTCACAGTTATCTACAACTCCAGGTCTAGGGAGACCCAATGCTCTCACCTTCACGGGTACCTCCCCACATACCCCCCCCACAGACATAACTATAAAGAAGGCAAACATGAATGAATGAAAGTAATGGTCTTCATTTACTTACTTTGTTTTACTAGTTGAGCCTATGTCTAATTTAGGATGGCTTGTATATATATAAATATTTAGGTATATGATACCAGTTATAAACCAAACATTACATACATTTATAGTGTTTCTCTAGCTGGAATAGCTCTTGTCATTTTGGTCTTGTAACACTTAGGAAGTTAAAAAAAAAGTTATGGACACCATCACCCACTTCTTCTGGTTTACTAAGAAATGGGAGACAAGGGCTTTTAGGCTTGAATTACCAGAGTCCTTATTTTGATACATGGCATCAGACTGTGTATTTCTAGTTGTGAATATGCTGTAGTTCTATCATTCTAAACTCCCCAGAAACCTAACCATTTAAAATATACATTTGACTTTGCTCACAATTTGGTGGAGGAATATCAAACTAGAATATTTCCACTGAGGAACTTGTCTGTATCATCTACTGTCATGAGATGTCTGGGCTGGCCATCTACATTCTCAAATTGAAGGAATACTCATGCAACCTGCTGTTAATATTGGTTAGTGTCTGACAGCTTATCCAGAAAAACTGGCTAAGAGGGCTCCTGTACGTTCCTCATGGGGTTTATATTTGGAACTTCTTGGCTTTTCTCAAAGCATAGTGGTGGCATCCAAGAATGAGTAGCCTCAGAGAGTGCCACCAGAGTAAGTGGGTGATGAAAGTTAGGCGAGACGTGCTCCTTCCGAGCCAGTCCTCACAGCCTCAGAACATCTTGGCTCACACATTCTGTTAGTCAGGAAAGGCCCAAAGTTCAGCTCAAATTCGTGGGAGGAGTGCTAGTCTCCATAGCTGACAGAGAAGACTAGCTAAGCATTTACAGCTGTCTTTAATCTACCACTGTATGTGTGTTTACATGTGTGTATGTGTATGTAGGTAATTAAGAGCAGATGTATCTGACTCAATTCAAAAGGTGTTTAAAGCTAGCTAAGTTTCTGTTGTCTTTCTTCTGTGGGCAGATTTTTTACTTAGGCTATGTTAGCCTGTATGAACCAAAAGTTCAGAGCCCTGGGAGACACATTGGTCAAAGGATTGAGTTTCCTTGTCTTTGGTGTTATCTGTAATGCTTACTGTTATGGCCCAGCCTCCTTTCTTGTAAACGATAATCTTCAGCACTTCAAAGAAACTAGGCTTCTGATGTAACATCCCTTATTTTGACACTGGGATGAACAGCAGTGTTTGGGCTTCTGTCTGTGCCCACAATCCTTACACACAGCTAGGGACCTCTCCACAGAACAGAGGACTATGGTGACATAAGCAGATAAATTTAAAAAAAATATTTAGAGACCTTAATTTCAATGCAGAAGATAATGAGACAACAGCTACACTTTTTAGGGGCATTATTTTGAACATGAAGATGAAAGGCATCTTGAATGAATAATAGATAAACACACTTTTGTCATCAAATAGAAATAAGCAAATAGAAAGAGAATCTAAAGCAACTGATGGAACTCTCTCTGGAAACGAAAGCTTAGGAAACCTTCTGTGACCTTCGTACTTCTGCCACAGAAAAGAGAAACCTAGAGTTCTTCGTGAATTGTAGGTATTTCCACAGTCATTCCCAGGAAATTTGTTTTACTATATTGAATTACTAATAATGCGCTATTTAGATTTACTACCTGAAGTAACTTAAGTGCAAAAATCCAATGTAAATATTGAACCTTAGACAAGGGGAATTATTAGTAATTTATTTGTTTTGGTTGTTTTTCTTTTTACTAGTATTAATTAAACACTTGTGAAGTCATATGAATTTTGATATTTATTACATATATGATACTGTTGAATTGACAAAAAAACTTGGTGGCTATCAGGATGTTGCAAGAATATTATAAATTGTGAAATGCTGCTAAACTTGTTAATATTATCATCTCAAATTTTTATACCAAGGGGAAGAATAGAATTTTAGTCTCCTCGTTTCAACCCTTTTCTGTAAAATCCTTCTAAAAATGCACAAAGTGAATTTTAGAACTTTGTTAGTTGTGCTTTAGACTTAGGTCCCTAACATAGGATTGGATTCATGAGATGAAACACTGGAGACAAAGAATTCACATGGCTTTCCCAAGGGAAGAATACCAGTGGCCCAGTTTAGCCAGCAAGTCCTATAACTCGGTGCCCTTGCTAGGGTGACCAACCTAGGAGTATGTGGACTGCCATGTTAACTTGGGCTCTGTTTTCTTTTCTCTATAAAAATGAAATTTTAATTAAAACAAGGAAGCTATTTATGTTTCCTATAAATTACAAAATGAGCATAAAAATGTAAATAACGATGGAATAAAGTGGAGATAGATTTTCACCCTTTCTCTAATTCCAATTTGTCAATCTCAGCTTGACTCAATCACGGGGCTAATTAGGGCTCACTTAGATGCTTCTCTTGGGATCCAAACTCCTGTAGGCCCTGGCACTCTTTATGGCTTGCTAACTTGCTGGAACTAATGAGAGTTTTCTCTAATCGAGTAGTTTTTCAAACCCTTTAGATCCTCACTCACCTGAGAAACGTTCTCACTGTGGAAGTCCATTAACATCAGTATCATAAACTGCAGAGGTTTCAGGTAGTGCCATGGTGCACAGATTTGGGTGGGGTGAGGGTTAGGATTTGGTGAGCATGAGGTAATAGACACGTCTTTGTTTTGATTTTTAACCTCCTCTAGAAAAATCACAGCCTTTAATACTTTTCTTTATGCTATCACAGTCTCCTAGAGGTCAGGAACTACTGAACACCTTGTGGGTTAGAGGAGAGGAACATAAGAAGTATATCTAGATGAGTACTCATAATTCCTTTTTCAGATTAATGTCATTCTTTGGTTGCCAAGACAACATTTTCCTCCTGCACAACCTCTGAAAATCTAAACTTCCATGTGAAGTTCACAGCCACTTCTTTTGTTATTAATATCTGATGTGTGTGCGTGTGTGTCAATACTCCATGGTATAGTCGCAGAGGTGAGAGGTTAACCTTAGGTGTGGTGCCCACTACCTTGTTTAAGACTGGCTTTCTTGTTTGAGTATGTCAGACTAGATGGCCCAAGAGTTTCCAATGATTCTCTTGTCTTCCTCCCATCTTGTTCTAGGAGTCCTAAGGTTATAAATGCATACTAACAATTTCTGTGTGTGTTCTGGAGATCCAAATTCTGGGCAAGACACTGGTGTAGTAAGCTGTTTATCCACATCTCCTGGTCCTAGAGCTACTCTAAAAGACACTATGCATTAAGATTTTAAAGTAAACATTGGTCTTAGTATTTCAAATTAGAAACCTTTATGTAAATGCAATGATAACTGTGGGAAAATACCTTTATTATAAGGGAAATCAGAATTGTTAGGACTTGGCAATTTATCAGTTATGCAGGGGAAAGGAAGTTGAGGTAGGGAATGACCAGATTACTTGCACATGAGTTGGCACAGGGGCTAGGGGTAATCTTTATAGAAATGGAGATTGCAGGTTAGATGTTTTAAATAAATCATCACCTGGGAGGCAACCATCCAGGCATCTATATGAGGAGTTATCTGAATTACAATGACCTTTGGGCATACCTAGGACAGAATACCTAGATCAGAATTGCCTATGGCCACAGTTGTGAGTGATTTTCTACGTTAGATTACAAGACTCACCTAAAGTGTGAGTGGTACTATCCAGTGAATTGGAGTCCTGGACCGAATAAAAGGAGAAAGCAAATGAGCTGTAACCTTCATTGATCTCTATCTCCCGACCATAAATACAGTGTGATAAAATGGTCTCCTACCTCAGTGACCACACATGCCTTCCCTGCCTGTTGCCATGTTGTCCCTGTCTTGAGAAAATGATCCCTTTGAGTGATACATAAGAATAAACCCTTTCTCCTTTATGTGGCTTTTGACAAATATTTGTCACAACAATGAGAAAAGTATCTAACATGTTATAGGAAGTCTCTTATTAGTTCCCGGCTGTTCAGCCCTGAAATAACCACACAGAAACTGTATTAATTAAATCACTGCTTGGCCCATTAGCTCTAACTTCTTATTGGCTAACTCTTATATCTTAATTTAA
>JAQHUG010000041.1:9481372-9491428 GCA_028555095.1 Dicrostonyx torquatus | reverse complement strand
CTTCTTTCTCCCAGCATTCAGTTTAGTTTTCACCACCTACCTCTATTCTGCCCTGTGTAGGCCCAAAACAGTTCCTTTATTAACCAATGGTATTCACAGCATACAGAGGGGAATCCCACACCACTAACACACTGGGGAAGGGACAGGTTTATCAAGGAACCTGATAACTTTCTTTGTTTATCTATGCAATATTTTGTGTGTAAATGCCGAGAGGGTAATAGGAGTTATGGATCTGGAGATCCACCTAAAAGTTCACTGGGAATGTTGGTTTAGATCTGGTGATCCTGGAAGAACTAAGAAAGCCTTGAGAATACAATAAGGATGGGAATGAACACATGGGAGCCGCTGCTGATAGGTGTGAGAAGGAAGAAGAGGACATCTTGGATGAAGTTATCATTTATGTGGCAAGAAAAGTTATCAGAAAAAGCAGATGTGGAATGAGAGGTCTAAGACTGCAAGGATCAAGTAAAGACCATTCAATGCTGTTAGCAACAAACCAAGATGTTCTAAGACTGGAGAGTAAGCCATGTTATTCTTGGGTAGCTCCTACAAATCAAACACACAATTGATGCAACATTTCTTGTTTGTCTTACAGTTTTGCATTAAAACTAAAAGCTGTTGCTCCCTTGTGAAACTGTGGACTTTCAATGTGGCAAGTTGCTGTGGCTTGCTCTCTGATTATAATGCCAGCATGGAGGCTGCTGTGATAGGTACAGTCAACTAGACTTAGACAACTAGCTTATCAGTTTACTGGGAAGGTAGAGTCAGCTATGTCCTGCAAGACATTATGGTCATTTTCTAAAGAGCTATAGTCTTATGAAAATTATACAACATTTAGAGTGTGTGACTATCTCTTAAAATAAGTTCACTTGCAGAAGTGAACTCATATTATTTAAAACAGACAGTATTAGTCATTCAGAACATTGAATGGTTCTCAGCTATAAACACTGAGAACAGCATCCAGTGAAACTGAAATTAATTCAGGAACATTGTATTATAAATAAATCCCTTGAAAATCATTATAAAATGAGTGACTATCAACTCTGGTTTTTCCAGGACTGAAGGGTTTACTGGGGTTCAGGGCCTTAGTGATAAAAATCTAGAAAATATGAAGTCAATGAATGCATACTGTCATCCTATTGAGAAGCCATCACTTTTTAGCTTGTCCTATCCTGGATTCTCTGTGTTACAACCCACTTGCTACCTTTTTCTCTTGACATAAACATATACTCACTTTACCTAGTTTCATTCCACAGAGACCTCTGTTTTATGGAATTAATATTCTCTGAGGAGATGCTGGCATTTCTTGCAAGGGAAGGGGACCTGAGTGATTACATATGTACTTCCCTGCTGGCTAGTGTAGGGAGTGTGAGCCAAACAGGGAACAGTGCCCATGGAGGTTTGTAATGTAGAGCAGGGCTTTATTTGCTTGCTCTAATTGAATTACTCTTTTGCTCTTTTCTTTATGGTCTGTTTTCCATACAGATATTTTTGGAATGCAGAATTAAGTAATTCATGATTTCCTTATTATTGGCTTAGGTATAGTTGCCATTTCTTGAGTTGATTATACTCCCTTGAGGGGACTTCTGGATTCTCCTTTCAGGTAGCATTTTAGTTTGTTTGTTTGTTTACAGCATCAGTGATTCCCATCTGAAGCTGTTTACCTGTGTTTATTTACATGATAACACCATCACGTGATAGCGCCACCAAGTGTCTGGAAAAGAGCATAGGGCTCTGTTTTGCCTCCTGTTTTAATGGAAGTGGAATAGCCCATTCAGTTGCATTTTAGAGGCAGCAACAGCAACAGTATATGCAAAGGGGGATCTGCAAAGCTCTTGCAGAGGACGTGTTGGAGGTGATAGCGTTCTACATTCTGCCCAGCCTGGCTGGCTGTGCCAATGGCAGACACTTCTCCACTCTCTTCTTGAATATCTTTTTGGTACTCACAAGGTGTTTGTTCTCATCTTTGTGCTTCAATTGTCTGCAAGGCTCTGGGATAGCAGCCCTGAAGAATCACCTGTTTCACAGATCCCAGAGAATGAGTGTCGGGTTCAGCTGCTTCCACTAGGTTCAGTACTTATTATTGTGGCTTTTTTTTTAAAACAAAAAAAAAAACCAACTGTAATTATGAGGAAATAGGCATGGAGACCCATGAAGGCACACACATATTTTAAATGGGGCTTGATAGTAAGAGAATAGATATATACTTCTGATATAAAGAGAAGATTCCACATGGCAGTCCAGGGTGATATTTTGTTTGTGATCTAACAAATAAAGCTTGCCTGAAGATGAGCATGTGGAGCTAGCAATACTAGTTAACCATAGAGGCCACGCAGTGGTACACAGACCTTTAATCCCAGCGTTCTGGAGATAGAGGCAGATAGATCCCTATGAGCTCAAGGACACCCTGGGCAACATGAGACTGATTCAGTCTATCAGAGAAACAAAGCCAAACAGAGGTGGCTCCCACCTTTAATCCCAGCACTAGGGAGATGGAGACAGAGGGAGTGATAAGGCTGGGCCCTGGGCAGAGAGTGGAATATAAGGTGGGTGGAGACAGGAGCTCAGGATTCAGTCTGCAGACTGAATACCCCTTGCAGTCTGAGGATTTCATAGAAGTAAGAACTTTAGTGCCTGGCTCTTTGCTTCCCTGATCTTTCAGCTTTCATCCACTAATATCTGACTCTGGGTTTTTATTATTAAGACCAATTAGAATTCACGCTACAGCAGCCCTTTAATCCCCTAAAAAACAAACAAACAAAATAACCCCCCAAAAGCAAATCTGTCAGAGATCTCAGAATTCTGGTAATGTGGGGAGACCTTGCTCAGCAGAGGCTGACTTGGGTGCCCTCAGGGGAAATGCCTTGCCTCCCCCCCCCCACCAACTCAGGTTATCTTTCTGAGACTAGAAAGTGGATCCAGGGCTTGAGGATGACTCATTTCATCCTTGCTCCTCAAACTGATGCTGGGAGCCCATGGGAGGAAGCGTCTCCTGTCCAGACAGAGTAGATGGCCTTCAGTCCTTGCTGGCTACACAGCTCAGGACATATCCATGGGTACATCACCCCTGGTTATTTTTCTCATCCTTGCCTTTCTGTACTAGTTGATCTGTTCTATTTACAAAATCGAAAGCGTGCTGGCAGAGACCTACAGAAAATATAGGGGAAGTCCTTCTGTTTGTGCCATGTGTTTAACAAAAGGTGAGCAAGGGCTCAGATATGAAGGAAACCATGGGAAGAGCAGGACATATTAAAATGTTTTCACTCATTGTATCTCATCCTTTGAAAACTTGTTTGTTCCAGTTTGCTTTCTATTTCTGTGACTAGCGTTATCACCAAAAGCAAACTGGGAAGGAGAGGGTTTATTTCAGATTACACTTACAGGTCAGGGCAGGGACTTGAGGTAGGAACCCGAAAAAGAAGTGCTGCCTACTGGCCTTCCCTCTGACTTGTTCTTCTAGCTTCCTTGTAGACCTACCCACCGGCCCTGAGACCATGCTGCCACAGTGGGCTAGGCCCTCACACATCAGTCATCTCTCATAGACATGGCCACAGACCAACCTGATGGAGCCAGTGGAGGTTGGCTCTTCCCAGGCGACTCCAGGTTGTTTAAATTTGCATTAAAGACCAACTAGAACACTATTTGTATTTATTTTATTACAAGCCAGTGTTTTGTTTTTTATATGATTATTATGGCATGTATATATATTCATCAACTTTATCATTACATCAAGAATATATTTGATAACATACTTAAAATTTTATTTTTCCAGTGAAGGTGTATTTAGCATTCGAGTTTTATAAAACATGCTACATGTAATATTAAAATGTGTCATAGATGATATACATCACTTTGCTTTAATTTATTGAGCTATCGATCTATGGAGCCCTGAGTAAACCAGGAATCACTTTAGAGCCCATACAGGCCACAACTGAGGTCCTCTTCCTGCTCAATCTGAGTATTTGGATTTTAGACATCACCATTTGCTTAAACCTGTTTCCCTCTCTCCCTTCATCTCTCTTTTCCTGGTGTCCTACTCTTATTCCTTAACATTGAACTACTGGAATATACCTTTGAATTTCGATTCATTTAGGCCTCCCTTGCCTAATACTCTGGCCATCTTCCTATAGTAAACCATTAGTCTGTAATATTTTTTTTTGCTTTTATTTTACCTGGAGGTCAGAGGGATATTTCTCTCTTCTTCTTCTTCTTTTTTTTTAATTTGTCTACCAGGTACAATATAGGTTTTAGCATGCTATAGATGATCAGAAAGCATTTCTTGTGTTAAAACAAGAAATTGAGAATGATGGGTAGGCAGAATCCCATTGGCTCTTCTTAACGTGTTTCCAGTGATCTGGGCCACATGAACAGGAATATTCCACACAGAGAACTTCTGTAAACAGGAATGGAGACTTTAGCAAGGACATTGGAAGTGCTGGCTTGGGACTCCTGCTGCTGGACCTGATCTGGAACCCATTCAGCACAGTATTTATTCAGAATTCCTGGGTCAGACACTTCCTCTGTGAGAAGCCAGAGAGGAAGGGTTCCTTCCTTTTCTTAATAGAGTTCTGGCTCAGGTAAACTCAGTAGTGCCTCTCGTTTTCCTTCACCCTTGGCAAGCCTGTGGCCTCTCACTCAAGCCCCTTCATATGGTTTGCCGGTTTCCTCCACCCCTCCCCTTCCACCTGAGTGGTTGAGGGCACCTCCTGGCTCAGAACCCTAGGGCCTCTTGGGCCTGGTGTTCTTTGCCAATCAGGAGTTTAGAGCTCACTGGGGAGTCATGGCCTCCCCTGCCTGCAAGCCTCCCGTGGCTCAGCATCCAGGATTTGACACCCCTCCTGTGGTTTCAGTTAGGGAACAGCTTGTGTGTCTTCTGTTTGCTGGGAAACGGTTTCAGAGGTTACCTTCTCTCATTTGCATAGTGGGGATGCACCTGTTTCTGACAGGTTTTCTTTTTCTTTCTTTAGTGGAATAATAAGGAAAGCTTGGAATAGCAACAACCCTGGCGC
Source organism: Dicrostonyx torquatus (assembly GCA_028555095.1). Taxonomy (NCBI): domain Eukaryota; kingdom Metazoa; phylum Chordata; class Mammalia; order Rodentia; family Cricetidae; genus Dicrostonyx; species Dicrostonyx torquatus. The sequence goes on along the minus strand of JAQHUG010000041.1, from coordinate 9,486,419 downwards.
CAGCTGGACAGGATGGCATTAGCCATCAAGAAAGGGCCTGAGTTGTGCTATCGGAGCTTAAATACTAGTATCGCTGAAGAAATCAGCTGTGACTGAGGGGCTGCAGATGGGCCTGACATTCTTTGAGTATATGAATTTGGTGTGTGTTTAATGAGATCTTGCGAGCTTGAATGGTTCAAATACTTTCTGAATCATTTAAAAATGATCTTATTTATCAGAAAGTGTCCCTCAAGGGGAGGCTGTAGGCAGAGAAAGCTAAAAGGTGTTTCCTAAAAAGCAAAAAGGAAATAGTTAAAAGACTTTAAACTGCTAAAGAGAGCTTTTTTTTTAATATGAGGCAAGCAGCAGTTTGCATGGAAATCACAGGTTTTATACATTAAGTGTGGTTATGAGTCTTTTCCCCTAAAGCTGCATAAGAAATGTGGCCAGACCCCCGCCCCTCCCCCCACACCACCCCAAGGAATAGGCCCAGGACTAAAGACTCACTTGGCTCCCTGCCAAGGGCTTTCAGGTAACAAAGGGAAGGCAGAGACTAATTGTTTCCCAGAAAATATAGGATTTGATTGATAACATATATTTTGGTACTTCATGTTTAGTTCAAGCCTCATCAAGAAAATAAAATTAACAGTTTTTATAGACTGGATTATCCCAGTATCTTCTATTTCCCCTTTAATATAACCATCACTCATCACATGCTAACACAAACCACAGTTCTTATTAGTGAAGATTGTGGCAGTCACTTTTCATTGCTGTAAAAAAAAATAAATGCCCAGGAAAAGAAAGAAACATTTATGTTGGCTCATAATTCTAGGGGCTTTAATCCACGGTTGACTGTCTCAGTTGCTGTGAACCCAAGCCACAGAAAGTGAGGCAGTAGAGTAACATCACAGGAGGCTGGAGTGGTGGGATAGCCTGCTCACTGGGTGGTGACATCACAGGAGGCTGGAGTAGTGAGATAGCCTGCTCACTGGGTGGTGACATCACAGGAGGCTGGAGTGGTGGGATAGCCTGCTCACTGGGTGGTGACATCACAGGAGGAGGGAGTGGTAGGATAGACTGCTCACTTGGTGGTGACATCACAGGAGGCTGGAGTAGTGAGATAGCCTGCTCAGTTGGTGGTAACATCATAGGAGGCAGGAGTAGTGGGATAGCCTGCTCACTTGGTTGTGACATCACAGGAAGAGGGAGTGGTGGGATAGCCTACTCACTGGGTGTTGGTCTGGAGCAGAGAGAATGGAAGGGGTAGAGACACAGTATGCCTTTTAAGGACTTGCTCCAACTATGTCCCACCTCTTCATATCCCTTTTAACTGTTAGTTTGTCATGGAAGTTATTAATCTGAACCATATTAGACATTCTTAAAATGTGTAGTCTAAATGTTGACCAGGTTAGTAAGTGGTCTGAATCAGGGACTACACTGTTAAAATACCTCAATACAAAGTACTTGACTTGGAGTAATTTGTTAGGCTCCCACAGCAGAAGAATGGCTGGTTGGAATTTGAGTGCTGGTCTGTACTCATAGTTTCATTCCTTTGTTATCTCAGCCTGTTCCACACATTTCTGTGAGCCAGAACAAAAGATTAGCATGTTCCTTGTGTCATTCATCAAATTCTCTATTAATATTGGAAATTCTTACCAGACGTCTATAAACTCATTTAAAAATAACACATTAGAATTTCCTGTGAAAAATAAATCTACATAGAGATATAGAAATGGCTAATAACACTTCAGTCCCCTCTTTACAAGTTTTTTAACTTCTTATTTGTGTGTACATGTGTGTGCAAGTGTGTGTGTGTATGTATGTGTGCACACACGCGTGTGTGGGTGAATGTGCATGTCACTGTGTGATGCATATGTGGAGGTCAGGAAACGACTTGCAGGAATTGGTCCTTTTCTTCAACCATGTGGCTTCCGGGATGGAACTCAGGTTGTCAGGCTTGGCAACAAACACCTTTAGCCACTGAGCCATATCTCCCTCCCATTTTTTAAAGATATACTCAAGAATAATCAGGTAAGATTCCTTGAAGGAATACAGAGGTAGTTCCTCATACACATTTCTGGTTAATTTATGCAAATCAGTAAGTATGACACACCACAGCAACAAAACAAAAGACAATAGACACAGAAAAGACATTTCATAAAACTCAAACCTTTTTGTGAGAAAAGGAAACCTCTCTGAATAAATTGGTTCGAAGACTAGCATACTTCAATCTACTAAAGGCAGCTATGACATACACCAGCTAACATTATCATGGATAAAGGAAAACTAGAGTCTCTTGAAACTCGGAACTAACAGGAGTGATCATTTCTTCTACTTTTATTTGACATGCCTTGGGATATCCTAGCCAGAACAACCAGGCAAGAGGAAGTTTTGAAAGGCCCCCAAAGTGAAGAAGATGAAGTCAAATGATCACGTCTATAGATAGCATGATCTTACATGTAAAAACGGCATCTAATGGCCCCTGAAACTAGTTAAAGCTAATGACAATGTAGCAACGTCCTAGGATTTATATGTTTATTTGAAACAAGTGGAAATGTAACCAGTTTCAACTCTTAGTTTCATTCTCATCTTCAGAAAAATGTTAGTATTTATTAATTACTCTGTGTGTGGGGGGGGGAGTGCACGCATATGGCACTGTGTGTTTAGGTCTGAGAACAACTCGGGGAAGTTGTCTCTCCTCTCCCATATGGGCCCTGGAAATGAAGCTTAGCTCCGCAGGCTTAGAAGCAAGCACCTTCACGCACTCACTCATCTTTCTGCTCTAAAGCTTTAAAAATAGACCGCAAGTGTTTCTTGTTCCAAGCCACAGGGGAATATTCTTTGCACTTTCCCATCAGTTGTTTTTGTTTTTTTTTTTTTTCCCTATCCTTTCCTTCACTTCCTTTAAGTGACAATGCTGCTCGCTCTTTGGGTGTCCTACCACAGATTCTATGTTATCTACACAAAGCATCTAATTATATACGCATATTTTCATTAGTTTCTACTTTTTCATAGATAGCAGATTTCAAATGATTACTCTTGCTTAAAAAGAGACATTTTGCAATTATTCCATATTACTACATAAAACACTACATCACCTTTTAAATTTTAAACTTTTTATTCATTTTACGTACCAACCACAGTTCCCGCTTAATCCCCTTCCTTCCCCCAGCCCACCCCCACTACCCTACATCTTCTCAGCCTTGATATAGGACCACACAGTGTTCGCTTATTGTCATGATTATTCTGATGATTTCATCAGAGGAGTATGCTAAAAAGCCTTCAAATCTACTTCTTCTAAAGTAAAGATCACCTGATCAATAGCATCCAAAGAATTTCTTCTCATGTCAGGTACATACTTATGGTCCCGATATTCAAGTGATGTAACCCTGAGTTACACTATAAGACTCTATATCAAAAACAAAGTTACTCTCTTTGTGCAGTGGGAGCATTTGAACGGCGCTTGTAATGGTGTAAGATTTGATAATATTGCCATATCGATGACCCGGTACATGAGCCAATTTATTCACCAAAGACAATGCTTTCCCTTATATTCCTGACTTGGAGAGTACCATATAACCTGCACTGAAAAGAGGGATTTTACAAAGGGAAAACTTCCAATCCTTGTCGCAGTCATACAGAGATACTTCGAGTATTGGGATTTTGGCTGAACTTATAGAATCTGGATAGTTTAGTCAAACTACTTGGAATTATGAATAAAGATTCTAGCAAACCTCATAATCTCTGAGAAAATATTTGAATTTAAACAGGAAGGAATTTGTTTTGAAAACCTAAGTAAACTCTTTTCTTCAGATTCACATAATTTACTGAAATCCACAGACAGACAGATAGAAGCCGAAAGACTCTGGAAAACTATAAATATTACAGAAATTCAGAACAATGAAAACCTCCACAGAATTCATTTGCACATTTTTGTATAATAAAATCATTTTATAAATGTATGAGTATTACATATAAATTATTCTTGCTTAGCAATTAAGTCATTTGCAATAGCATATTGAAGTGAATGAGCCAATATTTGTCAGAAACATTTAAAGCCTTCTCAAACAATAAATATATATTCACCAAACAGTGTTCATAAAATTTAAGAGCAAAATAGACTCTAAATGTCAACATCTTTAAGGAACATAGTAATGGTTTGGGGGTTTCCTCCAGTTAGAAAAATACATTAACAGCATGAGAATAAGCAATCAACAGCAAAGAAGAAAAATGAAGAACCTTATACTTTCTGAATACATTTCCCTGTCTGTCTTATGTGAAAACTAAACATGGGGCCTTTGCTTCCAAATCATGGGGAAATAAATGCTGGATAGAGAACATTCACTGTAGAGACCTTTGCCCAAAGTGCTTCATTCATGAGTAAATGATTTTGTAGATTTCTACACTCTTTCTTCAGGGTTAAACTGTGAACATACATGAATCCACAAGAAGTCAGTCACGCCTTTAATCCCAGCACTCGGGAGGCAGAGGCAGGCAGATATCTGTGAGTTCGAGGCCAGCCTGGTCTAGAAGATCTAGTTCTAGTACAGGGCTCCAAAGCTACACAGAGAAACGGTCTTAAACAAGACAAAAAGAAGTCAATCTCATTGTTTTTCTTAGGGAAACAAATCAAACGAAATCCACATAGGAATATGTTTGATGCCTAGTCTGGTTTTTACAAACTGTTGCCTGTAAAAATATATTAATTGGAGCATCTGAGTGTTACCAGCTTTTTCCTTCCCACAAAATACATTTTCTTAGTCACTATTGCACGATGGGGATTGGAGAGAAAATTTTATCCCCAAGCCTCATGTCAGCCTCCATTCGTTCACAATTAACTGAAGAAATACAATTATGTGGCTAAAGCCAAACTCGTATCTTAACAGCTAATCTCACACTTATTTAAATGTACAGTTATCTTTAGTATTCCAAGGTTTGATTTTTTTTTTTATTGTACTTCACCTATTGGTACAAGCGGAGGTGTTTGGTCAATGTTGTTTGAAATTCCAACTTCAAGTCAGCCTATCTGAAGGTTTTGAGGCTTTGTGGAGGAGAGTAGCAATCTCAG
>JAQHUG010000041.1:9430605-9447929 GCA_028555095.1 Dicrostonyx torquatus | reverse complement strand
TTTTTGAGACATATTCTTTGTAGTCCAGACTGGCCTCAAACTCTCTATGTAGCTGAGGATGATTTTGAACTTTAGGTCATCCTGACCCTGCCTTCCAAGTGCTATTATTATCACTGTGCACCACTAAACTAAGCTTATGGGGTGCTGGGTATTAATGCCATGGCTTCATGCACTCTAGGAAAACACTCTATGAACTGAGCCATAAGCCCGGACTCTCTTTGGCCTTAAAAATAGCATTTGTTCAATTTTCTGCTATTGAATCATCTATATCATGGGAAATCAAGGGCACGGCTGAGACCCTTTGAGGATCTGTAATATCTGTCACTTATTAGTGGCTCTGTCAATATATGCTGCACGACCGATGACTTGTCCATCCTCCGTGGCCTAGATGAAAATTTACACATTGTACAGACTTTGTTGTTGCTGTTAGCTAAGTTAGGGACATCGGCTACAGTGACATACCTAAAGGGGTGTTTGGCAAAAGGCTACAGAGTGAATTTGCAGTGTTGAAATGGACATCTACTGTGAAAGGAGAGAAAGACGGTCACATTCACTAAGACAAAGCCACACAACCATGACAGATCAAAGAGAAAATGAATTTAATGTGAGTCTAAGGAGATGTATCTACAAAACTCCCACTTATTTATAGAGTTAAAAGCACAGTGCGTGGAAAAATACACTAGAGTAATAGACACCCACTATTCCACACAATGCAGTTTGGATGTCAGGGTGAGATAGGAACATCTGACTTCATCACTGAAGATACAAAGCTTGAAAAACCAAACAGCTCTTTGAGGTTGCACAGATGGAACTAAAATTCTGAAGACTCATAGCTGTATCTGTCTGACCAGGACAGTATTAGGATTTTTGTATATATTGCCAAAAAAGACTAATTTATCTTCAGAAGATATGAAAAGAAATATTTTTATTACTCAACTTGTTTCATAGTCAAGAAGGGAGTTGGCTCTTAGCCAAAACACATGAAGGTATGATTACTAATCTCTGCCACGTTACTGGGAATACAAGAATAAACTACCATGCCTGGCCTTGTAAAATGTGGTTTCTGGGGACCAAATTAAGGTCTTCATATTCGCAAAGTAAGGACTTTATGAACTCAGCATTTTCTCTAAGCACAGGAGTCAATGTTCAACAAAGCTTTTTCTTGTGTTCTGTTTTGCTCCCTCTTTTAGTTTCCATAGTGAGATATGCTTATTTTTATTTATGTTGTGTGTTTCACCTTGTCTCGGGTTATTTATTGATCCCTGTTGTTTTATTAGTATATCTGACACCTGCTTTCTGAGTTTATAGAATTATAGTCGATGATGTAGTGAATTGGCAGCCCCATGACAAAATCGTCCTCAGCTCTTCTTCTTATGAGCCTCATGAGGCCGAGGTCCTCACGGTCAAGGAAGTCAAGGGCCATCACATCAGGATCTATGAACGTCTTAGACACCGGCACATTGGTAAGGCTCTGCTTTGTCTGGGTAAAGAAAATGGGTGGGCCATGAAGGATCGGCTTGACAGCCCGCTCAGGCATAGTGTACTTGTTTGATATTAAGAGTGAAAGGAGGTTTCCTGATTACTGCCCTGCGTTTATCTTAAAAACTTTTCTCAGTTTTCTTCCTCTCCTTTCCTCCCTTCTTTTCATCTCTTCTCCCTTCTCCTTCTCTCTCTCCTCCTTCTTTTCTTGCTTCCTTCTGCCTTTTAATATTTTTTGTTTGTTTGAGACAGGGTATGATTAAGTAGTACAAGCTTGCTACTCAAACTCATTCTCTTACGTTAGTGCTCCAGTGATGAAATTATAAGCGTTCATGCACCATACCTTCATACCTGGCTTGTCATTATTTTTATTTTATTTATGTATTGAGACAGGGTCTCATTATATTATCCTGGCTGTCTTATAACTTTCTATGTGAACCAGGATGGCCTCAAGCTCAAAGAGATCTATCTGCCTTTGCCTCCCTGGTGCTGGGATTAAAGTTGTGCACTATCATACTGGGTATATTGTTTACTTTCAAAATAATGTTTAGATATAACAGACATTTAATTGCTCATAATGGCAAGTCTAAGAGGAGAGTTGAAATATATTTAAAAATCAGATAGTTTTTTACTAAGTCAGAAAAAAAACCTCTTTGACACTAAGTATCCAGTTCTTTTCATTTCATTGAATCCTGGGTCCCTTGGAATACAATGGATAGTATAATAGTAAGTTTATTTTATATAGACATGTATGCTTCTTGACACAAAATACATTTTATATATTGTCTAGTAAGATGATCAAGAAAAAAACAAGCAAACAGAAGAAACAGGAAAACTCAGATACTTTCTTGTAAATACAGGAAGTAAGTTTGTTATAGAAATAATAGCCATCAAAGAAAACCACCCTCCTGTCATTCATGAAAGAAGTTTAACTCAGGAGTGCTAATTAATGAAACCTGCAAAGTAAGTGTCAGTGAATTTTTATCAGATATAAGGAGAGTATAAATATTCACCAAGACTGTCTAAAGTCTTTGTACGTTATTGTTTCAGGGTTAACACTTCCTCATCCACTTTCAATTGTTATTAAAGTGGGATTTTTCTATGTTACTTGGGCTGGTCTTGAATTTCTGGGCTCTAGACATTCTCCTGCCTCAGACTCCAGTTAGCTAGTACTATAGGCATATTTCACTATGTTCAGCTTGATTTTCTATTTTAAAAGCATAGCATAGAAAAGAGACATCTTTATTAACCCTGGGCAGCTGGAGTCATCATAAAATGTCAGTGGAAATAGGGAAACAAGGCTCCCCCTTACTTCCTGCTCAGGTAGATGCTCCAGGTTGCCGATGGCAGAAGTCCATCAGGAGAGGAGGTTACTGTGCTTAGCACCATCCCTTCTATCCCCTTCATTCTCTAACATTAATGTTTACTCTCTACCACTGCCTTGTCTGACCTGGCATTTTTCACTGCCATGATGGAAGTATATGGACGATGTGTAGTCAAATGCCACAGCCTCACACTGATGCAACAAAGGAAGGACCCTGTGGACTCTACTAACTAGACAAATCTGTGAACAAGTGGCCTGTCCTAGTACCCGGAGTTATTGAGAAAAAATGAATTATTGCTCACACATTCTCTTTGATCCCAAAGAGGGACAAATGAACAGGTTTTTTATTTCTTGCCATCTGTAGAGTGTGCCTGAGGAAAGGCTGGCTTTCATGTTGGGAGGACTTCTAACAGGAAGATAAATTTTCATTTGTGAGGTACCGTAGGGTCCCCAGCTGGTGATTTCCGAGACAGCCAGTTAAAAGTTGTTTTCCTCTGACTCCTGCTTTTCCAGGAAGTGCCCATATCATGGAGGATGGTCAACACATTCCTTTGGCTGCTGAGGTTGGATTATTGACTAGGAACATTAAAATTCAACCTGACTCATCATGTAGAGGGAGACTTCTTGTGGGGTCCTTCAGAAAGTCTAGCAGAGAAGAGTTTTCCGGTAAGTGAAATGAAATTTTCAGTTGCTAAGCATTACCATTTAGCTACTAAGTAATTCTGAACCACTCATCTGAAACTCTCAGAAACTTCAACTGTGAGAATTTTCACTTGTAATGCAAAATGATCGAATTAGGTGACTTCTTTGTGCTCCAGGAAGCTATGAATTTTCAACCCCAATCTTCACTAAATTAGCAATGTGAAGTTAAATAACATCCTAGAGATCAGCGCATATGTGCCTTTTAACCTCAAGAAAAACATCTTCAGCAGATGGGAATTTCCCTCTCCCTTGAAATGACAGATGACTTCATAACTGTTTGAATTTTGTCACTTTTCTAATTTTTTCTTACATTTTCTCAGTAGTATGCAATAGCTAATGTTAGACATGAGTCATGCTACAAACCAGTGGCAATAATTTAAATAAGAATAATCTTCATATCTTATTAAAGTGTTTTAAAGATCAGTTCAATCATTTTAAAAGATCAATAAAATCTTTTTCTTTGAAATTTATGCTTCAGATCTTTTAGAATCTTGCAAAATCGATGCCCTTATTTATTAAGTGTTCTGTCTATAATCTTGCAAAGCTCTTCCTAATCAAATGGTTTGGTAGATGATGTCAGGATTGCTTCATCTTTGGAAACCACCGTGTATCTGTCCTTCATGATCTGAACTTATTTATAAAAACATTTCCTTTGGTTCTTAGGAATTTACTTGAATACTTCTTGGAGCACACATCCACTGCAGATTAATTCTACTTTACCCAAAAATGTAGATTTTCTTCTACTACTCCTTAAAGGGTATTTGTTTGTTTGTTCTTTCTTTTTAAAAGTATTTGTTATTAGAAAATGTCTGGATAAATCTAAAAATAATTCTTTCATGCTTTAGTTTCTATAACTAAAGGAAATATTTATTTTTTTCTATGAGATTTTTCTTTTGCAAGATAAAATGAGGATACAATGCAAGTGATGAGCACAATATAATAAAGGACAGGAGACAGAAGAAAGTTCTCACATAGCTGAAAATCTCTCATGTGGAGGCTGTCATTTCTACTCTAAGCTGGAAGTTATCAATGTCTATTATTCATTTGCATACCTCTTAAACATAATTGGAGAAGGATCTCTGTGCAGTGGGCAGTTAAAATAGAAACACTCTACTGTGTAGGGTAGTGTCCCAGAAGTGTTCAGCCAAAAGTGGTAGATCAATATCACTGACTGTCTTAGTTAAGGTCCCTATTGCTGTGAAGAGACACCATGACCACGGCAACCCTTAAAAAGGAAAACATGTAATTGTTGTGGTTTGCTTACAGTTCAGAGGTTCAGTCCATTATCTTCATGTTGGAACATGATAACAAGCAGGCAGACATGGTGCTGGAAAGGTAGCAACAGGAGGTGAACTGTCTCACTAGGCGTGACTTGAGTATATATGAAACCTCAATGCCCACCTCCACAGTAACACACTTCCTCCAACAAGACCACACATATTCCAACAAGATCACACCTCACATTAGTTCCACTATCTTTGGGGGGGGGTGGTTGTTTTTTTTTTCAAGCTACCATAACCTCGAATAACTCCAATATTCAGGGACAGAGAAAGGAGTAGAAAGACTATAAGGCTTAAAGTTTGAGGAAGACGAGATCAAAACCATGTCTTTAAGGCATGATAAGACCATCATACTCAATAACTCCCAGAAGCTATAGTTGCCTGTGTAAGACATACGTAAGATCAAGCCAGTAACCATTACAGTATGAACCTCTTTTCCCTAACTGAGCAGCCATTGACAAATGGTGGTTTCTTGGTCAGAGAGAGTGTCTCTCTCTCTCTTTTTTAATAGTGTGCCTCGTGGGTTGAGTACATTCCAGTGTAAGTCCCTGTACCCAGGACTTTATGAGTAGCACTAATTTGACTAACTGGGTTCAAAATACATTGTATATATTTATGAAATTCTCAAAGACTTAATACAATATAATCTATATTTTTAAAGAGAAGAAAGTGACTTTTTACTTATAATAAACATTCAGAGATGACCTCAAAAAAGAGTTTTAACCTAGAATAATCAGCATGGGATGATTCTTGGAATCATCCATTCATTATTTTGGAATATTCTGATTTTAAATTAGAAGCTTACAATTTATAGTGTATAAAAATAGTTTTCATAAGCTCTGTCTCTATATGTTCTTGCTATAGGTGAGTTTGCTCACTAGGAGAAAAATTCTTAGCATCTGGTGGTATTCATTGGAAGATTTTTCTGGAACTCAATGAATAGTTGCCAAAAGAACAGGACAGCAATATATAAGAAAGAAATGTCTGACTCAAGGTAACATGGGGTTTAAGTTGGACAATCTTGCTCTAGAAGAAAGAGACAAAAGCTGGAGTGTGGTCTTGTAGAAATGATTGTAGTTGTGACATCAGGAGGGAAGATTAATATAGAAACCCAGCTAATGAAAACCAGTTCACCAGAATAGGATAGAAAGCCAAATCTTACAGATGAGGGCAAAGCCTGAATCAGCATCAAGCCTGAGAGAATTCTATATCTCTGTAGTTGCTAACCTATAGCTTTTACTGTGTGTGTGCAAGAGAGAAACCATATTAAATGCTTCTGTGGCCTGAACTATTCTGGTTTTTCCAAAGTTGAATTTTTTCCTTTTAATGATCCCTTTTGGTCCAGAATGCAATTCAGGTTCTCATGAATTGCATAAATTCATAATATATTCATAAATTCTTTTTTTTAATGTTAAGAAGGAATCCTTGCTTTTTAAAATAACCCATGTAATTGCAGATGGGGGCTGAGGGAAAGAGTGTGATAACCAGTGGATCAGAGAGTTTGCTGTGAGACTGTCAACATGAGCTGAATAAGGATGACAATAAACAAAACATGCCACAGTAAAGCAAGGGAGGACCGTGGGGCCTCAAGCCTATACAAGGAACTACAGGCGACTAAGAAATTCTAGAAGCTGGAGAAACAGCCTCCCCTAGGAAAGAGCAAACCAACTGGTCCTCCAACATTAATGGTCAGTCCTGGGAATGTACAAATGAGTAACAACATATAGACTGAGAAGGTTATATTTGGGGAAAAAAGATTGCATGGGAATTTGAAGGAGAGGAAGGAGGCGATCTGTACATGCAAGTGAAACAATGCTGAGCAGTGTGAAACTCTGAACTGCAACCATATCGAAATAAGATATTGAAATATTGCTCACAAGATACGTTAATGAGAGCCTAAATCACCATGCATAATAAGAAACAGGCTCTTAACATGTGAACTTGTATTTCCATTTGGTGTTGTTCATTTGAAAAGTTCTATGACTAGGACAGGTACAACATACCGTTCAGTTGTGTGCTGTTGGCAAAGAATATCAAAAGGCATCTAGCATTTTAATGCTTTGTGCTAAAGTCCTTTCCTTGGGGAGAAGTGAACAACATCTACCCCCTCTCCTCCTTTTAACAAAAAATCAATCGAAATGTGACCACACCAAGTTCACTCTGGGGCTTTTGTGAGGTTATCAAGCTTACTTGTAGAAAAATAGGCAAGGGCTCTGTGCAGGAGTATAGGTAGCCAGCAAGGATGATTGATTTTCCATGTCTGTATAGATAGAATACCTCTGCCATCCCCTCACCCAATATCCTCTAGCTCCTTCCCAAAGACCATATGCAATTAGATATAATTGCATACAACTTGTGGGCAGGGTTGGCTGATACTCAGGCAAGGGTCCTATGACTGGCCTCTAATTCCATCTGTGAAGGAAGATAAGTAGTCAATAGGCCTAGTGGTGATGATCCTTTGTGAGTGGGGCCAGCACAACTGCTGAAGATGGTGGCAGTTTGGCTCAGAGGCTACTACTATACAACAACGTTTAACGCTATTTCTATGCCATCTACCAGAAGCTTCTCAGTCATTGCCAACCAGGAGGATTAATTACTGGAGCTCTTTTAAAATGAGTTCTAGGAAAGGTACATAGTCTTTCACTCTTTCCTTCTTACAGGCACAGACTTCTTGACAGCAGCTGGTTTGCAAGGGTTTGTTTCCTATCTCTGATACAGAAGTGGAGCACTGAAGGTGTTAAGGCTGGTCTATCTTTGAGCTTGAAGTAAAAATGCTGAAACATAGTAACATTGAAATTTCACATGCCCAGTTTCCTCTATGTTTATTGAAGAAGTAACTTCATGGTTTATCTTGGGTATTGCCTCAAAAAACAAAACATATCATCTTAAATCCCAGAAACAAAAATAAGAAAAAAAATGAGGAAGGAAGGAAGGAAGGAAGAAACGACGAAAGAAAGAGAGGACCAAGTTGTCAAGGTGTAACCTTCCTAGCCACGGATACGTAACTCATGACAGGCATACAGTTATTGTCTGGTTATCTGACTTTGTGTGAAGATGCTCCATTTATAGTGTTGAACCTTTTACTCTTGCATGTGTATATTTGCAATGAGGTTCATAACATTTAGTCATATGTCCAGGTTGAAATCTTAGTCAATTATTTTCTTTCTCAGTTTCCTTATCAGCAAAATGAGAGTAATAATAGGACCTAACTCTAGGATCTTTGTGATAAAACTGTGCTCTGTGTGTGTGTATGTATGTGTGTGCACATTACAAAAGAGCTTGACATACAATCAGTGTTATATGGGAATTAGATATTGCAGTTATTTTATTTATCATTATTAATTAATTTACAACTTATAATCATATAGTATGTATTTTATATATTTTTACCAAAAGTGTTTACACTGTTATTGATACTCAAATTTAAAAACAATGTGTGGGCTAAATTCTATATGATTTTAACTATATGTTTTTAAGACAGAACAGCTAGACATGTGGTATCCAATTTTAATCCTAGCACTTGGGAGAGAGAGGTAATGGGGTTGTGATGTTGAAGTCATCTAGGGCTACATAGTTAGTTTCAGCCCTTCCTGGGTTTCATAGTCAAACTCTGTCTCTACGAAATAAAACAACCTGGGCATCGTTGCTCAGCCCTATGACCTAAGCTACTCTGGAAGCTTAGACAGGAAAATCTCAAATTACAGGCCTGAGCAGAAAAATTAATGAGACTCTACTAAAAAATAAACTATGTTGGAGGTATAGCTAGTGATGGTGGTAGAATAATGGCCTGGTAGGGTCAGGGCTGTAGGTTCAAGCATCAGTACAGCAAAACAGTGCAAACAATGACAATGTTCAAAATAGCTTGAAGTCTTCAGTGAGACCATGTAAGTATTAATTTTCATCAAAGATGTAGAAAAGTTCATTGTCATAAAAATAAAGTAGGAAATACAGTGTAGCTATATAGAAAAGGTTTCATGGAGGTCATTTCTTTATATCTAGTCTAGGATGCACATGGCTGTTTGCAGACAAGAATGTGTTATTTCCACTGATTCGTATGTTTGTTAGTGAGAATTTATGGTGTGATATACAGTTTGAGTGTAACAATAATGATTATATTTTACTTAAGTTTCTGCATATTTTGATGTTCCAAAACAAGTTCCTTTAATATTTTGTGGGACATAAGAAAGGACTTGACTTGAATATGCACATTTTCTTTATAGGTGTTCTTCAACTTCTAAATGTAGAAATTCAAAACTTGGGGTCACCATTGTACGCATCCATTGAGTTCACCGGTGTGTCAACTGGATCCTGGGTGATATCTTCTACCATACATCAAAGCTGTGGCACGGGCATTCATGCATCTGCCAGTCATGGGATGGTTTTCAATGGCAATGTGGTGTTTGGCACCGGTGGCCATGGCATTGATCTGGAGGGTCTGAACTACTCTCTCACTAATAATCTTGTCATCTTAACGATGCAGTCAACAAGGTCATCTCCTTGGGTGGCAGGAATCAAAGTGAACTATGCACAGGATGTCATTCTCTGTGGCAATGTAGTGGCAGGATCAGAAAGACTTGGCTTTCACATACGTGGCCAGAACTGCTCTTCTGAAATGCTTTGGTCTGACAATGTGGTCCACTCAAGCCTCCATGGCCTTCACCTCTATAAGAGACATGAACCCAACAACTGTACTGCTGTCTCTGGATTTCTGGCCTTTAAGAATTTTGACTATGGTGCCATGGTACAGACGGAGAATAGTTTGGTCCTGCAGAACATCACTCTGGTAGACAATACTATTGGACTTTTGGCAGTTGTGTCTGTATCTTCTGCTCCACCGAGTTCTGTGATTGATGTGCATATTGTGCTTAGGAATTCAGTCATTGTGGCCACGAGCTCCTCTTTTGACTGCATTCAAGACAAAAAGACACCTCAGTCAGCCAACTGGACATCAACAGATAGAGCACCTGCCAATGCCAGAGGGGGCCGGATTGGCATCCTGTGGCCAGTTTTCACCTCAGAACCAAATCAATGGCCTCAGGAGCCATGGCACAAAGTGAGAAGCGGCCATTTAGTCTCCGGAATCATGAAGCTTCAAGGTAGGATTCTGGAGCTTGTCCTAAAAATGTGGCTTTGCACACGCAAGCACACAACTCTCAGGAGTATTCCAAAATCATACGGCAAGAAGGCCCAGCGTGGCCTAGTGCTTGCTTGTCTAGCTAACATCTGAATGTCGATGAGCCACCTCTGTATATTAAAGGCAGTGAGTGATTCCTTACAGAAGTTACTGATTTCTTGCTGGAGATACTTCACTGTAACCGTCTAATTCAAAGATAACTCTTGGATATAAGTTGTTTTCCCTATTGTCCACTAAAGTAACTGAGGCACAGAAAGTGTACCTCAGTTTTGTAGGTGGCTACTATAAAAATGGCTAGGTTTAAAGTCAGCATTTGAATACTTGGGTAGTTTATCTTTTACCAGAAAGTTTTGGTAATTTTGTACTTATTCCTCATCTATTTACTCTTCTCTGGTAGTTTGTTTGAATATTACATAAAATAGATTTTCATCAAGGTTTTAATTTAACTTTTTCTAAAGATTGTAATATTTTTGAATTATTGTTTCTAGAGGCATTTTTATTATTTTATGTGTATAAGTGCTTTGCCATATATACGTATTCTGTGCAGCATATACATGAAGTACCCACAGGGGCTAGAAAGTGGGTGTTAGACCCCAAAACCGATGTTAAAGAAGACTATGAGCCTCTATGTAGCTGCTAGGAATTGAACCTGTGTCCTGTGGAAGAACAGTCAGTGTCCTAACCACTAAGCCAGCTTTCTAGCCTGGAATTTCTGTCTTTTTTTAACCCAGTGTTCATGTGGGGCCCAGATATTTTGTTACTAAGATTCAAATAAACTTCCTGAAGTTTAAATTAAATTGGCTTCTATAATATACATTATGAAAAGAATATATAGTGTAGTATCTGTTTGTGGTTGGTGGTGCACATGATACAATCTTGTGATGTACTGTTTAATATTTCAGATGTCACATTTTCTAGTTTTGTAAAGAGTTGTTATAGTGGTGACCTGGATATCTGCATCCTGCCTAATGAATACAGCACTGGAATCATGTACCCAATAACAGCAGAGAGGACCAGGATGCTAAGGATGAAGGACAAAAACAAGTTCTACTTTCCTCCATCACAGCCCAGGTACCACTTTCAGTACTGACAAGATATTATACTTTGAGGCAGTTCTCAACTTTTAAAATCCGTAAGACATTAAATATTATAACACCATCACACAAATTGAAATTAATCCCTGTAGAAAAAGCTGGTGCCTTGGTTTAGTGGTCCCAACGTTTTACCCATCACCTCGTATTCTTGTCCTTTCATATATGACAAGAATTTTGCTCACAAATTTTGCTCACAAACAACAGATGCTAGTTACTGATTTCTCCCCTCTTGAGTCTGTTTTTTTAAAGAAGTGATTTTGTGACAGTTTTATTGTTATTTTATTGTTTTATCTTATAGATATTTTCAAAACAGGTGATTCAAATCAACCCCATTCTTTCCTCAATCATGGAGCACAAAGTTCATGGTTTCAGATGGGGGCTCCGGGAGGTACTGAACTTACGAGAATATGGAAGGAGATTTTACCTATTGCTAGGAACTCCCAAGATAAACAATGAGTCATAGGCCAGGTGTAACTACTATTCTTATGGTCTCGAATATGACCCGAGAGGTTTAATCAAGGATCTGAAAATAAAAAAAAAAGAAAGATGAGTTATGCTTTCTCACACTGAAAAAAATCTGCTTTAAGGAGAAAAGGAATAGGCTAAATAAACCACTGCATATGGAAAGTTCATGTGTTTGACCTAAACTATTTCTTTTTAATGCTTATCCCTGAGCCTTTATAGTAACTCAATATAGTTAGTCACACAATTTCTGCTGTGTTATTATTTGTTGGTTATGTCTTACTAGTGCGATGAAAGCTACGCCCCTTGGTCCATTTGTGCCTATAATAAAATGCCATAAGGTAGATGATTTATTATAATGACCAAATATTTATTTCTGATAGTTTTGGAGTTTGGGAGTACAAAAATCAAAGTGTCTCATGACTTATGTCTGGGGAGGGCTACTATACAGGTCAACCATAATAGGTGAATAATATTAGCCTCCTGTGTCAGGATAAAGAGATGAGTACTCCCTTGACTGGCTACAAGAACAGCACTGCCAATGAGCTTTTATTTTCCTGCCTATCATGAGATGAGAGATTTACCTTTGCCCTTTCTTCACAGGAAAGACTTAGAGGAAACTGTTTGCCATGAATCTGACTGGGAAGGTCCAAGAAAATACCTCTTTATAGATCTAGATGGGAGAACTCTGGGTCTGCCCCCACCAATTTCTCTGTTTCCAAAGACAGAGGCAGAATGGACTGGACAGTTCTTCAACACAGGTTGGTTATGTTTGACCATGATGCCTATGGCAAAGGCAGCTGGCACATAAAAGAGCTAGAGGCCCCGTTGTCCCATGAAAACAGGAACCAAAGTCTAGGATTGGAGTTTGTACTGATGTACTATGAAATCCATACATAGAAGGGATGCTCAGTCATTAAGAGATACTGGGACGTCTATGAATGCCTGTGTACATGTCAAATGTACATATTGTCTTCACTCAGCAATGAGCACAAGTTAGAGAATAATCGCCATACACTCCTTAGCCATGTGCAGCATTCACGTCACCTTGAACTAACCCAGTCACCCATGAATCCATCTTTCTTTTCTGTGAGGACTTGAAAGGTCATTCTGGAGAGAATGGTGTAGGGAGGCACCTTGAGATTCATCTCCCTGCTCTCCAAATGTCTCCTAAACTGTGTTGTGCTCAGAACTTCTGCTCTCTACTTCTTTTCCTTGCTTCTGCAACCATAGTGCCATTGCATATTGATTTTTGTAGCTGGGTCTTGGAGAGAGTTCTTCTCCCACCAGGAACATGGTTTTCCATTTGAAGTGAATTAGCTCACGCTGCACGAAAACCTGAAAAATGTTTCCACTTTTCCTCTGCTTATTCTCTTTAGATTCTTTTTCTGGTCTCCCATGTCTTTTTTTTTAAATCAATTTTATCAATTGCATTTGTTTTTTTATAATGCTTATATTTATATAGCATGTTCTAATTAGTCTCTCTGCGAATCTGTTACTTTCTTCCCACGGCCATTATCTCTTTTCTTGCCATTTTAAGTACGAATCACCCAGGTCTAAGTGCTCAGACAATTTGCCTCATTCCAAGAGAACCAAGATCAAATTTCCACTTGATGCTACCTATGACTTATGATTTCTATCACTAACTAAGATCTGGTCTTGAAATTTGGTCAACAATACCCAACTGACTCTATTAAGAAATACAGGTACCTCAGATTCACATGTCCATTATTAAATTCCAGTTCCTGCCCCATTCTGTTCCTATTACCCTGCCTTATGACTTCATCAGTTGAGTAAAAATATACAGCATACTTTTTGTCCCTTTTCCTAACCCAAACTCTCACATTCTCCATCTTTCTTATCTGCAGCCTCTCTATATAGACAGGATCACCTCTCGTCTGGAGGCAGAACATTCTCACTGTTGCTGTTTCCTCTCTTCAACTTCTGTATTCTGCATCCTTCTTAACTAGTAGCCAAAACCGCCATTTAAGTTTTCCAATGACGTTTTACCCATTCTTCTGAGTCCAAACCATAAGTTTACTAGACTTGCATATTTGGATCCTGGATGCTTTTTCCCACCTCCTGTGACCCCCCCCCCACTTACCTTAATTATTGTAATCGTATGTTTCCTTTAGCACAGGGCCCTTGCACAGACTATTTCCTCTGCCTGGATATCTTAGTAGTAGTTCTGCTTGGGATGCACTTAGTACCCCCTGACTGTCCTTAGCGAAGCCATCCCTGATCCCTCATCTTACAATCATACATGTGAGCCAGTGTTGTCATTGATAGAGTGCTTGCTTGCCATGCAAGAGTCCCTGATTTTAATCCCAAGGCCAAATGTGGACCACCTAAACTACATGTTGATGCATGCCAGTAAGAGAAAGCTCCAAGGTCATCTTCATAGTGTGTTCAAGGCTACCTTGAGCCTTAAAGCAAGCAAGCAAGCCAAACAAAACAAAACAATGCTTTTATTATTTTCTAAAGTCAGTGAACCTGCTTTATTGCTTTTAGAGGTCCATCACCTGGCATCATGTTATAAATATAATTACAAATCCATTTGGATTTGATTTTTGTGCATGGTGATAGCTATGGGACTATTTTATTTTTCTACATGTTGATATCCAGTTATGCCAGCATCACTTGTTAAATATGCTTTCTTTTTTCCATTTGATATATTTTGCTTCTTTATCAAATATCAGGTGTTCGAAGATGTGTGGATTGATACCCAGGGCTTCTATTCGGTTCCATTGGTCCTCCTGCCTGTTTCTATGCCAATGCCTGGCTGTTTTCAGTACTGTAGCTCTGTAGTAGAGTTTGAAGTCAGGGATTATGATGCCTTTATTTATACTTTCTATAGAGATAGGATTTTGTTTTATACCCAGGCTAGTCTGGAATTTACATTAGTGTAACATGGCTTCATTCTTGCTGTGTAACTCATGCTTACCTTAAGCTTCCAATTCTCCCATCTCGGTCTCCCATGTCCTGGTGTATGCATACATCAGCACACAAGTTGAGTATATTTATTTGTTTATGACTTTTTCCCTCTGAAATTTTGGTGAAGTTTAACATTTGGCCTTTGAAATTTTTTCTCCATATGATTGCTTACGTTATCATAAAATTTCTTATTTGAAAATATATTTTATACTCATCTTACCTTTTTCCATATGCTAAAGTCTTAGCATTGCAATTGAATGACAATATATGGGGTCTGTAGTACAGGTTTTAAAATCATGTATATACTGAGTGTATATAAAAGCTGTGAAAATATTCACTATGATATGTTGTTCACATATGTCAATCATAGGTTTCACATTTAAATTCTAAAAATATGCATTTGACAAGCTTTTAAAAGATTGCTTACCATGTAATGTTATACATCATTGAAGTTTAAATATGTTCTTGCTACTGGATACATATAAAAGCTGAGGAAGTGTTCACTTTGATATTGTTTACAGAATACAACCCCTTAATCCATTTTTTTTCATAGTAGAATGAAATCCATAGTGTGTGAATGTGTGTGTGTGTGCTTAAGACAAAAGTGAGAATTGAGATATTATCAGTAAAGGTAAAAAATAAAAGGATACTGTGTCTTTTGTTGTCAATTGTCACCTTCCTAGGATCTAGAATTATCGTAGGACAGGCCTCCAAGGATGCCTGGTGGGTAATATCTTGATTACATTAATTCATGTGAGGAGACACATCTTACCTGTGGATGGGGCCCTTCCCTGGACAGAGGATCTGGGGAAAGCATGAAATGGGAGAAAACACAGTGAACAGGTAAACAGCAGTAGGTATTCATCTTTCTTTGCCTCTTAACTGTTGATGCAGCGTGACCAGCTGCTTCAAGCTCTTCTTGCTTGACTTCCACACCAGGATGTGCTATACCTAGAACTGTGGTCTAAAGTAAACCTCTGTCCCGTATTTACCTTCTATCGAGAGGTCCTATTTGCAACTAGAAAAGCAACTAAGGCAGATATACAGATCTAATTGCATCTATGCCTAGATTCACTCAAAGTTTTCTATAGTGACATATTCTATTGGTTTAAAAAAGACTTATATCACCGGGCAGTGGTGACACACGCCTTTAATCCCAGCACTCGGGAGACAGAGGCAGGCGTATGTGAGTTTGAGACCAACCTGGTCTACAAGAGCTAGTTCCAGGACAGGCTCCAAAGCTACAGAGAAACCCTGTCTCAAAAAACCAAAAAAAAAAAAAAACCACTTATATTACAACCACAGATGTATATATCATGGCAAAAATATCCCTACTTTAAAACACACCTATGGATAATGGTGGGCATTTTATGGACTTGACTTTTGGCCAAACTTGCATTTCTTTTTAATTAATAAGATGGGTGGAGGTTTACGGTGCTAAATAAAAATTAAAATTTATCCTAATATAAAAGTTAAAGGTTTGAACATAGTGTCTAATTTTGTGTTGAATTAGAAATATACCTGAGACAAAGCTTAGACTCAAGTAGTCTAGGCATCAAACTGACAAAAAACAACAGTAGGGAAGTGAGATTAGAAAGAAATAATGACAGTAAAGATGGGATGTCAAACTGTCACCACTGTGGAATTTGGAGCGTGAGTTCCACAGTAAATGGTGCATTGACTTCAAAAATATTCTTCCATAATGCAATACCTTTGTATTTTAAAAATAATTGTTTTTAAAACTAATTTATTCTTGTCACCAAGCTAGCAGATGAGAGAAGAACAGATTTATTCATAAGAGAATGACATTCATATGTCCTTCTGTAAGCCCATAAAGGTGACACAGGTAAGATGGAAGTAGAAACCAGAAGTCAGTCTTATGTTTATTCCCAATATCACCAACCTAGACACACCCTCATGTCTTTTTTCAATTTTTACTAGCAAATCTCTCCAAGTCATTTTGAGTCTATTGCCTCTGAGGTTTTATTTTTAATTTGCAAAATAACAGCTCTTATTTGCATATATTAGTTCACACACACGAAAACCTCCTCACTCAATCATATATCCACAGTTAGTTCCCTGAATATTGTCAAGCACTTTGGCATTAGGAGCTAAACCCGTCCATGTGGATCACTGAGTAGGAACACTGTGCCAGTGGGCTTCACTATCTTTCCAGTGCAGGCTGTGCAGCCAGGGGAAAAGTGAGCTGTTAATTTTGCTTTATACTTATCTATAAGTTTTCATTTGCTGCCAACTTTGAAAATTACATGGCAATAAGAGCAAGGCAGCTAATCACAAGCAAGGGATCCCCTGAGAACTATTTACATTTTATTTTAGGAAGGATTTCTGTGGCTGTGGAGGCATCTAATGATCAAAAAAAAATCCAAAATAATTCAATAAATCAAAATCTTGAAATTACTATCCCACTTAGGTAGGATAGCAATACCAGGCCTTGCCATGTGGGCCTTGTATTAATTTCCTGTCTATCTCTAGTTGGTGATAAACAGTATCAACTCACAAATTGGTTCACAGATTAGAAGGACGAATGTTGTAATGTGAGGGCTGAATACTCCAGAGTTCCAAGTTGGCAGAAGTTGAGAATTCCTCAGGGATATGAGGTAGGAGGAAAGTAAAGTGGAAGCTAGCTTTTTGTGAATACCCTTTACCTGGGAATTAAAGTATCTGGCATTTTCTTTTATTCAGTAACCATGCTTTCCCAGCACAGTGTCTACTAGCATTTTGTTAAAGAATGGACGTTACAGTGTATAGTTAAGAAGATAAGAACCATGCTTTCATTAAAGCTACATTGTAACCAAGATATATGTGCAAATAGTAATGAAAAGAGAGGGGAAGAAAATAAGATAGTATTTTGGTCTACATAGGAAAATTTTAGTAGGAGTTAGTTTATTCTCTCT
>JAQHUG010000041.1:9390605-9428105 GCA_028555095.1 Dicrostonyx torquatus | reverse complement strand
GCTTGCCGAGGTCTTTTTCTTCTAGCTAGAGGGGGAAATGCTATTCTCTTTTTCCAGGCAATTATAGGCCCCAAAGATTGAAACTTGGTATATAGCTCTTTAATCTCAGCAGATATTTATGGTTAAACATTAGACTTTTAGGATTCCAGATGTCAGGGTATTAAAATATAAAGACACAGTGGAGTCTCAGAAAATATTAGACTGTGGGATATGCGGCTTGCAAGGGACTTTTATCCCAAGCAGAGAGAGACAGGCTTCCAGTGGTACTTTTTGACACCCAAAGAGCAACTTTGATCCACCTCATTTTCTCACTCTCCTGGGTCTCCAGGCAGTATAGCATAACACCATTTGATTGCTGTCCAGAGTAGTCCATGCTTTGAGTTGCAATGATATTCATGTGTGATTTCTATAGGATGATGTGAAAAGGAGGAAACACACTGGAGGTTATTTCTTTACCTTTTCACAATGTAGACATTGATTATATCATCCTCCAAATCTTCCATTCATGACTATGACTAGCACTGTCTCTGGCTCCCTGCTGTGTCATTAATTATCTCACTAATGACACGAACATGATCTGCCCTATGAGATATGTATTCTTACTGCCTCCATTTTATAGGAGCAGCAACTGATGTGGAGCTATTGGCTCATTGTCCAAGTCATGTAGCTAATTAACGAGAGATTCAGGACCTAGCAGTGTTCTTAAGTCGAAGTTATATTGTTGCAGTACTGCAAGGGTTTTTCTCTCATCCTACCCTGTGTTCTTCTACGCAGTCTATCTTAGATCTACCAGTCTTCTAGCAAACAACACTCAAAATCAAGCAAACTGAGACAATAGTGGTTATTCTAGCAACTATCCCCTTCAACCCTGCAAGAATCCTAGTTCTCATTTGCTCGATCCTCTCCTTTGTAGCACTCTGTGTTTATGACAGGTTATAAGCACCTTCTGTAATTCTTCCAACACCTTACTATGTTGTCATGGTTGTTATTCACCTGAAAGAACTGGGCACTATAGGGTGTTAGAGAAATTAACTCTTTTTTTCATGATGTAACAGAATGTTTGGAACCCAAATTTAATGCTATCCTTGTTGGAATCAGGAGCTTAAGTTCATAGCTACTTCTGGATAATTATGACATGATCTTTATTATCTAGTGAAGTTCTACAAAGAGTTGTGTTAACTGAATAATTTGTATCCTCTCACCTTATGTGGGAGTAGATATATTTTTAAATTTTTAAACCATCTACCATCAATTATAACTGCAATATAATAACAATCACAAGGTCTCATTCTGTTTCTCTTTTTCTTGATCTCTCTCTACCCATCCATCCTTATCTCTCCCTCCCTCTCTCCTTCTATCTCTCTCTCTTTATATATATATATATACACATACACACACACACATATATATATATACACACACACATAAATATGGCTATTTTCTCCATGTACAAAATAAATGTTCCATATCATAGCCAAGAAAATGATTGTTTTTATTGCTAACCTAGGAGGCTATATGACAACAGCTTTAGTCCTTGGTTAGAATTTCATTTTGGCAATTTCCAGTAGCTTTCCTACCTCTCTATAGTGGGTTACTATGGGTATAATTCTCAGTTGAGTGTTTATTTTATTGAGTGTCCAGTGACATCAAGAAGCATGCACTGACTGAACGTACAAGGGGAGGTATTAAGGTAGAATGAGACAGTTTCTGCTCTCTTCCGGTGGGACAAGTGGGCCAGACTGTAATATCACCTGCAAGAACATAGTTAAAGTGATACCCCGAGAAGATCACAGATAGCCAAGGATATGGACAAAATCATTAGGGAAGAGACAGAATTTGTGGTGAGCAGAACCCAATTTGTGAAATGCTGAAACAGCTGGAGGGAGAACAGAGTGCTGTGAAGCCCTTCCAAGCTGTTGCACTCAAATAAAATTTTTATTTTTACTTTCTATGTATGTGTGCTTTGCTGCATGCATATATATGTATGTATGTCATATATGTAGTGCCCGCACAGGTCAGAAGAGAACATCAGATCCCCTGAAACAGGAATTTTGGATGGTTGTGAGCTATCGTGTGGGTGCTGAGAATTGAACTCCAGTCTGCTGAAGGAGCAGAAAGTGCTCTTAAGCACTGAGCCATCTCTCCAGACCTGGATGGTGCACTCTTAGACTCAGAAACTGTGATTCTCTGCACAAGATATGGAAAAGATTGTCCCATCAACACTATCATTGAGAAATAAAGGCTTTCGCTAGGGCCTGTCTTTCTTTCTCTGGACATTTTTGAGGGAAAGGAGAGAGATTTTCTTCAGTTGGTGTAGCCGGCAGTAAGACATTCATGCTCCTCTAAACAGTCACTCACCCACAATCCCAAAGCATCCCTAAAGAGCTCATTGGGCCAACATAGAGAAAACAGGTATGCAAGTAGAAGTGGCAGTTGAGAAGAGGAGAAAGACAATAGAGAATAGCAGGGGTGAGTGTCATTGAAATACAGCGTGTCCATTCATGAAATGCCATAATGGGGAATATTATCTGCAATTAATACATAGTAATACAAATAACAGACAAAGAAATAAATCAATGGGTTTTATCAGGAGGTAGGCATACACATTGTGTGGCCCTGTCTTCAGTGTGACGCTGTTGCTGGCTTCTCCATGCAGGTGGGTCTCTGTATCTAGATGAGCTGCCTCTGTCTATTCTTTGTCCTGCTCTCCTCTGATTGTTGAGCCAGCATCCTGTCTCATCAGGATTCAAGGACCATGAAGGCAAAGAAGTCGTGATCTTTAGTGTAATTCCCATGTTTCACTTCCTTTTCTTGTTCCTATGAACAAATACCCTGACAAAAACAACTTGAAAAGAACTGGTTTAATTAAGTCATAATTTCCTCACTGCCAGAGAATCTGCGTGCCCAGAACCTGAAACAGCTTAGTCCCGTTCTTTCCACAGTCAGAAGCAGAGAGCAGTGAATTAGCTAAGCTTGGTTTCTCTACTTTTGTGCAGACCGGTATCCTCTACCTAGGGAATGGTGCCGCCCGCAGCGGGTGAGTCTTTCCACCCAACCGACCTGCACAAATTCTAGTTTTGTCAAGTTGACAATTAATGCTATCACATTCTAGAAAAAAATATATGTTTAGTACACACCAAAAAAGTGACTAATGAAGGAAAAGAATGTTAACAATTGAATATTATTTTCAGCCAGCTATTCGACAAAGTTTACAGTTTTGATTTGATTGGTGTATAATATCCTTTTAACACTTTTCAAGAATGTTCCCAGTCACTGAACTCAGGAAACTGAAAAAATACATTCCACCATCAAATTATTTCTGAAAACTCTATGCATATTTTAGAGATTTAATGTTTATCTTAATAAATTAAAGATACATTGTACAATTAAATTAAAAACTATTTAATTTTGTATAATTTTTTTTAACTGGAGAAGACTTGTTACTTGTTTATACTTGAAACTAGTATACTTAAAAATGAATCTGGGGGACATATTGTCTCCTATCAAGCTGTTGGTCCATACAAACTGGTTGGAAAGAAATGATAATATTAGAAAGTCTTATATTTGGGTCAGTTTAATCAGTTTCATTCTTCATTCACCACACAGGGCTTTCTTCCTTCTATTTCCTAATACTTCAGTCTTAATGTCTAGGATGTTCCTTCTGTAATTTCAACCTAGTGACCTAATTTGTTTTCTTTTATAGAAGTATATAAGTTGAATTCTTTCCCATATAATATCGTTTTAGATATTAAAAAACAATAAAACAAAGAATTTATGGCTAACTAATAATCTTTTAAGAGTAAACATCTAGGGGCTAAGCAGGTAAGAGGGCTTGCTGCTCTAGTAGAGGATTTGAATTCGCCTCCTAGCACCTCCATAAGACACAGACCTATAAATCCTGTTCCAGGGGATTCACAGACACCTGCACATAAACTAATGCAGGCACACTACACATAAATGAAAATACCATATAAACTGTGAAAAGCACTAAGTCTAAATTCTTCCAGTTGGAACAAACAATAGTTTAGGCTTTGTGCTTCTCATTTTTAAATTATTATAATCTGATTTTGAAAGAATATGCATTATATGAAATTTGCAGCTTAACCACTTTAAGCATTTAGTTCAGTGGTATTAAATGCTTTCTTCAGGTCATGGAAAAATCGCTACTCTTTATCTTTATAAGTTTTTTCATCTTGTAATACACAAATTCTACACCCATTAAACAGTAACTGTGGATCCCTCTTCTCCCTTCATCCCCAGCAGTCATCACTGTATTTCATGTTTGTATGACTTTGTCTACTCTAAGTGACTTAGATAAATATGACCACACATGTCTCCTATGAATGACTCATTTCACTTAGAATAATGTTCACAAGGTCTATACAAATTGTAGCAAACTGAAGAATTTACTTCTCTCTGAAAGCCCAATATTCCATTCATCTGCCCATGGACATAGTTACATTATAGCTACTGTGAATTATGCTGCTACATACATGGTGTACACATACCTCTTATAAACTTTGTACTGAGTTCATTTGAACATATATGTAAAAGATTATATAACTCTATTTTTAGGGACTTTTGAGAAACATTGCGTATCATCTTTCCATAGTAGCTATACCATTTTATATTCCCATTCCCAGGACACATGATTTTCTCTTTGTCTATAGTCTCACTAACATTATTTCTCTCCCATATTAGGGATCCTAGTGAAATGAGGTGCTACTTCACTGTGGTTTTGACTTGCATGTCCTTATTGATGACTAGTGTTTTCATGCGATCATTGGTCATTTCTGTCTCTTCTTCGGGAATATTCCTTACTTTTTGTAAGACATTATTGCTTATTTGCTTAAAGTGATTCTTTAAAAAAATTTTTTGCAAGTTTTCTATACATGCTGGATGATTTCCAGGTTGGGGTGGTTTCTTAAGTTGCTGATAAGGTCTTTTGGTGAAAATTTAACTTTCCATAAAGAGATGGTTTGATTCATAAATTAATGTCAGTTTGTGACATTTCAAACAGTCTAGTATTACATTAACACATGAAATCAGATTTTAAAGTTAGAATCAGTTCATCAGTGTTTTTCACAACGTGTAGCAATTAAAGCTGACAATGACCCTTGCAGCACAGTATGGCCAGCAGACTTCATGTAAATCATGAAATGGTTTAAATTTTCTCAATATACCTTTTAAACAATTTAAAATATAAAAAATAAGAATAGGTGAAACTGAATTTAATAGCATCATTTAATTCAACATGATCAAAATAATCTTAAATCAATAAAACATTAGGACCATTTGTTCTTTATTTCTCATAGTATGTAATTTGTTATCTGTAGTTGTGGCTCATATAAATTCACAAAACATAATTGCTTTCAGAAATGTTATTATGAAAGACTTACGAATAAAAAGTAATCACAAAGCCAAATTAGCACGACCCCAAGTTATTACGTCTTAGTGATTTTTATACAGTTAAAGTAGTACATTTAATATAGAAGCCATAACACTTCACATTGAATTTTGCATTGTACCATTGAATATAACTTTATGTACTTACCTATCACCAAAAATAAAAAAATCTATGTCAGAGTTAAAGATAAAAAGGCAATTATCTTTATATTCTTCTTTATAACTTATGTCTATTACCCACTTTCAGTCTTTCCTCATCCCTAATATTTTAGTCTTTAAATTGTTCTCTTTTCTACATGTTATAGCCCACCCACATGCACACTTTTTATTTATATACATATAATATTCCCTAAATTCCATATATGAGGGAAAATGTGGATTCCTTCCTTTCTAAGATTATGGGATCTTACCTAATAGTTCATCCTCAGTTAATCTATTTCATGTAGTTTTGTGATCACATTCCTTTAGAACTGAACGTGAATGTATATAATTTTATTATTCCTCTCATGAGGGACAGCTGGGTTGACTCCAGTTCTTTGCTATGTTGAACAAATCACCAAGAAGCTTGGACCTGCCAGTGTCTCCCCTGTAGGGTAAAGGTTCTCTGAGGATATGCCCAGGGCTGAGATGCAATTTCATAATCACCATCTAGAGTTCACAGACTTTACTCTACAACTTTCTGCTATAATATATAAAATTAAATGAGTTCTTTAAAATGTACTTAAATATTTTGTGATTTCTAAATTATGTTTTGCATTTTAATGTGTATAATTTGAAATTTAAACTGTCATGTTCCACCAGGCCCCGGATACCAAGTACCTGTAACTATGATATGTGTAACATTCTTCCTTGTCTTGGAGGGATTTATGTTAGACAGTTGATTTCATTTTCCAACTCTTAGGTTGTCTATTCATCTCTGTTAAGCCATCTTTTATGAAGGAATTGTCTAAATCACACACAGACTGTTTTACTAACAATAGAAAAAGCCTCAGAATTAGATGATGCTGGGAGCATTTGATTGATCTAGATATCCAAATCAGTCAACAAAAGGGAGGAGCAGCTCACCTACTAGCCCTGGTTTGTTTGCCATTCTGGAGAAGTTCCATAGGAAAACACAGTCCTCTAATGAAATCATGGGGCTTTCTGAATCTGGGAGTTTTCCTCCCCAAGGAAGCAATCCTTTATGAGAAAACTACTTTTATTAGAAAAACTTTTCAAAGCCTTACTGATGAGAAACACTAATATCAGTATTCCACAGGAAGGGGTAGGCATGTAGGTTACTGTTCCCACATGTTCCATGTTTGTAGACACATATATATCGCACTGGCATGCTAGAAAACATTTTAATTGAAGGGAATAGTTGTGCAGTTATATCATACATAAAGCACTTCTTTCTTGCTAATATAATAACAAAACAAAATTAATGAATGACATAATGATGTGTTGTTTTAATATTTTGACCTTGAAAGATTATTTCATTGGTTTTCAGTCTCTCCTTTAATATTTATGTTTTCAGCAGATGTAAATGATGAATGGTCTGTGATATATTGAATGTGATCATTAATAACATCCCAATGATTGTGGTCTGGGAGATGGCTCAGCAGTTAATATTGCTTACTACTTTTGCAGATGACTGGACTTCATTTCCCAGCACCCACGTAAGGCTCGAAGTAGCTGTAATGGGTAGCTTCAGAGGATCCCCTGCTCTCCTGGCCTCTGCAGGCGTTTGAGCACACTCACACATACACATGAAAAACTTAAAAATCCTGTACAAAGAGATATTGATGGGATTTTTTAATCCCAGAAATATATGTAGGAACATTTGAGAATGTAATTGTAATAATATTTGTGAATAAAAAATTAACTAAGAGATAGAATATACACCACATCCAACCCCTAGCTTGGGGAGATGTTTAAGCTGCCATATGAAAAATCATATGTTTCTGTTACTTAATATATTAATAGGATTAATGCCAGAAAATGACATTTATATTATCACTAAAAATACTCAAAATGAATTGGTTTTTATAAAAACTCGTGAAAGAAATGAACAATTAAGAAAAAAATCTTCCTAGCTCTGTCAGCTGATCTCTGTGGTCTGGAATTAAGGACTCTCAGCACCAATTCTTTTCTGCTTTACCTCCTTCACAGAAGACATAGTGATAAAAATTCAATTTAAGGTTCTGAGAGTAATTGCAATGAATAAGGAGAGTTGAAACTAATTTTTAGGTTGCTATGGATAGTAATATTTTCCCTTTGGAATAATGCTGAGGACACTGTTTTGGAATACTGATGGTACAGAAACTAGCATATGCACACTTCCAAACCATATTCTCTCTCCATTGAACATGTCAGGGGCAAAGAACGAGACAGCATGGGTCGACAGAGTACATACGAAGCCTCAGCCCCATGCCCTAAGAGCTGCTAAGCACTACGTGAGACATAGTGCCTTCTTTCCTACTTCTGTCACTGGCTCCTCATCATGGCTTTCTTTGGGATGTGCAGCACACCGAAGTTGGCTCTTGTGTTTATTTTTTATTGTTACTACAGCAGGAAACTAATACACTAGTGCCCTGAAATACAGTGTACTATCTTATAGCCCAAGAGGAAAAAAAATGTGGTGAACTTGCCTCATTTCAATTCTATATGGGTGAAGCTAACATCACATTCTTCAGTCTGTGGCTATGAATCTACATTCAGATTATTAGGCTCTGGAACGGATTCAGTTCCATGCGGTTGTAGGACTGACAGGGCCATTTCCTCTCTACACATAGGTTGAAGGTCATGCTCACCTTTTAAGGCATACCTGGCTTGGAGCTCCTATTATTTTCAATGCATGCACAAATGAAATTGTACTTTCTGCATGCTTTTGATTTTCTTTACTTTCTCTTCTGCATCTCTGATTTCAGCCAGGAAGTTTTCTCCTTCCAAATGCTTTTTGTGCTGATTAATCTTCCTGCTGTGTGATCTGTAGCCTTAAACTGGGTATGGTAGAACACACTTATACATCATAAAGATCAGGAGGCTGAGACAGAAGGATGGTGAGTTTCAGGCTAACTGGATTACATAGTCAGATTCTGTTTCAAACAAACAAACAAAACTATACCCATTATCATGTCCGTAAAGCCCCATTGCCATGGTCACATATTCATTCTATGGGATTAAATACCTTGGGAGAAGAGGCATGCCATAGTTCTTTGCAAATCCTTAATGTTAGCTATGCAAGGCAAAATAGTAAGAACTAAAGACTAGAAACGCTCAGCTCAAGCTATCTGTGCAAGATTTTCCTGTGTTAGGAAAGAAGTTGGGGTTTATTTACCTTCTTGCAGAACCACTGTGGATCTGAAGGATCGGATCTGTAATCCCTTTGCAGGCTAAACAAGTTTTTAATTGGGAAACAGTAGAACCTGATTGTCTTTGACATGATGATGAAATACCAAGAATCTTAATCTGCCTTTTGCTTCTTTTTTTGACACAGTTGAAAGCAAGGAAGCGCCTTACTTTAACATGCATTTTAGACGTGTACTTTGCTCTTTGTATGTTAAGTGCCTGTGTTTCCTATCCACTGTCTTTTGGATATTTACTGTACTATTGATTCAAAATCTAGTCAGCATTTGCTTCCGCCACCAATTGCCCCTGAGTTAATGGAAGTAGAATTTAGGCATTAGGAACTTCTGGTTGTCCGGTGCCTGATGGTGCTCGGTGACACAACTGTGAACTTCTGCAATCAAGGAGAGAAGCTCATTTTCGCTGGATCTCTCAAACACATCTATAGCCCACCCAAATAGCTGAGTGTGAGCTTGCAGAAGCTTAGATGAGGGAGCACTGCATTTTGCAGCAATTAATTTTGCAGAGGAAGCAGTCTGTTCAAAGATGCCTGCAGCACTCACTAAAATGGGGGTTGTTTTTCAAGGCCACTGGAGCTGCATTTGGCTAAGGCTGGCTCATCAACAAAACAACAATGCTAAAATATGGCCTTCTGGGTTTTTGCAAAAGAAAGGACTAGACGGGCATTGAATTATGCTCACCTGCTAGAACTGGGCAAAGTCATAATTGTTTAGCCCTGTAGCACAAACCTGCAAGGGTTAAAATGACAGAGATATTAGTTTGTGATGGCTAAAATTGTGGGCTTGAAGCTCTCGGCGATACGCAGACTGTTATTTACCGGACTTGGTCGATTTACTTCTTAATGCAATAATGACCTGTGAAATGAAACGTGAGCTAGACAATTGTTCCTCATTGTTTCCACTGCAACATCCTTTCATACCCCATTAAGCCACCATTAATTCCATATGAAAGAGAGTCACGCACAAGCACCAATGGGCCCTTCCTTTCGTTCTCGGACTTCCTTGCCCACATAATTATGATTTTATCCTTTCTTTATACTTTTTCCTTCCTTCTTCCCTTCTTTTCTTCCCCTGGAATATGGAAATATCAGGGTACATAGTGAAAAATTCCTCTTAATCAATGCTTCTAAAACTGAGCAAGGCATCACATACATGATGCGTGAATGACTTTGCCATTTCCTAGTACAAAATATAATGGTGGCAGAAAAGTTTTTAAACAAGGAGCCTTCGTTTCTGACCTCCTGAAATTGATGTACTGATGTGTAGAATAACCTCCAGGGCAAAGGCAAACCTATGCACTGGCTAAGTCAGGGTGGGGCTTTCTAGAAGAGTAATGCATAGACATCACAAGACATCTCCTTCCCCATTTTTTCAGCTGCTGGAGTAGTTTTGACTTAGTTTTTATTTCTTGATCTACTTTAACTTTTCCATGATGATCCTGAGCAAGAAAAGGAAAGCTCATTCATGAATCTGTAGGATTTCTTTCTTCCAACCCTGTTCTATGCACTGTACCACAAACTAGGATCATCTTCATTTTCTCTTCAGTTTTATGGTTGCTGCTGTTGTTAGCATGACTGCTGCCTCATCCTCATTTCTGTCCCCGAGGGCACAGTGTCTTGCAGTAATCAAATGTCCTTTAGCCTCTTTTTCAGGACACTTGTGCCTACTCTCACAGCTTAGCAGATAGTGGAAGCTATTCCTTTCAATTCAGAAGTCATAACTTGATCAAATTCACATTGTCCCCTTTGGATATGCACAGGTAATGTTCATAGATAGTGAAGGGTACAGCATAGGTGTGTGTGTGACTGAGATCCAACCCAGGGTCTTAGGACAGAAGTGCAAATGTTCTACCACAGACACACACCCTAACTTACTGGAGCCGTAAGACAGATTCATAAGTGCAATGATCCTAGCACAAGAATGCAAAACATTAATCTTGTACTAAATTAAATACAGCAAAATTAAATAAGATTGGTTTTTGCTCTGGTTAATCTCAGTGAGTAACAAAACAAAATGAATAGGTGTGAATGCGAGAGTGAGATTTGCAAAGAGATAGGAGTGTTGACAGGGATGTTACGGGCATGAGAGTAAGAGTGGCCAGTGTGTGTGGCGTGCATGTGTGAAATTATAAATAAAATTTCAACACTCCACAGTAAATGGTGGAAATAAAATAAAAGCACAAAAACGTAAAAGTACACATACCGTCACAGTAGATCATAGGGCATGTCTCATCATCTTTTTTTTTGCACTAAGGACTGAACTCTGTTCGTGCTAAACAACTGCTCTTCCTCGAGCTACACACTCAGCAACAGCTTCTTCTCTCTACACTTTTATTTTAATGACCATGATTAGAGATAGGTAGGCTGCCACCTTTGGAAATGCTCCTCATTCAATTTTCTAACATCTCTCAAAATTGTTCTACTTGGCTTTAATTTTTCTCCAGTCATCAATAGTTTCCTGAGAATTAAATGTGGTATTTGTTTCTCAGTTTCTACCTAGGAATTAGAAAGTCCATATTTCTCAGTTTCTGCCTCCCCAAGAAGACCATGTGTGTATGTGTGGGGAGGAGTGAGGAATGGATGTGTGCCAGAATGAAGCTCGGCCTCTTCGTTACAATGACAGAAATCTACTCAGATATTCCCTAGGAATCACACTGTTATTATACTAAGCTTATACCTGATTATTTCCTGGGTGTTTTGTTTTTGTACAAAACACAGCTATGTATTTATTTCTGTTGCAGTATATATTATGCAAGTATCAGGAACAAACCAACTCTTTTAAATTTTTGAAGCTCATCATAACAGACTTTTACTCTTCATCTTAACTAAAAGGGTGAGATGACTCAAAACACATTTTTAGCTGCCTTCCCAAGCTAACAGCCTGATGTTAGGCTGCCTCTAGGAAGGATAATTAAAAGAGAAATGAAGTTAGTACAGTAAAAAAATGATTTATTGTTATTATTATTATTTTTGGTGTTTTGAGACAGGGTTTCTCTGTAGCTTTGGAGCCTGTCCTGGAACTAGCTTTTGTTTTTTTAATGAGTTTATTTCTTTAAAAGAAAACAATAGCCGAGTAACTCATTACAGTGCCAAGTGGGCCCACCCCTGTATTTTATGTTGTAAGAAAGTTGCACCAAGTGTTTCCTCTGCTTCCTTGCTCACCCTAGCAGAGGATTGTGCCACACATTCAACCTTTGAACATAGTGATGTCGTTCATTCACTTTACATTTTGCTTAGAACTGTTAATGATATTAGTCTGTAGCAATAACTCCCTTCCCCAATCACATTATAATCTCTTTGAGGGCAGGAGAAATTAATTATGCTAATTTTAGTTTAATTTGACAAACCAGTATCAATTCTGCATCACAATGTAATAAAAATTTCTACTCTTACCACATCTACCCTCCCAGCCCACTGGCTGGAGTCTTTTTCATTTCAGAAACGGTTAAATGCTTTGTTATTTTTCTAAGAATTGGAAAGTAAACATCACTTTCATCATTTTCAGTACGAAAACACTTGAATTGCATAGGATTTTGGGCCTTGCATAAGAGTATATATATATATCTCAAGTGAGAAAGTTAGGGTCATAGGATATGTGCTCAGGGTGGTGTGTTGTATGTGTGTGCATGTGTGTTTGTTTGTGTGTATGTGTGTTACTGAAAATTTAAGTCAGGGTTTCATGTATCCTTCTAGAAGAATGCTCTCACTGTTATTTACACCGTGAGTAATATTAAGACTTAAGTATTTTTTTTAATGAGTTTTGAAATAGAAGCTATAATACAGGTCTTCATACACTGACCAGGTTGTCTCCTGCCTCAGCTTCTCAAGCAGAGAAAATTAATAGTGTGTAACATCATGTCAGCCATGTCTAAGACTTTCATGATTCACTGTCCATGATTCTCTCTTCTTATTATTCAAAACATCCATTTCCTTTCTTATCCTGTATTCTGACTTGGCCCTGATGGGGGTAATTTAGAAGGAGGGACAACTGAAATTGTCAACTCTAATCCGAAATGAAATATTAACCTCTATTTCTGAATGCAATACTCAAAGAGTGCTTGTTGGCATAGATTTGCCATTTTTGAGGGGAAAGCAGAGGGCTTTCCAAATTGAATATAAACATGAATAAAGAAATCAGATATTATAAGACTTTGGGTATTTTCATTTGGATATAGCATGGAGAAGATGTTGAGAAGAGCCAGGGTGTAGCCCTCTGTTTGGAGAGTCTTCAATGCCAGGCCGAAAGTCCTAATAGTACTTCTGTTGACTTCAGTAACCTTTAGAAAGCTTTAAAAAATTCAGAATAGTGGAGGAGTTTAGGAAGTTGGGCTTCAGAAGATTAATCAGGCTGCAGGAAACAGGGTGAAGAATGGATGAAGTAGGAACCAAAAGGAAAAACATATTAGGACAGTGTCCCAATTGTTGAGATTTGAAAGAAATGCATTGACCTGGAAGAGATTAATGACAACCAGGATGGGAAGGATGGCACCAACCAAAGAAGTGATTGAGCGACAATGAAGTGGGTCTCTTATACTGACTTTTTGAGTGCTCTGGAAGTGAAAACAACAATAGCTCTTTTTTGTGCAGACACAGTGCATCTCAGAAGATGGAGGTTTTAGTAACAGATATGGGGGAATAAATAAGAAAAGTGCAGATGCCTATGCTTTGCCTTAGTGAGTTTGGGTATCTGGTGCCTCAGGGAGTCGATACCCAGATTTTCAGCTATATTTGAAAACTCTGAGATTGGAGCATGAGTGAGAAAGTAAAACTAGACTCAAACAGAAGTTATCTGGAGTAAAAATATTAGGTAAAGATACAATCCATGTAATTGTAAAGAAAAGAAAGAGAAAACAAACTGAAGTGAGAACACTAGGGACTGCATAGAGAGACTTTGTTTGAGAATGTTGCTAAGTAACTGAGCAATGTATGACATTTTCCTATTTGCCAGAGAACAAGAGAGTGGTACGATGACTCATTGTGGCTGCAGAAGCCCTGGCTTCTATGTCATTACCTGTTTTCTTTCTGAGGTGCTCCAAAGAAAACAATAAGCTCTGACACACAGAGAGGGGGTACAAAGATGCTGTGCCAGTCATCTGTACCTGTTGATGAAAAAAATAATAGATGGAGATACAATGTAACTTGAGATCTTGTCCCCATCTTGGCTCTTCTCACCCTTACATATTTCTCTGTTCCATGTCAAAATATGTATGTTTATCCATTTATGGAGTCATTTATTCAACAGATAAAAAGATAACATTTACTGTATGTCAGATAAGTGTTATAAAGAGACTAATGTAAATGATATCCTAATGATTTATTAAAGTCAACAATGGGATAGGATATATATCATATATACATGTATCTTCTTATATCTGTATACATGAACAGAAATGTATAATGATAAATGCATTGAGAAGTAAAATGAGCATGCTGATAAATACTTCAGAATTAAAAATACCGATGTTGGTGGAGAGTGGAGGACTGTCAGTGAAGGCTGTGTTTCGAAATGTTAAACTGGATTTAAAACTGAGCAAGAGTTGTGTAGGTAATCCTATGGAAGCAAGCTTCTTAGATACAAGGTCCCAAGGGGGAAGGAGTCTGTATATCTAAGAAAAGAGATGGAAGGGTGAATGTGGGTGACAATCACATGTAGTGAGAATGGACTAGTGGATAAAATTCAAGTCTTAGGTAAGTCTCAGGGAAAATGAAAACTTATTATTTTTGCTGTAAAGACTGGTGTAATGTGTGTTGCATTTTCCAAACTGTGAAAATGGAAGACGTGTGACAGGGTGTGTATGAGAACAATAAACTAGCAATGTTATCCCAAGACTCCACTTGATAATTGAAATTACCCTAGTAGACAGTAATTGATATTTATTAACTTCCTGAAAATTATAAAAGTATTTAATATAAGACATTGTCAATATAACTGATAAAAAGTTGTTTGTGTATCTACTATGTGTACATCTAAAAGCTTTCTTCATGTTGAGAATACCAAATACATGTAATTCACAAGGACTATTAAAGGCTGGTAATTTTTAAAATATACAGTTAAAATTATTTTATAGTTTTGCAGGTATATGGAAAAACATACATGCTTGCATGCATGCAGACACATTTACATATATATATTTACATATATTCACATATATGTGTGTATGTTTAGTGTATGTATATACATATGTGTGTGTGTATATATATATGTGTGTGTGTGTGTGTGTGTGTGTAAAATGTACATGCCTGGTACCTGTGGAGGTCAGAAGAGGGCATTAAACTGTAGTATGAGGTGCAGAGGGCTGTGTCTCACCGCAGCTAGCTTATACCCGAAATAACCACATGGAAATTGTATTAATTAAATTACTGCCTGGCCCATTATTTCTAACCTCTTATACATATTAGTTTAATTCATATCTAGTAATTTGTATATCACCATGTGTTCGTGGCTTACCGGAAAGATTCTAACCAAAGTCCATCTTGGGCTGGAGAAACATGGCATCTGCCCCAGTGCCTTCTCTCTCCCAGTCTTCTGTTCTGTCTACTCTGCCCACCTAAGGGCTGCCCTATGAAAAAGCCAAGGCAGTCTCTTTATTTAACCAATGAACACAACAGAAATACAGAAGGACCGTCCTACACCATTAGACACCCTGGAACTGAAATAATAGAAGGTTGTGAGTCACCATGTGAGTGCTAGAAATCAAACATGGACCATTGGAAAAGCAGGCAGTTCTGTGGACCCCTAGACTTCTTTTTTTTTAACTAACAAAAGGCTTATGGAGATAAGTCAGAGTCATTTACAGAACTGAGCTTTTGAGGTTTAAAATTGGTCATATTCATCAAAAACTGCTAGACTTTGCTTTGTTATTAAATTTTGCAAAAAGCATAACAAAAATTTTTGCTCAAAGAATACAATATAATTTGCTTAATATATTTTCTGCAATTAAAATATTAGAAAATTTGATTTGTAGTTCTACAGAAATATGAAGTAGCTGCTGTCCATTGTAAAAAGAAGCCTCTCTGACAAAACCTGAATTAATCCAAGGGTTTATGACAACATTTAGCAAAGCAACAGTAGTGGTTCCTCCCTAGACCTTATGGCATCCCTAGCATTGGGTTCTTGTCCATGTTTACAGCACCAGGTATGAATTTCCTCAAGTGGAACAGGCTTCATTAATTCTATCAATTCTATATTTCATCTCCTATTTTAATTCTCAAACGAATTTTATAAATCAGTGATTCTTATGTGCAGTTTGGTGACAAATTTTGTCCTGTAGACAACCTTCAGCAGTCTTTGAAGACATTTCTGTTTGTGAGATGAAGGCAGTGCCACTGGTTTCCACTAGGTAGAGATCAGGACAACTTTCGAACATCTTATAGTACAACACACTCTGCCCCGCAACAGAAAATTTTGCAGCCCCAAAGGTCAATATTTCTGAGGATAATGGCTCTGGCTCCAAGTGATTTCATTTCAGACCGATAGGAAAAAAAACTGCACAGAACATCATCTATCCCTTCTGTTGACACACTCATCCTGTGGCATCCCATCACAGATTTCAGAAGCGTCACTTTCTGACTGACATCCAAAACAGGCTCTATATTGTGTAAGTACTTGGAATTGGCTATTCGTTGTATCTTTCAGTGATACTGTCATGTAAAATATATTAGTATGTGGTCATTCCAGTGGCTAGAGTTTTCACAAACCTCTGTGAGCTACATGTCGAATTAAATGAAGCAATGGGATATCAGAGCATTTTACTATGAAAGTACAATTTCTTGCCATACTATAAGCAGTCAAATGATTATTTCTCTGAACGTAAGTATGAAATGAACTGGAGGCACATGACCATTGAATTGTGTTTGCTCTCATCTTGATTCAGCACTTGCAAGTAACAACACATTGATCTGCATTATCAACTTGAAATTCCATTTCTTTTTTATTTGATTATATCTCCATTTATAGTTGTTCCCATTTTGTGTGACAGAAGCTGGAAATATCATAAATCCTTTTCACTGAGAACATCTCTATTTATCTACAGATCAGATGACAGATAGCAAATGTTATTTAATGATTGGGACACAGTATCACAGTATAATCTTCTCTCCGTGCTCAGTGTCAAGTCCTGCCAGTAATAGTCTTGCTGCCTAAGCTTCAGGTAGATAATTTTTAAAAGGAGTTTTTACTGTTTCTTTTGATTCTCTAGAAATTTTAACTCCTAAGACACAGTGGCTAGACCACACTTGCAGTGTGTAAAAACTAGTGAAATGGGCTCTTGTTTGTTTGGAACATAAAGACATTTATTTCCCCAGCTTCCATTTCCAGAGAAAGTAATTGTGATAGGCTCAGTGTGCTGACAATTCCTAGGACACTAAAACTGTCCTCAGTGGGAAAGTAGTCATATGCATAGAGAAAATGCATGGGTAAATCTTGCTTGAGGCTGAGGATGTAGTGGTTCAAGATGGCATGCTTTGAAGACAGCAGGGTTTACCTTCCTCCTCCAACGCTTATCAAAAGTGCTAAACATTGTGCCTTCAATTCTACAAAACAATCTGGATCTATTGTGATATTGTGGAAGTTTGACTAGGAATGGTCTCCATAAATTCATATATTTAAATTCTTGATCACTAAGGAGTCACTCTACTTGACAGGGATTAGGAGGTATGGTTTTGTTGGAGGAAGTGTGTCATGAGGGGTGGGATTCAGGGTTTCAAATGTTCAAGCCAGGACCAATGTCTTTTCCTGTTGCCTAACAACAAAGATGTAGAACTCTCAGCTGCCTCTCTAGCACCATGTCTGCCTGTGTACTCCCATGTTTTCCACCAGGAAGACAGTGGACTAAACCTCTGAATGTAATCAAGCCCCAGTTAAATGCTTTCTTTTATGAATTGCTATGGTCATGGCATCTCTTCAGAGCAATAGAATACTGACTAAGACAGATATTAACGTTTTTGGGTATTTTTTTGGGGGGAGGCATACATAGATCACTACTAAAACACATTTCTTAAGTGTTTATAGTGAGAATAGTAGCAGATAAAGGGCATTGTAGTCAGGAGCTTCCCATACTGTTGGCTAGTGCAGTCAATCTCTTTGAGAACAAGCTACTCTCTTCTGTAATGATTTCTCATGTTCAGAAGCCCCTGGTCCTTCCACTTTCTTCCCAGAATGTTTTTCTTGCCATGCCTGGTGTGTGGACACTTACACAGAATATTATTAACTGGTGTAAAGTAGGGAGTCATAATGCTTAAGAATTTTTAACAATATATCACTACCTGGCTTGTGCATCTAGAGGATCCTATAATCCTTTCCACACTGAAGGAAAATTTAGATTATATAGACAGCATCCTGAGGCCTAGCAAGAACACAGTGTTTCCAGGCCCCTCCCCTCATTCCTGCTTCTCTACACTCTTTGTGACCGATGGCTTCTTTTCCTTCTGTCAGAAGGCTTTTTGGGTTTGGGATGGTGATAAGGGAGTTATCTCATTTTAGTCATTCTTGGTGTTTTCCCTTTCTTTTATGCACACTAATTAGACCTGGGGGAACACTAATAATTCTTCATATGGCTTTAAAATTTTTAATTAAATTTACCCATCTTCCTTCATCTTCAATTCCTTCCATACCTACTCCCACCATTTTTCTCCTCTCACTTTCTTGGGCTCTTTGTTTAAATTCACTGAGTCCTCTTGGTCTTGCAGGTAAGTGACTTGGTATAAGATCCCTACTAAAGCATGGGGAAACATCTCTGAAGAGAAAAATTTGTTCTCAGGAAACTGGCCCAGGAGGATGGCAGTGAGTTCTAGGCTATCTTGAGCTATATAGCTATAAAATAAACAGGAAGAAGAGATAAAGAATAGGAACAAAAGAGAAAAAACCAAGAGCAATGAATATTTTTCTAGATTAATTTAATTATAAATTCTAAATTTTGGTGGGAAAGAGACTCAAATTCAGTCAACACATATGACTGAAAATGTAGTAAAAACAAAACCAAGAAAGTTCTTCATTTCTAACACCCATGAGTACCCCTGACCCTCTCAAATCTTCTTCCTCTCCCAGTTGGTTCTTTGTTGTTCTTGAAATCAATTTTGAAACTCAAGAGAGCCTTGAGACACTTTCAGACAAGTAAAGGAAGAAGCTGTGGCTGCTACGGTTCAATGTATTCTGAACTCTTCAAATTGGGGGCCTATTTATACCTCAAGACAAACAGATATCACGTTAACAATAGCAGATGTTTCAAGGAAAGATAGATTTTATTGCAGACTGTTTTGTGTGGGATCCGAAGCAATAGGGGTTTCCTGTGGTAGAAGTCAAGTGGGCAGCTGCAGCTTGACAAGACAGAACTCATTGTTGTGCTACGGTGGACATTTAGAGCAAACCGTAGCATGATCTCTGTTTATTGGAGGCATGCCCATGTTCCTCACTTCCAGCATGGTTTCCTTGCTGCTCTCAGTCATTCCTTCCAAATCAGAGAGGATTGATTAGATGCAAGGAAAATATTGATCCATTGTGAAGAGCACTGAAGATGCCTCATATTCACAAGTATGATTGGAATATTTATCTTTCCTTCCTCATCCCACATCTTCTAAATATTAGCATTTAATAAAATACACATTTCTTTCATTTATTTTGAACCCTTTCCAAAGCTAGCAAATACCAGAACCTCAAATGTTATGATAGGATAAGTTCTTTATTGGTTTGTTTTCTTTTCATTCTTTCTGTTTTTACTGCGTGATTCTTTTTCATTATAAATCCTTATGTTTCTAACTCAAGGAGCCTGACTAATCAGAAGGGCTTCCAGCAGAGGTAGACAAATATTCTCAACATGGTCCTCAGCCCCTACAGATGTAGATAGCTCTGCTATTCAAAGGAAATGAAGAAGTCAGGTCGATCCGAGACAGGGGATTTCCTATTCTGATAAAATATGATAGCTGTTGCATGTTAGTTCTGGAAAGCTGAGGAATAGAGACAAGACAATCACAGATGGTAGCGGAAATGGGGTCCTCTTATCCTGAATGGGACCGACAGAAGTGTCTGACAAAGGTTATGCATTTGGGAGGTGCTTCCCAGAGAGAGGAATGAAGGCCATCAGTAGTGCAACAAAGGAAGTAATGCCATTTAGATAACTGACAAGAAATGATGAGTTGAGAATTTTTTTTGAAGACATTTATGACAGGCATCTCAAAATTGCTCAAGAAGAAAAAAATATGAATTTATTTCTCTGAGTAGCTAAAGTAACTTAACTACAAGTTCATGAATGCCAAGTGGTCCACCTAATGTGTGTAGCCATTAGAGAGCTTCAAAGGTGAAGGTTAGGCATGATTAGCCTCTCCCAGAAAGGTACTAGGAGCCTGATATCAGTGAATGGAGTCTGAGATGATCCTGAGGTGTTCAGAAGCAGCGTATGTAAAGTATCAAACACAACACCCTAAAGAAACGGGTAGTCACTGATAGATGTGCAGAGTCAGTGCTCTCAGCCGACTAACCCGGGTATGAGCCCAGCAGTCTCTAGGGGAGAATTCGAAACTCACGGTCACAGAATTTCTTTTTCTAAATCCTGTACTAGCTGGAGAATGTACCGGATGCCACGAAGCAAGGAGACGGCAAATACAGCCGAATGAAGCAAGAGAGAATGAGATGGCACTGACTGAGCTAATAAACTAGGAAACAGATGAATTCAAGCTGCCTGAACCTGCCTAATCAGATTTAGATGTCAAAGAGGAACAAGAGGCAAAGTTGCCTCGCTACTGGTGCCATGGGTAAAGGCTGGTCCCTGGAGGAAGAGCAGACATGGAGAGGCAGCAAAGTTTTAAATCTAGTGAATATGTGCTGTATGCAAGACATCCAAGTGTTGCTGCAGGGGTTCCAAAGTATAGCTCTGTAGTTCAGGGGTGAACGAGAAAGTAAGTGTTTTTAGGACCACAGTATCATAAATGACGGGGCTGGGAGGGATTGTGTATAGCAGAAGAGATACTATTGAAAAGCTGAAGAATGTCTAGATAAGGAGGCTTTAAAAAGCCTGTAGAGAGCCTAGTGTTGGTACCTGCCTTTAATTCTGCCCAGTAGGCAGAAGCAAGTAGGAGCTATGTGAGTTCAAGGCCAATCTGGTCTACAAAGGAAGTTCCAGGACAACCAGGATAGAAAAACTCTATCTCAAAAACAAAACAAATAAACCACCAACAACAACAACTAAAACCAACAACACCAACAAAAAAATCCCAAAAGCCAAAAATGTATTTGTAGAGGAGTAGATGGTCATGTAGCAGGAATATAAGGTTGTTTTAAGGTATTTATGATGGGAAAATATTTTTAAGGAGTAGCATGATACTTTGTCAAAAGTTGCAGTCAGGGAAACAAAAATAAACCTTAAGCAAAAGATCATTGGATGTAGTTGTATATATGATCTCCATAGAAGCAATTCCCATGAGACTGTAGAGATTAAGTAAGGCAAAAGAAATGAGTTGAGAAGTAAATAAGTGTGCAAACATCAAGACGGTGAGAGTAAAGCTTTCAGTCTAGAAGGCTTTAGTAAGTGTGAGAAATTAGAAGGAAAAAGAGGAAGACAGAATGGTTCAGGAGTTGCTGAGATGAGAAAAAGATGTGGTAAGATTGGGGAAGTCTCGATCATGTGTGATGCCAGTGAGTCAGTAAACATAAAAATGAGAGGCAGACTTTGGTGCCTCATGAAACTGAGAGGGTAGGATTCAAAGTTCAGATAAATGGAAGAACACAGCTGGCCAACAAGGTCAACCAGGGCTCCTGTCCCAACCTGTTCTCAGCTCTCTGTGGCATTCTTCCTAGAATACACAAGGCTTCTTGTTCTTGTTGGCAACAAGTCACCCTTTGGGTCAGAGGTGACCCTTAATAAAGTCACCCTTTGGGTCAAAGGTTACCCTTAATAACCTAAAACATCTCAAATGTGACTAAAGAAAGCTGGAATGATGAATACATATGTTGGTCAATTTATTTTCAGATGTTGTTTAAAATCCTTATTCTTTTTGTTTGCTTTTTTTATCGTTTTTTCTTATTTTTAATTTTTTATTGAGCTCTGCATTTTTCTCTGTTCCCTTCCCTGCCTCTCCCCTTCCCTTGACCCCCTCCAAAGGTCCCCATGCTCCCAATTTACTCAGGAGATCTTGTCTTTTTCTACATCCCATGTAGCCCTGTAGATTAGATCCATGTAAGTCTCTCTTAGTGTCTTCATTGTTATCTAAGTTCTCTGGGATTGTGGTTTGTAGGCTGGTTTTCTTTGCTTTATGTTTAAAAACCACCTATGAGTGAGATGTTTTATGCTATTTGTGGCTATTGTGAAGGGTATTATTTCTCTGATTTTTTCCCAGCCCTTTTATCATCTTTGTACAGG
Source organism: Dicrostonyx torquatus (assembly GCA_028555095.1). NCBI lineage: Eukaryota > Metazoa > Chordata > Mammalia > Rodentia > Cricetidae > Dicrostonyx > Dicrostonyx torquatus. The sequence goes on along the minus strand of JAQHUG010000041.1, from coordinate 9,406,004 downwards.
AGGGCTATTAATTATTTTGAGTTAATCTTGTATCCTGTTACACTACTGAAAGTGTTTATGAGTCGTAGAAGTTCCTTGGCAGAATTTTTGGGATCACTTATGTAAACTATCATATCATCAGCAAATAGTGAGAGTTTGACTTCTTCTTTTCCGATTTGTTTCCCCTTGATCTCCTTTTGGTGTCTTATTGCTCTAGCTAGGACCTCAAGAACTATATTGAATAGATATTGAGAGAGTGGACAACCTTATTTTTAATTAGGGTGATCACTTACTTTAATTGAGAAACTGCTCTCTTTGATTATAAAAAAGTTATTAGACTATTAGAGGGGTGGTCATTTATTAAAAAAATATTGCTACTGAAAATAGTTGTTAACATAAATCTTTTGTGTATTCTGCAGTTCTTTCAGAAATGTGTGTGTGTGTGTGTGTGTGTGTGTGTGGTGTGGTGTGTTTATGTTGGGTTATACAATTTATGTGAATATCAGAGAACAACTTATGGGAATCATTTATCTCTTTCTACCATGTGGATTCAAAGGTTTAAATTCTAAGTCATTGTGTTGACTGGCTAGTGTCTTCATAATGAGTCATCTCATCATCTCATGAGAATATCTTATTCACAGTGTGATTTATAAACAAGTAGGGATCTATTTTTCAAAAGCTATAGTTTTCTAGTCTACATAATGTTTACCATGTGAATATTCAGGTCATTTACAATAATTTTGGTCTACTGTAACTGTGCCATAATACAAATATACCTGTTACATTTATATGAAACCAATCAGTTTTGCAAATAGTTGAAGTAATTTTCATTTATATGTTGGATAAAGTAAGATTCACATCCTCCTAGAAATTACATGGTAAGAGTTTATTCTCGGGTTGGATAGCAGGAAAAAGCCAAGAAAGGCTGGTAAAGAATGGGAGGGTTGGGTGACTAAGGATGGCTGTTATTGAGCACATAGAAAGCTCCTGGTGTTTCATGCCCCCTCTTCCATCTTTATGTCCTCCTCCTTCTCTCTCTTCTCCACTTTTTCACCAGTGATGACACCCATTTCCTTTTCCTTTCCTTTCTTGTCTTGTCACACCTTGTCTTTATGTTTTACTAGAGAACAATACTTAAGTGTTTAGAATTAAGATGGTGTCTATGATGTCTATAAATTTACTTGGGTGATAGAAAGTAACATCCCAAACCAGAATGACCTCCTTGGGAGCTGACTATGTCTCACATGTGTTGATAGCAGTTTCCAGTATAGATCAATAGCCTACCTTCAATCTATGAGAGAACATGGATATTGAGAAGAAAGAGATGCGAGAGAGAGGAAAAGCACAGATGTCTCTGAATCTTCTTTGACTGTAAACTTTAGGGAAAATTAAAATTGTTTTTCAGAAGTATGACCCTAGGACCTTTAACATTTGAGTGCCTTCTATACCAGCTTAGTAGATTTTATTATGATTCAAATTTTATTAAGTTGATTTTTTCATTAGAAAATGATATTCATGAAAGATGCCTTATTGCAGAATGGTCTAACTTCAGCTGCATCTGGGATGATGGTTCAGTGCATAAATCCTTGCTGTATGAGCTTGAGGACCTGAGTTTGGGTCCCCATCGTACATATAAAAAGCCAAATGTGACCGTGTGCATCTATACCCCATTGCCAGGTGATGGAGACAGGAAGTGGTCAATGGCCAGCCACTCTAGCCAACCATTAAGTTTCAGGATCAGTAAGGAGAGTGTGCCAATAAAAAAGATGGAGATTCTTAGGGGAAGACATACAGATTTGATCTTCAGCCTCCAAAGGTGCATGCATATGTGTATGTACCCATACATGAACATGCACGCACGCACACACACACACACACACACACACACACACACAAGAAATTAAAATAATAACAAAAACTTGAGCTAACCAATCCTTGCTTTCTCTTTCTTCTACCATGTTCTAAGATTTTTTGTTATTCCCAGTGATCAGTTTGGGCAAAATTAAAAATCAAGCCATGTTTTCTTTTTCTTCTTTTGCATTTTTTCTTCTCCTTTTCCTTTTCCAATCCAAGCACACATCCTGGCCTCATTTCCAGGTATTTCCTAGATATTTGCACTTTAGTACAAAATTGCTGCCAGTAGAAAGTCTTTAAAGTCTAATTAAATGAACCTTTCCCAGTGGACTTTTAGGTGGAAATGAGGCCCTATGGGAGGGATATTTTCCAGAGAAGGGCAGCCATCAATTTGCACTGCATTGCAGGTGAACTGCATCACGGTTCTGAGGAAGTAGCTCCAGTCCAGGTTATTACCTTATCTTTTCAAACTATCTTTGAGATCTTTTGACCCAACATCCCCTGGGGCTCCTGTCACCTTCTCCTTCATTTCTTCATATGCAAATATTTTTAAAGAAGCATGTGCCTCAATATGCCCTTCCTTACTCCTCTATCAATCTCTGCCCACTGCAATGTGACTTCTCACTATTTCACTGAAACCATACTGGAATATTTTAGTGTTATCAAATTGATTAGGTAGCTCTGTCTTTCTCTACATAGCTTTGTGGTCTGTGATGGTGAATCCAATCTATTTATTATTTATCATCTTCATTTGATTTTCAAAACATTACTTGTGTTCTCCTATTTCTCCTACCTGTTATTAACAGATTAATAGAGAGGAGGACTAAGCAGAGAACATAAATTTATTAGCCACCCCCACTCTTAGATATGTGTAGTTGAATTTTCTTCCATCTTATTTCAAATAAGTTATGTTCTGGAATGTTTGCCTAATTAGTGCAAGCCTTGGGTTTGATCTCTAGCATGTGTGAGGGTGAGTGTGTATGTGTGTGTGTGTGTGTGTGTGTGTGTGTGTGTGTGTGTGTGCAGGGGAGCCACCGCTATACCAGTCATTTCGCTTTTTCATATCCACTCTCTGGTCTACCTTTACCTTCAGTGTTTATTAAACTCTTCTTGTTAACTATTCTCTTCTTTAACCCCTCTTCGTTTCCATTTGTAACTTATCAGGGCCCTGAACTTTTGTTACTAGGTATGTGCTAAAGACACTTAGCTCTCTGTTCATATTTGAGACTTACTCTTACTCAACTCCCACTAAATATTCAGCCACCTATCCATCATCTCTGTTTTGTTGCTTTAGAGGAGCTGTTCTGAACCTGTGGGTTTCAACCCTTTCAGGGTTTGAACACCACCTTCACAGGGATCGTTTATCAGATATCATGCTTATCAGATTTACATTATCGTTCATAACAGTAGCAAAATTACTGTTGTGAGGTAGCAATGAAAATAATTGTATGGTTGGCGATCATCACAGCATGAATGACTGCATTTAAGGCTCACAGCATTAGGAGGATTGAGAACTACTGCTTCCCAGAATTGTAACTCACATCCCTCCCTCAACCCAGTCTGTCAGGTAAGCAGTCACTCTTAGCTGTGCTTTCTCAATCCGTCTCATGCAGCCAGGAAGTCTTCCCAAGTTTACCTTCGTAGTGTCTGTTAAACCCATCTTCTCTTTTCCACTTCTTGCCTCTCTCATATTATGAACTTTTTTCTGCACAACAGTAGTAACTGCTATTCTCCATTTTACTGCTCTAAGCCTCTAAAATCCTGCAGTCTGCCCAAGACATTGTCTTCTCTCCTATGCAAATGTGATTCTGTGCGAGTTCACATCAAATTCTTATTGTCTTCCTTTGTTTTCCTAAATAAAATCTTAGTTTGCTAGTGTAATGATATACTTTGTGGTCTAAACTCAAAGATCACAAGACTGATGTATCAGCCCTTCCCATGTAACTTCATTCTCTCCATTTCTTGAATATCTATGCCTCATCTACCTACTGAGAAAGACAGATACCCTCTTAGAAGGGATTATGGAATAATAGACCCTTTTATACCAACTCTATGTTGGCTGGCTGATATGACTGTCAGAGGAAGGATACAGCAAGGCAAGGATGTAGCATCTCATCTAGTTCCTGTCTCCTTGCACTCTTGGTGTTGCTGGTGTGACACCGCGGCAGAAACAACCCTTCAGAAATGTACCAGGTACCCTTCTAATGATGATCGTTAGAGCAGAGATGCAAGTGAACCATTCATATTTCTTCAGAATTAGCAGAGCACCCTGACTTCAAACATCTTGACTTGAGCACATTGACCTTAGTATTATTTTACATTTATTTTATTATTTTATGTGTATGAGTGTTTTGCTTGCATGCATGTATGTGTGCACTATGCGTACCTGGTGCCCAGCGAGGTCAGAAGGTGCCATATACCTTGGGACTGGAGTTACAAAGACCTGTGAGCTGCCATGTGAGGTGCTTGTCATTAAACAAGGGTTTCCTTCAAGAGTGAGTGCTTTAACTGCTCATCCTCATACATGAGAATCATTATCTGAGAATCTTGACTTGGTCATTTTGAATTGAGGATCTTGAGCTGAGCTTCTTGACTGCAAAATCTTGATCTAAGTGTCTTGACTTGAGCATCTTAACTGGAGTGTCATGTGACTGTCTTGTCTTGCACATGGTTTGAGAAATATGACTTGTATGTGTTTTACTACTTGTTGAGCTTTCTAGGAATTAAAACACAAAACATGGATCACAGCATACAGTTGATGCAGAATGGGGGGGATACTCAAGTCATGACCTAATTGTAACTGAATAAAATTTTATTAATCAATAGCCTTACTACTTTTAAGTTACACTCCTAGAGCTGTGAAAGAAGGGTAAAACTTGACATTCATTCTGAATTTACAGTATAAATATGAGGCTTTGGCAGTTAACTATCTATCATAGGGCATATTAGTTTCAAAAACAACAAAAATAATATTTTTATGTCATCTGGTTTAAAATTATATTGACTAATCAGAATTTTTATTTATCTGTTTATCCTCATGTTAATTCTTCAGATTGCTTGGAGAAATTTATTCATTAACTATAGCTATCAAATACTAAAGATCTTAATTGTCAGAAGAAAAGAAAATTTATTATGACATAATTCAACAAATAAAAAGATAAGATAAAAATAAGATGTAACAAAACAAGAAATACTACTTTTTATTTTCACTATGCCCTTTCCAATACAGGCATAATTGGTTGGAACAACCAATGCTAAAGATATGCAAACTGAAAATAGTCATTTAAAAATAACACAAGTGTTTTATTAATTTAAATTTACTGAAAAATCAGTGTCCTTTTTATTAAGATTGCAAAGAAAGAAATACACATAATTAGAAAAGGTTCTTCATATATATTTTTCTCCTCCTTTTAAAATATTTATTTCTACTTTTTAAAGAATGTCTCTGTATGCCTCTCTCTCTCTCTCTCTCTCTCTCTCTCTCTCTCTCTCTCTCTCTCTCTCTGTGTGTGTGTGTGTGTGTGTGATTTAAGGGTAGATGACCACAGAGTTTAGAACAGGGGGCTGGATTCCCTGGAACTGGGGTTATGTAGAGGTATTTGTAAGCTTACCTGAATGCCGTGAACTGAACCTGGATCCTCTGAAAGAGTGCTAATACCTGTTGAGCCATCTATCCCCACCTCACATATATTTTGTATAGCACTTCCTATGAATATGTGTGTGTGCCATATACATAGTAATCTAAGCACATTGCATGTCGTTGTGATTGGTCTTTCTCAAGTTTTGTACCATGAGGGTAGAGGGCTATTTTTTCACATTTTTTAATTACTAGTGCAAGTTCTAGAAAGACTCAATTATATTATCAAGGCAAGTACAAAGTCACCCCCACATACTCAAAAGATGTCAGTCAATTTTGTGTCCAAGGAAAATGCTATAATTTCAATTCTATATACTATTTATCACCCTCTGCACACACAATCCTGGCACATGTATCACACAATATGTACAACAATATGTGGCTGCCGGAGGACAACATGCTGGAGTTGGTTCTTTTCTTCACAAATTGGGGCCTAGGGGTCAAAATCAGGTCGCAAGGCTTGACAGCAAGTGCCTATGCCTGCTCAGCTACCTTGCCCATTCTCCACTGAGGTTCTGCAAGGCAAGATGCATGCAAATTATTTCTGCAAGTTATATTGAGATGTGATATATCTCATACAATGTTTGAAATTGATAAGAATTTATATAGAATTGCTGGTTTTATTTTAACCTATAAAAGTCTAAAATCTATTTCCTTAAAAAAAAAGATTGCCGTCTCCTTATCTATGAAATCCCCATATACTTATACAGAGCTGATGAAATAATTAATCTCTAAAAGTTTCTCTAGCACTGTAGTTTAATGCTAATTCAGGCATTACAATCACAGATTCTGTTTCCTTGTCTTGATATTTTAGCTTATTACATATGGAGCTGAATTGGTGGCAAGCGGAAGGCAAAAGCTGGGAAAGTAATTTCCCTAGATGTTCAGTCATAGAGAGAGACCACCTTAGCTTACCAGAATCGTAACTAGAAACACTTCAAATTCACTGCAAGCGCAGTGTTTCTAATGAGGATGATTTCAAATTGCATGGAAGACTAGAGAAACACAGCCAGGGCTAAATCAGATGCTTCTGATTTCCTCTCGGCCGAACTATGGAAGGTGCTGGACGATGTGAACGGCATATGCTCAGTGAACTCGGCCTTAGGGATTGCAGCACAGTGGGCAAGTAGTTAAGCTTTGCCTGGTTGTAGTTTCACAGCTTCAGACTCAGCTTCATCAGTGACAGCAGACAAAAACTTTCCAAAGCCTCATAATTAGGTAGCTGAATAGCACAGTTCATTGGGTGAAATATAATCTAGGATTACTGTCATGATCATCAAGACCAGCATCTTCATAGACTTCTTCTCCCTTTCTGTTGGCAGGGAAGTCTGGATGAAGTTCTCTGGTCAAAGAGATGGCAGGTTCAGTGGCTGGGATAAAGCATGCTGTTGTAAATCCTGCCTCAGTTTAGCTGGAATAAGCCACTCAAGAATGTAACTAACCTCTGTTTGACAAACTAATTGGTTTGAGTTTTAAAACCCTCAGTTATGGAATAAACCTGTATGTAGTCAACTAGGGTGAGCTGATTATGTCCAGGCAGTTTCATTTCTGAAGAACGTTGTTAGCTGTTGGACTCTAAGTTGTTTGCTGAACTCCTAAGGATGACTCAATCTTTTGTGTTAGTGTGAGGCTTTTCGGTTTCTCCCAGATTTCTTACAATTTCCAGCTCATGAATTACATTTTTCCAAAGGAGACAAGACTGCAGGTGTCTGTGGGGCAGGAGGATTCTGGCCTTAGGAAATCGCAAATAACCTAGTAAGGTCAGTTCTTCCCTCTGAGTGATCTGTGGTCATTTGAATAAGAATGCCCCTCAACTCATTTGTTTGAGTGGTTAGTTATCAGTGAGTGATATTATGTGGGAAGAATTAGGAGGTGTGGCCTTATTGGAGTATGTGTGGTCTTGTTGGGGAAAATAGATCACTGGGGGTAAGCTTTGAGGCTTCAAGGGCCCAAGCCGAGCTCAGTAGTCTTTTCTCTCTCCTCTTGCTGCCTGCTGATAGAGTTGGAGAGTTCTCGCCAACTTCTGTCCACATGTGCCCTGCTCCCACCAGGATGACTATGGTCTAGTCCTCTGAAGCTACAAGTAAGCCCCAATTAAATGCTTTCTTTTGTAAGAGTTGACATGTCATGGTATCTCTTCAAAAAAAAAAAATAGAGCACTGACTAAGACATAACCTAAGCAGGAGCTGGGAGGAAGAGCAGGGAGGCTCAGGATGGGAACATAATTCATTTTCAATGGGTTCTTCCTGAAAGTTGTGAGGAAAATCAAGGAGCCATCTACTCACAAGCCAGAGAATGGTAACTGTCAGTATAACCTTAATAAAGAGGCAATCTGGGAAAGAGTTATTTCAGGGCAAAGATGCAGAGGAAATGAAATAAAATGGCATTCCTCATAATTGTAGTTGACCAAATCATGGCCACATTCTCTAAAATACATTTCCAGCAAATATGAAGGGAGAGTTCAGTTAGCAAAGTTCTCGCAGTACAAGCCCAGTTTGGACCTCCAGCAATCCATGAAACATTTACTAACTAGGTGGAGCTGTTTGTATCTGTAATTCAAGTTCAATGGAGGCAGAGACAGGAAGATCCCTGCAGCTTACTCTCCACCCTGAGTAGACCCTACCTCAAAATATAAACTGAAAGGTGATGGTGGAGGAAGCTAAGGGATGCTCATCTCTAATCTAAACATTCACAGACACACACATACAAAAATATTTCCAGAAAATACGCACTATGCTCATCCTTAGAATGAACAACTCATGCAACTGATTATCATTTTTACATGTGCACAAATATGCACCTCGTAAGGGTAGAGGACAAATATGTCCTCCTTGTTTTCACCCTCAGCATAGTAATTCTCCCCAAATATTTGTCAAGCTGTGGAATGTGGTTGTGAATAGTCCCCAAGTACAGAATACTCCTTCTAAGTAGCACAGATACAGAAAGTCATTAACCACACAGTTCATGGTCTTAAAATTACAGGGACATTCACAGAAACCAGTATGAAAGAATTTTATAGTATTGAATAAAATACTTTGCGTGGTTTCAAATGCTTAATTTTCAAAGTATTTCCTTTGAGATTCCTCATTGGAAAGCAGTTCTGTGTCTTTAGTGTGTTGACAGCTAATCTATATGAGCATGTGTCAATTATCTCAGTGTGCAGAGATCAATTTGAATGAGGTCATCATCACCCTAGCATTTTCAGATACTGTCTAACTAAGCTGAGTGTGGTAATGCATACAATCCCAATACCCAGGGAGCTCTGCTAAAAGGGCCCCGAGTTTGAGAGCAACCTGGGTGACATAATGAGTTTTAGACTAGCCTGATCTAGCACATAATTTTTTTTAAAAAAAAAATAGTAAAAAACTCAACTGACTTAAAAACAAAGCAGTGTACATTGAGTGTCAGACTCCTGCGTCAAGTGATGTGGAAAGACACAGAGTAACAAACAGCTGATATGAATGAAAAGTCACACGAAGAGAGAGTCTGATACTACTTTGATAATTTTAAAACATAAAGTTGCAGAGACACTTAACCTATGTTTTAACAGTGCTATTCCATGGAATTTATACTACAGAAATAACCTAACAAAAACCTGGAAGTGAAGGTTAGTAGAGGTTCCATTTGTGGTAGCCGAGAACTAGAAACAAACTTTATCAGGAATATGGATAAATAAGAGATATTGTTTCCATGTGTATAACTAGTGTTCCAAAAAGTAAAAGAGTATACTAATGATGTATGTAGTAAATTATGTAATGCTCCAAAACTGGCAAAGTTTCAGAAATTTCTATGTAAAAGATATGTATTGTATGGTTCCAACTACATGGCATTTAGAAAAATGGAAAGGTATATCATTAGTGTAAAGATTCCCAAATTCAGAAGTATCAGCATGCAAGAAAGCCTAGGAGGTAATAGGAATGGTGGATTTCATGGCCTAATTGTGATAACAGTTTTAAGAATCTATAATTTGTTGAACTCAATAGAGCTGTGTGGTAAATGAAAGAAATGAACCATATAACAAAATGAACAGAAAAGCCCTCAACATATAATATTTAGTAAATTTGTGAAAGTATTTGAAATTTAAAGTCAGTGATGTATTCTCAGGTCCATAAGTGAAGATTGTTGGTTTGGAAACTATGGTACAATTCTCTAGGAGAGGGTAAGGTAGAAAATTCATTTACAGTATCACTTTCAAAACCATAAAATAGTCATTATCAGCATGGAAATTCACCTATAATTACTCAAAAAGCCAGATGATGGAGTCTTGTCCGAACCCATCATATTATTGTCTGGTAACATATCCCTTGTTCAGGACTTATTTTGTCAATTGACATAACAGCATTTGAAAAAAAAAAGGAACTTTTTACTAGATAAAACATCTCTTAGGGAGAAGCATATTAATAAAACAGGTGACACTGGTGATTTTCTCACAGTTGAGTCTGTTCCCCACTCAGTCTGGAGTACAGTGGAAACCACGTATTTATAAAATGATTGATGCTTGTGCTGCTTGGGAACCACGGGAATTTCCATCCTAGATCACCTTAACATCTCTAGAGCGTCTTAACATCTCACTTCTGGCTTAGGTAATTACCCACTGGAGCATTTGAGGAGGAGGAGAGTAAGCTCTTCACTACAGAACATCTGAACAGTGTTTCTCTAGTGTTCATAGTTGTTGAGCTGTGCACGGGAACCCTGAGAGAAGATGCTCGATGGAGAGTAGCCAAGTTACTGTCTTCTCTTCAAATGCACTTAGTTCTGACTTTATTGTTTAGGCAATATGCATTTGGGTCCAAATGGTGGGGAGTATATTGATATACTAATCCTAACTATGACTTTGTTACCCTGGTCTACAACAAAGCTATGAGATCACAGTCACATCCAATGTCACAGACTTTATACATTTAGAGGTTCTTCCCTTCAATTTTTTTTTCTTTGACATTTTCCTTAGGGTAGAACTTCATGACACCACCCCCATGCATATTTGATCTTGTCTGGCTTGATCTTGTGCATCCTGTGATATAGTCTTCTGATCTTGTCTCATATATGCCCTCACAGCTGCTATAAGAGGCTCCTCATGCCAAGCAAATAGGGTTTTGCTTCAGTCATCCATGGCCTCTAATTTTTATAGTATTTCTGTTCCCTCTTCCATCATGACCCTAGGACTTCAGAAGGAAGGGCTATGTAAAGAATAACAATGTCATATGAGTAGTAAGTAACCCCTTATGTTAGGAACGGAATACTCTTTCTACTACAGTAATTTCTCAACTACTTTTCCTTGACCAGGACATTTGGCAGCATCTGTACACACTCTTGGTTGCCACACTTGGCCTTGAGTATATTTACTGGCATTGAGTTGTCAGAGGCCAGAGTTTTCTCTTACTATCCTACCATGCCTAAAACTGAGTAACTTTCTTTGCAGAAACAAGTTACTCAGACCACTAGGTCAGCATGGCTAAGGTCAGAGGAGGAAGCCGTATGCTGCAGTGAGGAGAATTTATTTATGTGTTTTTAACATGGAGCAAAGGGCTAAATAGGTCAACACAAAACATCAACTCACTGTATTTTCACCAGGGACTTTGCAGTTCAGACTCAGGGCATAGAGGGAGTGTATTTATTATTGTAATCAAGCAAATTGCAAAGATCGGATAATGTAGCACAAATTTCAAGGCATTCATGGCGATGATTGCACAGCATGTTAGATTAGGCACACATACAAAGTAGCTCATTAAGTGGATTATGACTAGTATCATTTTAAATCGGTGAGACTGAACGCTGCTTTTCCCTCTTCTCTATCACAGTATATGTGTAAGGATCATTCATCAGATTTTTTTATTCTCTCATCACTAAAAATATGTGAAGTTTCTGAAACCCATGTCCTACCAGCTGTGCTCTCTTCCTCCCTCTCAAACCCTCTAGGAGTAAATTCACTGGTGTTTGGCTTCCCGTCTATCCTGTCCTTAGCCAGTTAATCATTAAATATGGAAGATTGTAGAGCATCCTTCTGTCTAAATTCTGAATCTTTAAAATGAAATCTTTACACTGAGATAAGAAACTGTGTGAAAGGTCTCTGACTGGGAGAGGACTATGAAGTAGCCTGTGATAGGGATAACTACAAGGAAAAAAGATGGGAGTACCTCAGTTCTTGGTTGTGGGCCAAAAAAATGTAGCTCCTTTTTGGATATTTGAGCAGCTTTTGTCTATTGAGTGGTAGTCTGAGATCTCACCTCTAAAAGTGTCAGCTCTATTTCCATTTGTGCAGAGGACATTCGAGGCATCTAATGGGTGCAGAACAGCTACTATTCTGTGGACTTTTGTCTGCCCCTATAAATCCTATAAGCTGAAGTACCCTAGAAATAGCCCTCCCAATATGATGGTTTTGCAGAACAGGGAGGAAGTTGTTTTCAAAAGCACAGCATGACCTGGAAGCCAGTGCTTGTTATTCCCTTTAAATCCATAAAGGTTTTTCTTTTGAGAAGCAAGTGTCTGTAGTTGGAAGCTGGGGGGGGAGTGCATATTATAACACAAATTCAAATCAAGACTTCCTGAAGAAGAGGCAATAGTTTATTTCCAGTTCAGAAGTGGAAGAAGAGGAAAAGGACCATCAAAAGCCGTATTCCTTTACTTCGAGCTTAGTGTTATTTGTGGTGTGTGCTATGCATATGGAGGGAGATGTGAAAAGACTAAGATTTTCATTCTAGAATTTACTATTGCAAAGAATTTGGTCCACCTATGATCTCCCAAGATGGTGGGATTTATTATGCTTCCAAGAAGTATTAATAATATTTATAGTAGTATCATTTTAAACCAGTGATTTGATACTACTGCCGTTAGTCTTACTTTTTGACCCTATGAAGAGAGTGTGTTCAATATGTCACGTGTCAGTTGTAAACCTGAGGTGCATCCAATATTGCTGTGAGCTGAGTCAGTGTGAAAAGGGAATGCTAGAAAAAAAATAACTTGATGAAAGTCATGTCTGCACAATTTTTAGTGGATTTATGGATTTCAAGATTTCTCTTTCCCCATCTCACCTTCCCTTCTCCTTCTCCTCCTTCCCTTCTCCTACCATGATGTCTCTTTGTCCTCATTGTCATCCTCTTCCTTTGAAAAAATTATCTGCACATTCCAGATATCACAGTATTCAATCCTTTAGAGAAAGGTTATAGGGTTGAGTTTAAGGTTGCATTATAAAGACAAGCTAAAAGCTTTAATTTATATTTGAGAATAACAAGATATGAAAGGGTTTTCAAGAAAATCTTTTGTTCATTAGATAATGTTTATTTAGCAAGATCAGAGATTTTTAATAAGATTAAAGTGTGGGTTTTATTGAAAAGATCTAAGAAGTAAGGTCTCTGTTCCTTAAATCCTGCTGATTTAAAGAAATATTGCTAAATACTTTAAGTCCAGTTTTATTCAGCTTTGTCTGCTTTCCATTGGGCATGATGGAATTAGAAACTTAAATCTTTTTCATTCTTCAGTTTCTTGTTTTAAAATGTTGGCAAGATTTCTTACTTGGACATGTTGTTATTTGAAGGACCCCATTGAATTTCAATCCTGTATTCGGTGTTTCTGGAGGAAGCCACGGTCTTCCAGATGCTGGGGAAGCTGCAGGCATTTCAGAGGAAGTGTGGCCATTCCGTGTACCATGTCTCTTATGGCAGAAGCTGTAGGGCTGTATCACCCACTCTGCCCAGGAAAGTATAGAATTTTGCCTGGATTGAGCTTTATTATGATGATACTCCCAAAAGTGTGTTGACTTAAATAAATTGATCACTCAGGATTTAGAAGGCTGTGAAGGAAGAGTGGTAATGATCATAAGTCATTCTTTTGTTTTAGTGTGGTGATACAGTGTTGTCGCTTATTAAAATCATCAGTAAAATTTGAATAGCCAGGTGAGTCTCAATGTGGGAGTGTTTATGTTTGGAAGGAAGAGAGAAATCAACTGTGGATATTGTTATCAATCAAAAATATAAAAGAAATCAGAAGAAAAAAAAGTAACAGTGGTCCTAATAACAACTGAGAAAAAGCCAGGTGGAATGGGAGAAGTGCGTTAATAATGCAGTGTACATATTTCCCAAGATTTTATTTATTAAAAATGTAATAAGGTGTTTATCAAGCACAAGTATATAATAGAATGGGTAACAGCATGATTTTGAAAATCAAAAAGACTTGGAGTTTACTTTGTAAACCATATCCTGCACACCAAGGCACATTAACTGCACTGAAGGAATGTTGGTAGCTGTTCTAGTGTATCCAATAATATGTACATCAGAGACAAACTATAATCCAGTTGACATATGACTTAGAAAGGTCACATTGCCCAACACCAATTCTTGCTTAAGTCTAGTTAATTAGTGGTATTTTTTTGCTTGATTCAAGTGGAAGGACCTTGAGGCAACATTGTGGAACACAACTTGAAAATTCAGTAGATTTGTATATTCCATTTTTGAGTGCTTTATAAATTCACATGGTTTGAATATGAAGACAATTGTAAAATCACTTTGGCAATTATGGCATCCAATTTTTAACTGTGGCACGCCGCGTCTGCCAGCGGAAGAGGCGACCACAACAGGATTCTTCTCAGAACGCACTTTATTGGGACACATAGTCTTGAGGATAGGAAAGGCAGAAGGACCCTGATCCCAGGCACGGCTCACTTATAAGCAGTGCCAAACAAAGCCCTGAGTTGTCATCGCCTGATAGGCTCAGGCCAAATTGGCGCAATCATGTGATGACTGGATTGGTTGATTCATATGATGACCTATACAAGTGCGCGCATGCGCAGAAGTTGTCAGGAGAGAAATGGCAAATGGCGCTTTGGCTCCGAGCCAGCGAGCTCATAGCATGGCGGTGCCAAGGCGCCTTACAACTAACTAACACATTCATAAATTCATGCAGTCTTTGAGAGACATTTTCTTTTCTGCTAATGCACTGAGCATCATGTCACGACAAGGACATTGGCTAAAGATGTCAGAGGACAAACGTTAAATTAATGCATTTTAGTTTTGTACGAGAACTGACTAAATGACATGAAACTGCGTTCCTTACTTTAGGCTGATGGGAATGGCACCTCTTGCACTTGCCTTTCCAGGTGGTGTAAAAGGCAACTGATGAGAGCGGAAATGGTGCTACAGTACCAGGGTTGAAGACTCCAATTCAGTTTCAGATCCCGGCTTGTCATCCCTGTGGTTATTAATTACCAGATCTTTAGTTTTGTCACTTGAAAAGTAGGAAAAAAGGCTATTAGTTTTCCTACTAGTGCTAACATATAAATCATACAATATGTCAGCCACACAAAATAATTCGCATCAACACATTATAATAAGGGTAAAAATCTTTTACAATTTTTAAAATTATGCTAAAGATGTTATATGTATATATGAATGTGTGTATATATGTGTACCTGGGTATAATTTTCTTTTATTTTCATTCAACCTCCAAACTTGTGTGCATGTATGCATGTGTGTGTGTGTAAATGCTCTTGGATGGCAAGAGAGTGTCAGATCTCCTCAAGTAGAAGTACAGGTGGTTGTGAGCCACCCTCTGTGGGTGCTGGGAATGAACTCACGTCCTTTGAAAGAGCAGACAACACTAGCCCCTAATTTCTCATTATTTGAAACCATTTTTATGCCTGTTTGATCTTTATATTTTCTTGATTCAGAAAACAGAATAAATTCCACACACCCAGTTCAATGGTGCTCTTGCCTCACATTTAATTCAGTGCTCCCTGTTGGTGACAAGCTAAGTCCTGAAAAAAGGTTCCATTCCCACACATGAGGAAAATTTCTCTACAGAGGGCTGCAAAATAAGTTTACCTTCCACTCTCTGTTGCTGATTGTGAGTTAAGCAGAACTTTAGAGCTGATCATTTAAAATGGGTGTGTTGACTCTCTGCATTGTAACACATATTTTCCTTTTTAAAGAAACTAAAAT